>OY856414.1:660985803-661585803 GCA_963693085.1 Alisma plantago-aquatica
ACGATGGGAGCGGGTTCACCTGGCTCTGGTGTCTCCAGGACAGAGAGCTTGCGCTCTTGCATGAGAACAATTCTATAAGACCCCAATTTTTACACACATTTCACATGAGAGGAAACATTAATTCCTAACACTTTATATTGTCAGGGTATGGAAATTCTTGAATATCATACATATGAAATAATTCAAGCTTAACCAACACTTGATTAAATTTCATTTATCACTCTCAAATTTTACATAACAAGGAAGCTTATTACAAACCATGATGTATTTTGAATATGTATACATGAATAAACTACCTTTAATGCATAAATGAATGTTGAGGTTGATAATGGAACCCCACTAGGATACTCTATAGGACTATATTGTATCCTTACATGGAAGTGTCTTTCTCTATATCAGCTCCTGCTCCTCTTATGGACATCTCGTCCCTAGCCATGCATTGAAAAAACAACTATCAGTAAGCGGTGTTAGTATTTTAGATATATGAAATACTGGAATAAGAAAATACTATACATTACTTTTAAACATTATGAATGAAATCTAACATAAAAATATGAAAAGAAAATGGTATGAACACAAAAATACAATCTTTCTTTATGCTTAGTTCTTATCTTTTCACGTAAATTATACTAGAGACCTATACTTTGGTACTTGGATCTCATGACTTGCACACTGGTGCCTGGGTCATGTTATTTGAGTCGGACTACACTAGGGTCTGGGCCTCATGACCTACACTAAGGGCATGGGTCATGTCTCTTGAGTTGACCAAAACTAAGGTGTGGGTATAACTCCATATAATCTTGTGACATCTTAAAACTTATATTAACTTGAATCTTAATGGTTTATTGTCTTAAATGTTAGCTTTGAATATTGAAATTTTTTAATATAATGAATCTTTAAATGAGATCTTGAATCATAATATTTACTATAAATTTATAAACATATCTTCAACTTGAAATTATAAAGCATAAAATCATATGAAACATGAATATCTTACTTGGCAATAATGAACAAGAAAAGATGCAAAGAAAGATAAATATGAAATACACATGGACATGGACCACTTACCTATTTCAGTAGGAACAATGCTCCTAAGATCCCTAATCTTATATCTTAATCAACATGTGATAATCACCCAAAGTTTCCTAATTAGGTTTCTAAACTCTAATTACATAAAATATGATGCATAATGAAAACAAACTCAAAATAGGTCCTGAAACCTAGACCGTTAGCTACATGACAATAAATTGGTTGAGATACATATATGGGTTATAATCATATGATGGTATGTATCATTTTCTATTATTTCTATAATATTACACTCATATTAGCCAATCAAACTCAAGTGAAAGCTTTTCTAAAAATCAATAAACCAAAAGAAACTTCATCTGGGGAAGACCGACTCACCATTGTGTAAACATTTGAAGAATAAACTTGGGACTGAGTAAGAGGGTCATTTTCATGCATAGAAACATTACCGGCTTAATATCAATTGATTTTGTGAATAACCAGAAGGTCCATACAGTTGTCGCATTCATGAGGATCGACAAAGGGGTAAACTAGAAAAATGGTATCTGATGTGTACATATGCTTCTTGGAGATGAGTAGAAAGAAGAGCATCCTAAACAAGAATTTGATATTGGAAATCAAGAATGTTGGGCATTGGTTGAAACTCTCATCACTTTCCCCATCCTATTATGATCTTAGATAACCCAGACTTGGGTCTCGAGGTACATGGTGACATTGGGGGTTCCCCCCCCATGTCTAGAAGGAGGTTGAGATCCAAAGTAGTAAAAACTAGAGGAGAAAATAGTAAGAAAGGGATTATGGAATTCCTTTACCAGGTCAAAATGAATCTGGGGCAACTATTTCCAAAAACCAAAAGCAATTGAAGATTTAAAATGGCTTTATGTAGAAAGAGAAACAGAATAGGAGCTCAACAATTGGAAACCATGAATTTATCATGAATCCAACTAAAATTAAGGGCATACATAGCTTGTGCATGATCTATGGAACATAGTTGAATGGTTGCCATGGTATGACAGAGGTTGAGAAGCCCAAAATGACATTGGACTCTACTAACATAAAATTGGGTTTCTAGGTGGATCTTACAAGTGAAATGGATGACATAAGAGTGTGCAGAAAAGGAAGAGGTCTTTGTAGTAAAGCTCACTTGGAATGTAATTTGATAATGGTGGTCTGAGCTCATTGGATGAGATCATCACCATAGAGGAGGAAGATCCACTTTGTAGTGTTGGCTCGGGGATCCTCAACTAAAATTGACAGCGAAGGAGGTTTCCCTACAGATCAAAAAAGCTTTGTGGATCAATATGCACCATGTTTGGGTGTTTTCACTAGGATGAGATGTAGATCTCAAACTAGGGTTTGTGGAGACTGGAATCATCTTATGAAGGTGTTGGTGGTGAGAAATTAGGAAATCATTGACTGTAAAGAGAGATAGGGGAGTTGATGGGTAGCACCAAACTGTATCCTCCTCAACGCAGAAATTGTGCAAGATAGGCTATGGAGTCCCTACCCTTGGATCTTAATCTTGCGGTCAACGGTGAACCCCATATAGTGCAAGAAACTCACTAGTGCATGGCAAGATTGACTTAGGAATATGTTGTGAACTTAGGTATTGTCATGATAATTAATTGTTTAAGTGGATATCTAGGTCAAAATATGTGTAGTTATCGTCTTTTCTTCCTTGCATCAACTAATGTAGATAGGGTCATCCTATTTATATGAAACTTGATATGCTTGCTAAATCGTACATGTTGAATCTGAAAATTAACTCAATTCTCACATTTGAGATAGGGTGAACATGTAATACATGATTTATGATTTTTAGGTAATTAATACATATTCACAAGGGGTTACACAAAAAAATATATAGGATTATATCTAATGTATTATAGAGTACTCCAATACTAAAAATAGAGCACAATACAGATGAAAGTTGGGTCAATTTTCATCTAAACCCTCATTACTTTCCATTGCACATTTAGACATAAGTTGTTTACAATTATTAAACTAAGATGTGATAAAAGCCTCAAACATCATGTGTTGCCCTTATTCAAGGGTTTTACATCATTATAAGAAATTAAATTGGTGACATAACATTAAGTGTCATGTTTATTTCACACTAAAATTCTAGGGATGTTACAATTATACCCACCTTAACAAAATTTTGTCCTTGAAATGTGCATACACTAACATGGTACTACCCACCTTAGGTTTGCACTTATATGTACACTAACACCCTAATCTTGTCATAAAGACTCATAATTTCGTCATAACATGTTCATATATGCATTTAGCATCAATGAATATGTTCTTTCTAACATTATTAGAAATAGTAACACATGTATACATTACTAAAAAATATCCTAACCATTTACCATGAAATTTTCACATACATGTATCATTAGCATTATTTATTAATCACTGAGTTAATGAAGGTGGGTTTTCCATGAACCCTTTCACGAAAGTGCTCATTGCTCTCAAAATATCATTGCACCCAAGTTCTCATTTCTCCAAAGAGCACATTAACCTAGGAGAATAATTTAATTAACATTAAAAAAATTTGAATTACTCTTGTTAATTTTCTTAACCCTCATAACTTAGTCATCGATGTATTTTACATATAACATTGGCAAATATAAGCCTTTTCACTAACTAATGTATTAGTTTTAGGTGACTATCTATTTTAGGTCTTGTTTATCACCCATCTTTATGACATCCTCAGATATGTGTTGACCAGGCACATAACCAACAACGTCAAATCTCATTATGAATATCCCACCCACTCAATAGCACATGTCCCATTCCACATGTACTACTAGTGAGTAGTGAAGAGCACATAATGAGTCTTATGCTCATTACATCCCCCCCACATCTCTCAAATGGTTAGCCAACACCATTGAGAAAAGACAGAATATGTAACTAGCTAGGATAGAATTCATACATATCATGAGAACTAGATGTACATTTATTCGTAATGAACGTATTAAAGAATACCTATCATATGCACTTATATTCCTTGCTAATATTTCTTCCTTTAATCATTCCCCATAAAATAAGGATGTCTACTCTAATCTGTTGACTTTATTTCTTAAATCTAGGATTCATAAGGGGATATGTGCCTAGTGGACCAAAAAGGACATCTAATCATTTGAGAATCATGAGAGTTCCTGGTAGCAAATTACCCTTTTTCTCTAATATCGAGTGTAACATCCCAATTTTTACATACATCACATGAGTGGAAACATCAATTCATAACTAGTAATATTGTCGGGGTATCACAATTCTTGAATAGTATGCATAAGGAATAATCAAAAGCTTAAGCACCACAGGATTACATATCATTTATCACTCTTAATGCTTACATAACAAGGAAGATTATTACAAAACTAAAATGTATTTTGAATATCTATACATGAATAAATGAGTTTTAATTCATAAATAAAATTTGAGGTGGATAATTACACCCCACTAGGACACTTTATTGGACTATATTGTATCCTTTCATGGAAGTATATGGCTCCATATCTTCTCCTACTCCTCCTATGGACATCTATTCCCCAGCCTTGCATAAGAAAAACAATTATTAGTAAGTGGCAAGAGTGTTTTAGATATATGAAATATTGGAACAATAAAAGACTATACATTACTCTTGAACATTATGCATGAAAGCTAATACTAAAATATAAAAGAAAGCTTATACATAAACATATGATTTTTCTTTAGGAATAGTTCTAATCTTTTTACGTAACTTATAATAGAGACATGTACTTTGGTATCTAGGTCTCATGACTTACACAATGGTGCTTGGGTCATCTTATCTGAGTCATCCTGCACTAAGGGCTTGAGCCCCATGACCTACACTAAGGTCCTGGGTCAGGTCTCTTGAGTTGACCTGCACTAAGGCATGGGTCTAACTCCATGATCTTGTGACATATTAAATCTTATCTTAACTTGAATCGTAATGCATGCATCTTAATGGTTTCGTATCTTGAATCTCAACTCCAAATCATGAAAAAATATAATATAATAAATCTTTGAATGAGCTCTTGAATCATAACATTTATTGAAAAACTTATAAACATATCTTTAACCTGAAATTGTAAAGCATAAAAGCATACAAAACATGAATATCTTACTTGACAATAAGGAGCATGCAAAGATTCTAAGAAGGATAAATACAAAATACTGATGGACATGTACCACTTACCTATTTTAGTAGGAACAATGCTCCTTATATCCTTAATCTTATCTCAAATTCAACCTGTGATAATCACCCAAAGTTTCCTAATTAGGTTTCTTAACCAAATTACATTGAATTTGATGCTTCATGAAAACCAGCTAAAAATAGGTCCTAAACCTAGACCATTAGCCATATCTCAATAATTTGACCAAGATTCATATATCGTTCATAATCATATGAGGTATATATCATTTTCTATGACTTTTATGATATTAGACTCACATTACCCAATCAAAGTCGAGAGGAAGCTTTTTTGGAAATCAAGAAATTATAATAAATTTCAACTGGGTATACATGATTCACCATTGTATAGACAATTGGACTATAAACGTATGAAGAGCAAAGAGGATCATTTTCCTAGGAAGAAACATTATACACTTAATATCAAATGAAGTTGTGAATACTCAAAAGGACAATATATGTGACTCATTCATGAAAATATAGAAAGGGGTAAATTGAAAAAATGGTAGCCAATGTGCACATATGCTTCTTGGAAATGAGCAGAAAGAAGATCATCCAAAACAAGAATTTGATACTGAATATTAAGGAATTCGGGCATTGGTAGAGACTCTCGTCACTTTCCCCTTGCTATTTTGATCTCAGAGACCCTGAATTTGGTCATGAGGTAGTTGGCAACGTTGGGGATTCCTCTCCCATTACTAAAAGGAGGTCAAGATCCAAAGGAGTAAACATTATAAGAAAAAATATCAAGAAAGGGATTTTGTAATTCCTTCTCAAGGTCAAAATGAACTTGACGAAACTACTTCTGAAAACTAAAAGTAATTGAATCTTTAAAGATGACTTTGTGATGACAGGTAAATTGAATGGGAGCTTGACAATTGGAAACCAAGAATTCATCATGAATCTGACTAAACTGAGGGCATACGTAGCTTATGGATGATCTATTGGACATAGATGAATGTTTGTTTTGGTCTGATAGAGATCGATAGGCCCAACCTGACATTGGACTCTACTGGTAAAAATTTGTATTTTTGGGTAGAGTTTACAAGTAAAAGGGACAACATAACAGTGTGTAGAAAAGGAAGGGGTTGTGGTAGTGAAGCTTACTTGGAATGTAACTTGATAATGGTGGTATGAACTCCTTGGATGAGATCATTATCCTCAAGGAGGAAGATCCACTCCACGATGTTGGCATAAGGATCCTCGACTAAAATTGATGACATAGGAGGTTTCCCTAGAGATCAAAGAAGCTCTTTGGATCAATTTTCACCACTTGGATGGTCTAATCCTTGCTTTGCAACTCACACCACTACAGGGGGAGGAGCAACCATTTGGGTGTTTTCAATGGGATAAGATGTATATTTGAAACTAGGGCTCATGAATATCAGAACCATCTATTGAAGGAGTTGGTGGTGAGAAACTGGGTAATAGTGGACTAGAGAGAGATATGGGGGAAACTGGTAGCATCAGACTATATCCTCCTCAACATGTAAAACATGCAAGGTAGGAGACAAAATACTTACCCTCAGATCTTCATCTTGTAGTGAATAGTGAACACCATATAGTGTGAGAAACTCACCAATCTGTGACAAGAGGCACTTAGCTATGTATTGTGTACTTAGGTATTGTCATGTTAATTGATTGTATAAATGGATATATGGGTTAAAATACGTGTAGTTACCCCATTTTCTTCCTTGCATCAACTAATCTAGCTAGGGTCCATCTCTTTACATTAAACTTGGAATGCTTGCAAAATTAAACATGAGGAATTTAAAAATCAACTCAATTCTCACATTTGAGATACTCAAAACTTATATTACATGATTTATGCTTTTAGGGCAATCAATACATATTCACAAGGGGTCTAATGTATCATAAAGTACTCCAATACTAGAAAAGAGCATAATATGGATGAAATTTAGGACAATTTGTATTTCAAACCTCATTATTTGATAATGCACATTTAGAGATCAGTTGTGTAGAACTATTAAATTAAGTTGTGATAAAAGCCTCAATCATCATGTGTTCCCCTATTCAAGGATTTTACATCATTATAAGAAATTAAATTGGTGACATAACATTATTGGTCATGTTTTTCCACACAAATTCTAGGGATGTTAAAATTCTACCCACCTTAAAGATATTTTGTTCTTAATATTTGCATGCACTAACATGGTACTACCCACCTTAGGCTTGCACATTTATGTACACTAACACCCTAATCTTGTCATAAAGACTCATAATTATGTAATAACATGTTCATATATGGCATTAACATGGATGACTATATTCTGTTTAACATTTTAAACAATAGTAATACATGTAAACATTACTAAAAACATACCTTCACCATTTACCATGAAATGTTAACATAACTTTATCATTAGCATAATATTATTGCTCACTGAGTCAACTAAGGTGAGTTTTCCATGTAACCTACATCAAAATGATCATTGCTCCTAAGAGCTCGTTGCACCCAAGTGCTCATTGCTCCAAAGAGCTCATTTATCTTGGAGAATCACTTAATTAACATTAAATTTTTTAATTACTCTTATTAAATGCTTAACCCTCATAATTTACTCATCGATGTATTTTACATCTAACCTTAGCAAATATATGGTTTTTTCATTAACTAATGTATTAGGTTTAGGTGACTATCTATTTTAGGTTGTTTATAACCCATCTTTGTTACATCCTCAGATATGTGTTGATTAGAAACATACCCAACAATCTCAGACCTCATTATGAAACTCCCCACCCACTCAATAGTGCATGTTCCATACTACATGAACATTTGGATTATAAATGTGTGAAAGAATACAGAGAGTCATATTCTTGAGTAGAAATATTAGTGACTTAATATAAAATGAAGTTGTGGATAACCAAAAGGCCCATACAAGTCTCACATTCATTAGGATAGACAAAGGGGTAAACTGTCAAAATGGTAATCAGTGGGTACATATGCTTCTTAGAGTTGAGCCAAAAGCAAAGCATCCAAAACAAGAATTTGATACTGGAAATCAAGGATGTCGGGCATTTGTAGACATTCTCATTAGTTTACCCTTGCTATTCGAATCTCAAAGACCCCTAAATTGGGTCCTGAGTTATCTGGAAACATTGGGGATTCCTCCCCCATGGCTAGAAGGAGGTCAAGATTCAAAGGAGTAAACATCAAAGGAAAAAATAGCAAGAAATGGATTATGCAATTCCTTCTCAAGGTCAAAATGAAATTGAAGCAACTTTTTGCACAAACCAAAATCAATTGACTATTTAAATTTGTCTTTGTGATGATAAGGAAATAAAACATAAGCTTGACAATTGGAAACCATGGATTCATCATGAATCTAGCTAAACTGAGAGCATACACAGCTTGTGTATGATCTACTAAACAAACCTGAGTGGTTGTCATGGTCTGACATAGGCCGAGAGGCCTGGCCTTACATTGGACTCTACTGGTGTAAAGTTGGGTTTTTAGGTGGAGTTTACAAGTTCAAGGGAAAACATAATAGTTTGCAGAAATGGAAGGGGTTGTGGTAGTGAAGCCTAAATGGAATCTAATTTGATAATGGTTATATGAGATCCTTGGAAGAGATCACCTCCATAAAGGAGAAAGATCTCCTATGTAGTGTTGGGTTAGGGATCCTCCACCAAAAGTGATGACGGAGGAGGTTTCCCTAGAGAGTGAATAAGCTATGTGGCTCAATCTGCACCACTTTGATGGTCTAATCCTTACTCTACAACTCACACCGTCAAAGGGGGAGGAACAACTATTTGGGTTTTCTCATTGGAATGAGATGTAGATCTGAAACTAGGACTAATGGAGATCAGAACCATCTCCTAAAGGTGTTGGAGGCATGAAATTAGGAAATTGTGGAGTGGAGAGAGATATGGGGGGTGACGAGTAGCAGCAAACTGTATCCTCCTCAACACAAAAAATACACAAGGTAGGAGATGGAGTCCATGTTCTCAAATCTTCATCTCCCAATGAACAAGTGAACCCCTTATAGTGTGAGGAACTCACTATTACATGAATGGATAGACTTAGCTATATATAGTGAACTTAGGTATTGTCATGTTAATTAATTGTATAAATGGATATCTAGGTCTACGTGTAATTACTCCCTTTACTTTCTTGCATCAACTACTCTAGCTGGATTCATGTTGTTTACATGAAACATGGCACTCTTGCTAAAACAAACATGAGGAAATATGAAAATCATTCTCACATTTGAGATGGTTATAACATGAATTCAATTATTTATGCTCTTATTCTAAGAGAGGACACCCATATGGTTAGAAGCTCAGTTGTGAGTGAGAGGTTCCAGGTTCAACCCCATGCTATAGGATGAATAGATTGGCCAATGTTTTTTATAAAAATGATATGTAGGGTAATTAATGCATATTCACAAGGGGGTACACTAAAAAATTTATGGGATTATTTCTAATGTATCATAAATTTCTCCAATACCATAAAAAAACATAATATGGATGAAAGTTGGGTCAATTTATATTCAAACCCTCATTATTTTCCATTAAACATTTATATATAAGTTGTGTACAATTATTAAACTAAAATGTGATTAAAGCCTCAATCTTCATGTTTTTACCTTATTCTAGGGTTTTACGTCATCATGAGAAATTAAATTTGTGTATTCTTCACTAAAATTGTAGGAATATTTAAGAATTCTTAGCATCCTGGACCAATCCTAGAAGTTATTCATGTTCAATTCTTCCTTCTCAAGGACTGATTGCAAGGAAAATGTGTTGGTGCTAGCCATTTGTTTCTATAACAGAAATTTACTTTTGTTCAAATATTTATGATTTGATTTGAAAATATTGACGATATTAATTAGGCCTTGAATTAATTATCACTCCCACTATTTTGTTCAAATTGATAGCCCTCACTTATCAATTTGAAAGACTGTAGAGTACAACCTTTTAGTGAGCCAAGATCCAAAATAATTAATTTATTACTCATCCAACTTCGATGTCCATAACCAATTATTAAGTTAGAAAACATTTTCCAAATGCATCCAGTGCAATTCTTGGATAGATGGTATGCACAACGACTTGTCATAATTCCTCTTAATGGTTCTAAGAACTTAATCCCAATAAGGTGACCTAGTTATGTCTGGCCTAAAAGCCAACATGATAGATATGCATCTTTCTATGGAAGACCCACATAATTACCATCACACTTCAAGAGATTGAGAGTGCACAATGCTAGGGAGTACCTACACTTAGCTGAATAAGCTTTTCATGTGTGCTTCTTATGGAAACCATGTAAGACTTAATATTGATGAAGGGATTTATATATGTATATATATATCCAATCACCACAATACTTATAATATGTATCATATACATACTATATCCACAAACCAAACATGCAATAATAATTAGATGAGTGATGGTCATGGCCATACTAATGCAATTCATTGGAGCCACAAGATTTTCATCCATCTAAGGCCATATATACATCATATGCATGCAACCTATACTAAAAACTCTTGTGATGGAAATAGGACAATTGGTCGATTGGACCCTCAAGTCAACCTATTGGACTGCCTTTAGGTCAATTAGTTATCAATTAGTCGGTCAGTTGGCTATCAGCTCAATCTCATCGTTGGAATCCTCTAGTCGATAAATTGGCTCCTGCAGTCAATCAATTGGCTCCTCATGTCGATTGACTCACCTGGTCAGAACGCCTTCTCTATATCATAAATATAAACTAATGATATTATTTTCTACATATTACAATTTTGTTAAGGTGATTACTAAATTTACATTCGTAGGGAGTATAGGGAGTAAAACATTAATTTACATATGAAAAAAAAGAGGAAGGCTCAACTTGCAAACCAAAGATAAGAAATAAACCATTCAACCATGCACAAGTATCCAAGGGGTTTTTATGCCATAACCACACATACATCCACCACCAAAACATTTTTTTGTAATTAATATGGATTGCATATATATATCATATCATATATATATTGGATATGTGGGTCATTCCCCAGTGTATGTGGTATTTAATCAGATATGCATATTAATCATTTAAATATTAGCATCTTATGAAACAAAATAAATGATAAAACTAAATCCGTTCATATTGATTAACCCCAAAAACATAGTAAGTTGATGTGGCTCTGGTACCACTACGATGAATGCATATTCATCCCAATTTTAGTTGCATTTTTAGTCTAGTTCAACATTCATATTGAATAGTATTCATCGGGAATAGCTTTGTTTTGGTCTACTTAGGTTTGTATGCTAATTTGTAGGAATTTGATACTTTTCTTGACTCCCTTTGTAGGTTTTGAATTCTATAACCCTGCACCAAGTTAGGGGGTCCTGCTGAAGGCAGATCGATATACAATTTTTGTGTCTGAGGACAAATTTGACCTGTCAATTAACATACCAATCGACATCAAAATCACTGAGCAATCAAGACATCTAGGAGCTTGAGAGCCATGTTGACCTTCCAGAATGAAGACCTATCGACCCTCATGGTTGATACACAGATGCTCGACATCCAGAAGCTCAACACTAAGACTCATCGAGGATCAAGGTCGAAAAACACATTGATTTCTCTCCCTCGATAGCTCAACACAATTTCTCGATAGCCCTATTGACTCTCAAGGTTGATAACCTATCAACCTCCAAGACTGATTACTAAAAGCCAGATAGACCCATCGATCAACACTAAGTGATAGACATTGATGAAAAGTGGTTGACAGCCATGGCCCTTTAAATAGGCCCCAAAGAAGAAGTTCAGATATCTCGAAATTCTAGAGATAGAAACACTAAAAGGTTACCACTGACATTAGAGAAAAGTCTAGGCCTATTGACCTAGCAAGTTCTATCGACCTCTCTATCGACCTCCATAGCTCCAAAGTCATCGACCTCCTTCTCTAAGGTGATCAATCTCTTCCAGAACCGTTCTTCATCCACTTGCTTTTGTTACAAGTCAAGGTTAATTCCTAAAGGAGAAAGAAGGAAGGAAGTTTGCTGTCACACACCACACTGAGCCACTTCTGCTACCATCATGACAATGATGATGTCCACTACCTCTTCTAGTGGTATTAATCTCTCCATGTTGAGGTAGTAGTCTTTTTAGTAGGTTGTGGGAAATAGCCCCACTACCCATTTCTCATAATTTCATTTATGTCCCAACTCTTGTATGAACTCATTTAATTCATAGCTAATCATTTATCGCATGTCTTATGTATTGATCACCTTCTTTATATGATTTATTATAATCTTTTACTGTGAGAAATTCAATGTTTAAAATTTGAATACCAATTAGTTTTGGTTGACACCCTGACATGAACTTCTGACGGGAAGCCTTCAGAGTAGTGGATATGGGATATGCAAGTAATGATACATTGATCTTACATTGGATATATACTCATACACGTGTCTAACACCAAAAGGGGAAACTTGCATATCTCCAATTATACTTTCATACATGTTCAAATCTAAATGATTATACATATTCGAGTAGTGGCAGTGAAACCCAGTTCCACCATAGTGTTTCCATCCATTGATAACTAGAAACTTAATCTAGCTCTTTTTATTTCTTCAATCTTAGTTAAACAAACCAATCTCCACTTTTGTGATAAATACTAGTTCTTTCTAAGTTACTTTGATTAGATAATTCTTAAACAAGTTGTCCCTTGGGATTTGATCCTCAACTGCATTGTGATAAGACTCATCTTCTTGCGGGTGGTGTTATTGCACATTACTTTTGGTAAACACTAGGAACTACATTCCTAGTGAATTTATAGTGAGATAATATCCACATCACAGTGTAGGGAAATATAGAGACAGAGATGACACTAAAAATAAGAAATTTCTTACCATATTCCCCATAACCTACAGATCATGTCAAAAATTAAGAAAGGGGAAGGAAGGTTGCAAGGCATATACCTAGTCTCGAAGCAAGTCCAATGACAATCCTTGCATAGTAGTGCTTCCTTGTCAACCAACAAATAAATGGCACTCGACGACGACCTCATAGTATAGCACCACGGGCAATGGTTGAAGGCATCCTCCTAGAAAGACAGTCTCTACACCTTTATGTAATCTATGCAAACCACTGAGAACTTCACGTCATGCTTCCAGAGCCAATGGGAAGGAGTTGTCCTTTTTTTGTCAATCTGTCTTTTCCCTTGGTATCTCTCCCTTTCTTGGGCAAGACTTCTCAGGCTCTCACGATACCACAACATTGAGAAAAGGGGTGTCTACGGGCTTCACAACCTCCTCCTTATACAGGAGTCGATGGGCTAGGGTTTCCACAAACCCAAAGAATATGAAAAGACATATCTCATGGTTTGACATGTGTTTTGTACCGATCAGTCGATTGGATTGTGGTCAACAGTGCAATAACTTTGGCTTTTAATGCTATGATGAATGCACATTGCTACACATGTCATTGATCATTTTACCCAACCAAACCAGTCCTTGCACATCCATTTTATTGATTCATACACTCTAATCTATCGACTGGGTATCTTGACCATCCGCTAGGAACTATGCCCAGTTGGTCAATTGGACACTCCAACTGGTCGACTGGCTAGTTCCATCAGCTAGTGTCAAAAGGTATCTATTAGTCGAGTGGACATTCCAGTTCATCTACTGGCACATCAGACGGTCAATTGGACATCTTGGTCAGTCAAAACACAACTACTATTTCTTAAGTATATTGCCTAAACACTTTTAGTAACCAAGTTAGATATTACCCTTCAGTAAACTCATATTCCATGTGAATCCTATTGTGTGTGACCCTATAGGTCCCATACTATGTTGATAGTGAATATCTATAACTAGATTATGACATGACATGCAATGAGCGATATCTAGAAACACTTCATAGCGATCCAAGTAATTTGAAATTTAGAGAACAACTTTAACCTACAATCTATCATCAGTGTTACTGTGACCATATAGTACATTTGTCTCTGATATCTAGATTTAACATGAGGCATGGAATTGTTCCTCTTAATATTCAATCTATGTTCCTTGAACTAGAGAAGAATGTATCAGATGCATGCAAACTCATGTGTCACATGTTGAGTCACATGACTATGACCATACATTTCTCAGCCTTTCTTATTAAGTGGCTAGCTAATCAACTTCAGTAGGAGGGACAAATCACATATACATCACTCACAGTCAATCCCCATGTGTCACAACATATCCAAGCACCACCTTTACGACATCCCTTATTCAAGGTTGCATTGGATTGTGTCAAAGTTTCTCGAACGACATGTGATGAGTGTAATGCTTTTAGGTCTAAGAACTAAAATCACCACAATCACTATAAAAGTTGATTCTGACTACCATTTCATGGTTTCCATGTATCACTCTCAAGGTGGGTCTGTCTGGTACACAGTTCTATAACAAGTACCTATGTGCTTGACTTGATATCCAATATCATGACTAGTGAGACTCTATCATCATAAATGCACATTCTAATCTTATGTATTATTATTTTATATTTTGATTCCATAATAATATCTAACTAGGGACACAAATAGAATGTATTCACTCTTGTCATACATATCATCTCATTGTTCAAGTCCTCAATCTGAAGACACATGTCATTAAGTAACATCATTCTTTGGACATATATCGTGTTTGTGCCATCAACTCATGACTAAGACAAATGTAACAAACATAGTTACCTTTGTTATTATCAAATCAATTACGTGACTCCCCAAACCAATCATCACATGATTAGATCTATGAGCATACATACCAACTGACCTCCAAAATTGAAGATTCGTCATTAGCATTAGGATTTATTAGTAGGAAGAGAAAGAGTGTGGAGAGAGAAAGATCTGAGAAAAATCTTAGATCTCTAAAGTGATGTGCAAATATGAACAATTATGGATATAATAGATCAATGAAAGTCGTAGTTATTGATATGGGTATAATATAGAAAGACACGCTTGTAGTCATTGAGTAGCCTACTAGAGTTAGCTTAAGAGATGGCATTAGAGGAAAGATCCTCTAGTCACACACAAAAAAATGAAAGAGGAAGATAATCATTTCTCTATCTTTAGGAGAGCCGAAAGTAGCCTAAAATGTGGAAGGTGTAAAGGTCTATCTATAGGTGTATTTTAGAGTTTGGGGTTTCCAACTGGAAGGTTATGGATGAGGCAACAGATTGCAGCAATGCGTCATGAGGCTTGGCCTATAAATTGAGGTTATTCGCCACATGACATTTGTAGATTTCTTTGATCCTCCCCAACCTTGGTTGGACAATGTCAATTTTCTGATTTTATGGTCATTTTAGGAATCTTCTAGAGAAAATCAGAGATAAGATAGATTTTAAATAAAAGTCAATAAAATAAGGAAGGAAAGAGAAAATGCATTAGTTCATTATTATCCTTCATTATTATCCAAAAGATATATATTTTTTGTGTGAATAAAAGTAATTGATTTATCTGTGGCCAAAATGCGAGAATATTAAATTCATGATAAATCAACTCAACAATCTATAAAAAAGGATTATAAAAATCAAAATTGATGGGAAAATTGCACTTGAGCCCTATAATAGATTTTGTCTAGAAATCCCTAAATTGGGTAAAAGTGGGTGAATATTATGGATTAAATAAGTGGAATAATGTGAAAAAATATGGAGAAGGTAGAAAGAGATTAAAGTAAAAAATGTTGGAAATGTGGAAAATGTGGGGAAATGTAAAAATGGATGAAATGTGGAAATGGGTGAAAAAAATAAAATTTGAAAAATGTGGAAAAATACGAATAAACTCCATCATTAGTCAGAGAAAATAACAATTAATCATGATTTTGGGTTGAGTGAGAAAAGGGAGTTGTCAACACTCTCATTCATGATAGTAATGTGCTTGGGATCTAATTGCTTGACATGTGGTAATACTAGATCGAGAAGTGCAAGAGTATAGATCATTTTGTTTGTCTTTGATGATCAACACATTGATACATACATTAGCTATACTAACACAATCACTTTCTCTAGTTGATCCAATTTTATGTAAAGGGTTGGATTTTTCTTAATGTTTTGGAGTTGTCATGAGTCTTGGGGGTCGTTTTAGACTTCAATTCTATTTATTTGGTTTTGACCATCTTCTATGGGGTATGATAAATATATTGACTCCGTTGAATTGAAAAATATTAAGATAGGGTTCTAGTAGTATATTCTTAGGGACACCAACTAACTGAATGAGTTGTGTCTTTGCAATAGAGGAATTATTGTTTTTTTAAGTCAATCACGATACTTGATGTATATGAATGTACATTAATGCATTAAAACCATCTTGTTACCATACTCTTTATTGTGTTTTACCAACATCCACTCCTGTACCCATGGTTTCAGTTCAAGACGTACTTTCACCTAGTTCTTGTAGGATTACTGTTAGATAAATTAGGCATGATTCTAGTTGTAGGAAACAAAAATTATTGAAAGAACATTATAATTTAATATTGTATTGAGCATTCTATACTTTAGACTTCAATGGGGAATGAAAACTTTAGCTATTTGCAAGTTAATATGGGTTAAGCCACATCATGTGCATCTCGGACTTCTTAGTTTTGTTATGCAAATTTAAGTGATGTTTAGTCCCACATTGCTCACCACTGAGTTGTTATAACTCCTTATATATGAGAGATATTATAAATGTGTGTTCACAAGAACTTGAGGTAGGAATGGAGACTACACACATAACCAAGAAACATGCCATGAATTATCTTCAAAGTTGGGCATGGGGCTTGGTGTTTGGGAGTTGAGAGATTTCTCTTCTATCCTTTCTTTCCTAATGCATAAGAGGATAACTGCTAAATAAAGAATTTGTATTTTTTTACATGTACAAGAGTGTTTGTGTTAAATATGAGGAGTGTTTGTGTGAAATCTAGGAACTATTATGTTAAACCAGGTGCTCTTTGAGTGATGTGTTATATAAATGGCTGCTTAGGTGCTTAGTGAAGTTAGACCCACTTTTCTCTTGTGTTTACCCTAAGTAGCATTTTCATTACTCTCATTCTTAGACACCTTCTCATGTTCATAGTATGGTTTCTCACACCTACTTTCTACTCATAAGTTTTGATATATAGGGTGGAGGTGCCTAATTATTAATGAGACATGCTCATTCTCTTTTTCTTTTTTAATAGTGATTCATATATATTAAAACCAAAAAAATTATAGGAATTAGAGAAATTAGATAGGGGATAAGTTAATTACTGAAAGAAAAAACATGAAATAAGAGTAGGTCAAGGGATGGGGGAAATCCCAATAACATATCCTAGATAAATGGATGCGGATATCCACATATACCTCCATAATAGAATGTTTATATCAAAACTAGTGATGCAGTGTGCTTCTTTGAGGATGCAAAAAATGGATTCTCATTTAGGAAGTGAGAGGAGGGGCCATCTATAGAAGCATTTTCAACACCTTGAAAGGGGTGTCTATTTGTTGGAGTAAACTTGGTGATCAAACCTATAATTCTTGAGGAAATTATATACATGTATAAAAGAAAATTCTTATATAAGATTAGAAATAGATATATGTAAAGTGATATTATTATTTTTTGAAAAGTGTCTGATTCCTCTCTAACCATGTGTGTAATATGCAAAGGCTAACAATTTTTTTCTTTGGAAACTTTGGTTGTTGATGAAGAGAGCTATGGAGCAGGTGTTAGTATGATCTTCATCAGTGCATCTATATCAAGCATTCCATAAGATGGTCATGTGTTGTCATATCAATGAAGCAAAGCAACAAGTTAAACAGGTGTGGGGGTGTTCTTCATTGTAATTCCAATAGAGCATGAAAGGGAAGGGACCATGAATGGGTTTCTTGAAGAGGTAACATCCTATTAGGTGTTTGTTTGAGCAAAGGCATTAAATAAAATAGTAGGATACTAGATCTAGTATTACTTTTCCATAAACTTTGTTAAAGGTTGTAGTAGAGCCATATTAGGATAGAACTTTATAGGAACAACAAATCATAAAGAATCACTCCATATCCATGTGAGACGTGTAGAGTTATGTGGAGCACATGTGAAGTTGATGATCTTATCAAATTAAAAGGGAGTAAGATCGGTAAAACGTATTCTGTTAAACTATTTGATCCTTCATTGAGAAGAAGACAAGCTACAACTTTTAGGGATATGTTTGGTTAGTGTAAAATTCTTGTATTGACAAGAATGTCTATCATATAGTTATCAAGCTAATAACCAAAACAAAATAATTGAGGGAAGGTATCGTGTATAGGAAAATGATATAAATGTTGAAATGTTTGAACTTCACAAGGAGGGTGATAATTTGTGTAAAGGTATGCCTTGCCATAAGGGATGTTTTCATTAAGACTAGATAGGATGATTTAAAACTAATGGTCATTCAAGTTGTGTATGATGGATAGAATATTTTGAAGAATTAAATAAGTGACCATGGTTTAAAGTTTATAATGCCCCAAACTCCTCTAGTTTTGGGGAGGAAAAAGAGTGTTCTAGAAAATGGTATGCATATGCTTGATGTCCCACAAAAAATCTCTATGAAGTTTATGTTTAGTATCGATAGTTTTTGTGCTATGAGAATGAAATTGATGTAAAATGTAAGAATATATGATAAGAAAAAATTCAACAAGGTTAATCATCAATCGAGGGAGACATAGGAGCTATATCATCCTAAAAAATTAGATTTAATTTTATGCATAATATGTTTCCAGACTGAAGATTTGATAGTTTTGTTGCTTAATGTAGACCAAGATATTGAGTTGGGAAAGAATCAAATTTATAGTTAAGAATATCAGTCTAGGATTGAAGGTCAGGTGAAGGGTTTCGACAACTGAGGATGGATGATTTATACTAATTAATCTCAACTTTTGAGATATTTTGTAAAATACAAAGAATTCTCTTGATGTTGATGATATCTTCTGGGATGATTTGATGAAAAGAAGAGTATCATCAACAAATAGAATATAGTTGTCAAGGATAATGGAGTTAATGATAATAAGATCTAGCAGGCCATATATCATGACCAAATGGATCATTTGACTAAGGCATTTTGTTACAAGTATTAAGAGAAGAAAAGATAAGGGGTCACGTTGTCTATGACCATTAGTGTTGTGAAAGAAATCAAAGGGGGTCTATTGATAAGTACTGAGAAGGAAGTAGAAGTAGGACATGCTATAATCCAACTAATGTGTGTGTTGCTAAAACTATGAAATTTCATAATATTTGTCTATTTTATGTGATCAAAGACTTTTTTGAAGTCTATATTTGTAGTTATGAGAGGGAGATTATCAAATAAGATGGTGAATAATCTCATTTGTAGTAAGACAAACATATCAATCATGTCATCTGGAGGAAAGGTCATTTAGTTGGGTAGCAACTATTAAGAGACATGCTCATGTTGTTTGATATCTTCTCACTTACAAGACAACTATAGTTTTATATGTTCATTGGCAGTTTTGTGGACCAAATCTTCTAGGAGAGCAACGTGGTTTTCCATGGATACTACAATAAAAATTTCTCAAGGTAATGTTCTTTGCGAGAATCTAATCGAAAGTTCTAACTTTGTTATTTCTATTTTCTTACTTTACTTTTTTTTGCAACTTCTTTTGGATATGTAAATCTAGCTGAATTAACAATCATTATTGTAGTTATCTGAGCATTTGTTGTATGACTATGATATATAGCACGTTGATATGAAATGCCATTTCCAATAAAATATGAACCATTATGATATAATGAAATAATGCCAATTCCTGACTCTATTACCCCCTATTTTGTAGTATTTCCTTTTGCACTTCACACACTATATTCCCAATCTTCGCTCAAAATTTTACATAGCTCCAATTTTTTTTGATATCATATCATTAAAATCAACATAAAGAGATGTTACACCTAACTTTCATACATTGCTTGGGAAATTGTCCACCATCATTGTACCTCCTTCAACACCAAAACCCAGTCTCGCTAGAATGTCAGTTGTTGTGTTGGCATCCCTACCAACATTGGTGAAAGCTATATTATCAAACTTTCCTTTCAAGTTTTTGATCTACTCTACTACCTCTATTCTAGGACCCCTTCCTCTCAGATTGAGGTTGATATGTTGAACTAATGAGACAACATCACACTCGATGAAAATGATTGGTATCTTCATCTCCATTGCAAGCTCCACAACCAGTAGAATAGCCGAGGCTTTTGTTGTGTACACTGACTATGTAGCTTTGAATGTCCTTGCTTTAGTAACAATCAACTTTCCCCTATGGTCCCTAACCAATCACCCATGCTAACCAAATCACTCGCAAGAAAGGTGACATTCGTGTTAACCTTGAGAACTATGATCGCAAGTGCACTCCAGATGTCATGAGGCCTGGTCGACCTGGGGGCCTAGGATTTTAAGCCATAACCTATTCTAAGCATGTGTTGTTCATTCCACTACACCATACTATAAGAAAGATGGGGGGTACTCATTGTATGATCCAAAGGCAGTCTTTTTTCTACACTTGTAGATTTGAGGCATGGCGTTTAGAAAATGAGGAAATCATTGTTGAACGTTTTGTTCTTGATCTGCATAAGGAGTTCTAGGAAGGTGTTGTAGTTGTCTCTTGCTTGATTCAGGAGTTGTTGATAGATCTACCATGTGGTGTTTGTTCTCCTGCAGTCAAACAGGGCATGATGTGAACTTTCAGTAATAATGTGGTAGAAATCACATGTATCATTGTCTATTATGTGGTGATGAACTAATTTCTCCTTAGTAGGCAAGAGATTGGATCATGATGTCCATATAAAAGTCTTTGTTTTTTATGGGGCTTTGACATTCCATAAATATCTCTAGAGTGAGGATGATGGGGACATGCACCCAACCCAAGATGGAGAAAAACATCTGAAGCCTAATCAATATGCAGAACTAACTGTATACCCTCCATCATGATTCAGATACCAAAATAGCTCGGCCCCATCCTACATATTTAAAGGCATCCCCATGATGGTGGTTTTGTCTTCCTCTATGATATATTTATTTATGAATTCCCAATTCCATTCTCCCTTACTGGAATTTATGATCTCATAGACTTTCCACTCTGATGAACCTTCCTAGAGTTTTATGAGGTTTGGTGCATTGGCCTTTAGCATTAGGCAGCCACTAATTGGCCCACTACATGGTCTTACTCCCATATGAGACCTTCTAATAGTAGATATTTGGCACATAATAGAGTTCTCCAAGATAAGCTAGGGTCAAAACCCCTGTATGCATTTAATACATCATTATTCATGTAGTATTTATGCTTTAGGACCATGCTAACTAGTGATTGCGGCCTGGTGTGAAGTCGCCAAATTTTCTTAGCCAACAAATTCAAGTTGAAGACATCTAGGTATCTAAAGCCAATGCCTCCATCAAATTTTGATTCACACATCTTTTCCCATGATATCCATTGGATCTTCCTTTGGTTTCTTGAACTACCCTACCAGAAACTAAGCATCATCATGTTGATGTCTGATGTGACACCCTCTGGTATCTTCAGCATGCCCATCATGTGCATGGGAATTGATTGGATAACTGATTTAGTAAGAATTTCTTTCCCTACTTGGATCAAATATCTCTCCTTCCACCCCTTGACTTTGTTCAATACACTATCCTTCAAACCCACGAAGATAGACTTTTTTGACCTCCCCACCATGGTAGGCAAACCTAGACATTTATTGTGTCTCTCCACCCTCCTCATTTGGAGTCGCTCTAGGATCAGACCACTGCATTCAATTGTCACATTCTTTCTAAATGCAACCCTTGACTTATCATAGTTAATTTTTTCTCATGAGGCACTCTCGTAGTAGTTGATGACCTCACCTATCTTGGTTGCCTCTTACAAGGTCACTCTAGCAAAAAGGATGCTATCGTTCACGAAGAAAAGATGGGAAACTAGGGTTCTCTCTATACATGTTTTGACTTCATGAATAAAGAATTCTAGCACAACAATGTTGATAAGTGAAGGAAACACATCAACACACATGATAAATAAATATGGCAAAATTGGATCACCCTGCTTAATTCCTCACTGAGGTTTAAGAAAGCCATGCCTCCTCGCATTCACAATGAAGAGATATTGGTGGTTTTTTAGCACTCACTCACCTTTCTATACCATATCTCTCCAAATCATAGCTTGGTAAGAACTTTGTCTATGAAGCTCCATTAAAGCCTATCTTAGGCTTTGCTCATGTTAAGTTTGATGCCCATTGGAACTTTCTTTCCCTTCTTACTTTTCATTGCATGGAATGTCTCAAAGGATATAAGTGTGTTGTCCATTATGAGGTTTCCTGACACAAACACACTCTATTTATTAGAGATGATTTCTTCCAAGTAGTTCTTGAGTCTATTGGCATGAATCTTTGACACTATTTTGTATAGGGTGTTGAACAAATTGATGGGGTGGTAATCCTTCATCTCCCCCGAACTGTTGCATTGGGGATCAGTGCCATATTAGTCTTGTTTATACTCTAACTCTTGATCATCCCTGCACCACCCTTGTAATAAGGAGGTAACATCATCCCCAATAATCCCCTAAAAGGATTGGTAGAAGCCTCCATGGTATCCATCAGGGCCTAGCACCTTTTATGGATGCATATATTGTAAAGCTTGCCAAGTATCTTCTTTGTTAGGTTCCTTTTGGAGGTGATAGTTCAAGAAATCATTGATCTCGCTTTTGATACATGTTGTGGCTCCATCATCATTAGCACAAACGTTATAGGTAAACATATAATTATCATATTTTGTGATTACATTAGTAATTTTGCTTTCGTCGATCTTGAAATTGCCTTGCTCATCTTTAATTCTTGTGATTGCATTCTTTTTATTTCTTTTGTTTAGATTTCTTATGGAAGTATGAAGTATTATGATCACTATCTCTCATTTCATTTTCTTTGGCTCTAATAAACCAGAAGCTCTCATTCAAAATTTGTAGCTCCTCTACTTCTTCACTTTTTTTTGCATTTTTCAATATTGCTATTGGTCATTAGTAGCTTTTGATCCTTCAGTAGTTCGTCCTCCTTTTTCTTAAGTATCTTCTAGATATCTCCAAACTTGACTTTCACCCACTCACTCAGTTCACTAGAGGAGCATTGAAGTTCCATCAAAATGCCTTCTTCTATGCTTTGTGACTAGGCATCACTGATCACCCTTTTGCACTAAGATTCCTTCATCCAAAAGGTTTCAAACTTTAAATCCCTGCATACCCTTCCTTGTTGTAAATGCTTCCTAGTGTTCATGATGAGGGGAGAGTAATATTATCTAAGGAAAGGAAGATGTAACACCCACACATCATGATACAATACACCCCGCTTCTCTGATCCCAGAGCCCTATCAAATCTTTCTCTTATCATGGTACTTTCACTCAAGCCCTTCACCCAAGTGTATTGGTGCCCAACAAACCCAAGGTCGTACCTCATGCATTTTTTGATGGTGTCATGATACTCATTTGTATGTTGGACACTATTCTCAAATTCCCCATATTTATCATTTCTAATAAGGATCTCACTAAAGTCCTCCGTATAAAGAATGGGTTCCCTACTATTTTCTCTCTCGTGTTTCTCTATAAGATCCCACATTCTCCACTTCACATTGTTGTTTGTCCATCCATGTATCCTTGTAAACAACCATGTCTTACCTTCATCCCTAACCTCCACTAGAATATGGTGGTCGGAGTAAGACTTCAAGGTGACATTTAGGTCCTACCACCAAATGACTGTCCCCCCGATCTCGCTATTCTACTAAAACATAAACCTTCAATACAACCAGAAATCCTCTTTATTTTTTCTATATCAACGTTACTAATTTTTGATTCCATGATCAAAACTAACTTCGGACACTCCCTCCAACAATATTTTCGGGTAGTCCTGATTGTAACAAGGTTGCCCACGCCTTGGCAGTTCTAGGCCAGGGTTTTCATGTCTCTTCACGGTGGTGGTTCACCCCAGTCACTGCTACTTAGGAGTAGGACTTCCACACCATGTTGCTTTATGCTCCTCTACCTTATTTGCTGATTGGCCTAGAGTGTACATCTGAAAAGTAGAGGCACGATCCCAAAGGTAAATTGGACTTCTGAATTTTTAACCCAAAACCTTCAAGGACCCCCACAACTTTATTATGGGGTCAAAGTAGATATACAAGGTCGAACATAGGGATGTGGGGATTTTTAGAATGCTTAAGAACTCACTCTTAAGACAGTTAATCCAATCTAATAGTTGATAAAAATTTGGTACTAGAACTAGTCTAGCAAGATGTCATGAAATAAAACAAAATAGAGTCCTTTGAATTCTACTAATTATAGAGAAGTAGTTCCTGGATATGTAACCACAAGTTGGGTAGTCTATGCACCTATTCTCAGGCATGGACAATCCTCGAACACCTCAGCAAGCAACCTACATCCTAACATAGTATGAACGGTGGTATCTGTACCTGTGGGGGGTCATCCCGCTTGCTTTCGGACAGCGTAACTATAACCCATCAATGATATCAAAACCTCTTTTGAGGATGAAAAATCAGCACCCTAGAATATTCTAAATACCCTCTCAAGACTAGAATATTTTGAGATGTTAGCAACAAATGTGATATGGGTAGAACCTGGTAGTGGGTCCGGCCGTGTCGGGCTGGTCCCAGCCGTACCCAAGTTCCTAGTTTTGCATAGATCACCTTGAACTATTCTCTTTTCAGATTATAGTCCAAACCACCTTTTCTTATGCATTTATAATATGAATCTCTCAATATAGGTAGAAATAGAAGCCCAAACAAGAAAGAGATCAACAAAACTCATAATCATAGCCAGAAAGAGAAGATAGAATAAAAAACATTGTAGATCTAGAATAAAACTACTTGCTTAAGGTAAGAGTACATAAACATGTCCAAAACGGGCTACACATCCAAGAAGGAGCTCAACTAGCCATGAATAATCATAGTTGGCACCGAACAAAGATGGAAGGACATAATTTGTATAGAAACTAAGGAGAATAGTAGACGAATGGAGAAGAACAAGAGATTTACCCTGTAGAGGAGAGGTGGATCTCACTCCTTAGCCTCTATATGGAGCGGACTCATCTTTGGACTGTCCTCCTTGATTTTATGAACTTTGTGGCCTCCTTTCTCCTAGTTTTCATCCCGAGCAGCAGCCTTCATGGATGTATGGTGGTGGAAGGTGGCCAAAAATGGATGGAAGATGGTGCAATAGAGGTGGATGGAGGCAACCTATAGGGATGGATGTAGGGTGGTGTGTTCTTCGATCCTCTCAAACCTTGAACCACTCCCATGGAGCTCTGGGAATTTTTGGTCGCTGAAGGGAACCCAAAAAGGCTTAGTGGAAGAACCCAGATAAAAAAAGTAGAACCCTTACCTAGTAAGCAGGGGGTGGGTATTTATAGGAGTGGCAATTGAGACCATATCACATTCAAGACCACTGTCGTGATCGAGTCCTCTATCATGGTCGAGACCTCTATCACAGTCGAGACCACAGTCTTGGTAGAGACCTCTGTGGAATTCGAGACCACTGTCATGGACGCTACATTACTCCTTAGGAACAAACCCACTCCCGGGGGGGCTATTACTGGTGGTCGACGGGACGACATTGATGAACCTTCTGATTGACGAGGATGCTTTCAGATAAAGGACTGGCCATCGAAGATAGGGTCTAAGATATCAAAAGTTTTGTGGGTCCGCTAGTCAGTTAGTAGGACCATTGTCTCCTAAATTAGTGCATATAATGTAACCCTTGTGGGGAAGAATCTGGAGAATTGATTACTTCTTGCGTTTGGTGCCTGTAAGTCCCAAAATTGGCTAGTTGAGAAACTCTATATTTAAAATGATATAAATTACTAAAAGATAATAATTTAGGGGTATTTTGGGCATATTAAGGCTATAATGACACAAAACCATAAATAACTGCCTAGCATAGATGCCTAAATTTGGGTCTTATCAACCACCCCAAGCTTAAATCGTTGCTTGTCCTCAAGAAAGATTATGCTCAAAGAACAAAAAATATAACATCCAAATTAAGCTTGGTAATAAATGGTAAAGTTAAGAAAAATAGTTTAAAACATCAACTCTCTTGATCAATGTCATTTCAGAGCATTCACGCACCTGTTGAGCAAAATCCTACTAAAGTATGATCAAAGAGCATCCAGGAAAGATTAAGTGAATTCACTGCAACTTGTTAGTACTCATGAGGGTTTGAATCATAATGATATAGTAATGAAGCATTGCCACATAGGAGATCACACGGGTGATGATTAATGAGCTATTATCATTTATTCATGTGGACCAATCAGGAGCAACATGCCTCCCACTTTTTTAGGTCCTAAGAAGTAACAAAATCAAAAAGACTAATGACTTCTACGGATCCTAATCTCATTAGGTTGGTCCATATAACAAGAAACAATCCCAGCAATCTGAGCCAGTTTGCCCAGAATAGCGAGACAAACTCCTTGTATTGTGCTCGAACTAACCCTAGTAATGGGATGGTCTCATAGGTCTCCTAAGGGTTCCTAAAGACTCTCTAATGAGCTTTCAAGGTGGTACTACCAGGCACGATGTACCCACGTTCATGAGTGCACACCGGCAAGGTATACTCCTTAAGTCTACTAAAAGAGAAAACAATGCTCATTTATTCTCACTAAGTCTTTTATTCTCTACATTCATTTTGTAGGTTTGGGTGGAACTATTTTTTATATATTTTTATTTTTTGGGTGGCCAAGCCCCTTTTTGGAAATTTAATTTTTTTCCCTTTTTGACTCAATCTAAGGTGAGAGGGTGCATAGACCATCAAGGAAAAATAATTCAACTTGATTATAGCTCAAAAACTCATCATTATCTACATGATACCTATGTGAAAAATAGTAATTATGATTCAAGGATCCTTAGAGTAGAGGCAAGTTCATGATTAATGTAGCTTGGAGTTTTGATCAAACTCTAGCTCTTTCCAACGGTCCTATATCCTGGGTTCGTTATTCATGACATACATCAAGGGAATAATGTTTTAAACTATGAAAAAGGTGCATAACTTTAGACTAATCACCATACTTAGGGAAAGATTCAAAGAGCTAGTCAAGTAAGAGATCAATAAGTTTTTAAGATGAAAAAGGTGCATTTAGGCATAAAGATAAGCATTTAGCTATAAGATTTAAATAGTCTTAATTTCCAAGATACAAATTACGAAACAAAGTCCTACAAAATAGTAAATCTAGGATAGAGTGTACAAAAATTTAAAATTTATGCCTAAAAGTAGGATGTAGACATGTATGAATGAAAAATGAAGGGGCAGAACGACGAATAGCCCTACCACCCCAAGATTAAAAGTTTGCTCTTATTAGAGCAAGCCTTGAACTTGAGATAGTAGGGAAGGAATGCATGGATGTATATGAGAGAAATTTATTAAAGTCCTACTATGATGCATGTATGCAAGGATATGTTTAAGTAGTTAGAGGAAAGAAACTCTCTAAGCAAGATCATGAAAAAGGAATTTATTTTAACAAAAGGGGTAAGAGAAAAAGGGGTGGCTACCCCATGATACAAACACTGGGATCCTAATTCCTAAGTTTTGGGACCAGTGTCACTTGTGTCTTGCCAATTTGGTCCACCATGTAGGAGTAGAATAGGTGGAGATATGAGCCCTTCAGAGTCTTAAGTAGAGTAATAGAATCTAGTGACTCGGTGAAGTCATCTCTATGTTGGAATTGATTTGAACTGCACTAAAATGAATTCTTCAGTAGAGCATCCTCAAGGTACCCATCAATGTATGAATCTAAATAGGAAGGCCCTAGGATGTCGATACAATATGAGATTGAGGGGAGAGGCTAAAAGTTTCTAGAGGACTCTTCTCTTCTCTCTCCGCCTCTGAACTTGAGGTTGGATGCTCAGTTAAACTTTTATATATGATATGAGTCATTCGATCATTTTTTGAACAAGAAGTATCCCCAGTTACAGTTCTACCACATCCAAGCTTGTTACCTGATAACCTCCCATTTTACGATGTTATCTTTGTAATTTTCCTCAGTTTTCCACACTCTTTCTCAGATAAATTAGATAGAATCCTTAACTTTCCTCCTTTATTGCAAATATACCATTAGATTAACTTTTTCTCCTTTTTATTTTTATAGAAGAAAAAAAATCACAAAAGTTCCAAATGATCCCAAGACCGTTTGGAGACCAAACGGTCCCAAGATCGTTTGGACACTACCCGGTCCTGAGACCGCATGGAGTCACTCAGTCCCGAGACCGCATGGAGTCACACGGCCCCGAGACTGTGCAAACCCAAATGGTCCCAAGACCGCATGGAGTTACATGATCCTGAGATCGCACAAAACCAAACGGTCCCGAGACCGTGCAAAGCCAAACGGTCCCGAGACCGCATACAGTTACATGATCCCGAGATTGAACAAAACTAAACGGTCCCAAAACCGTGCCAAGCCAAACGGTCCCGCGACCGCATGGAGTTACATGGTCCTGAGACTACATAAATCCAAACGGTCCTGAGACCGCATGGAGTTACACAGTCACGAGACCGCATGGAGTTACACGGTCCTAAGACCGCATAAAACCTGTTGGCTAAATGGACATCTATAAATCCCTTTGTTTTGATAATGACAAACATTTCATTCTTGTTGATCTAACGAGCTACTTGAGTGTTGCAGGATTAAGGTGGATGACAAAGTACTAGGGAAATCCATATGCTTACATGTTTATATTTTCATGAAATGTAATCGCTTTGTAAAAACTTGTACAAATATATAATGTACAAGTACTTAGATTTCATGTAAATCAAGTGTTAGATTCTCCCTAGCTAAACACCACATTTAGATAGGTCATCCCCTTCAATAGTGTCACACATGCACACTCATACACATACTTAGTGCTTTAATTGAAAAATTGAAACAGGGTCAACCTCGGTCGACTAACTCCTCGACCGAGACACTCTCGGTCGACAATCTTCTCGACCAAGAAAGACCCAAGTAGCTTTTAGACACAGCTGACAAGGTGGTTGGCAGTTGGAGATGAACGTTGCATACACTTAATCCAGAGAGCCTGTCGGTCGACAAAACGTCGACCGAGTAGGAGTCTCGGTCGACTATTTCTCGACCGAGTTGGTATCTGACAGCAACTGCAGAATTAATTAATTAGCCGTTACTAAAGCAACAAACTTGTACCTAACGGCTAGTTAAGCACTTAGAAACCCCTAGAAGGTGTCTAGAACGTCATTAAGCACATGTAGGACATTCCTATAAATAGGACATGCCTTAGGACACTTAAACACACTTACTTGTTACACTTGAGCAATCTTTGAGCATACATTGACTTTGTGCAATCTGTTGTGAGCAATTGAGCATTGTGACAATTGGCTACTTCTTTCTTTAGCTCAAAATTCATGTCCCATAGGCTAGCATCTCCTATCCACTGCAATTACAATTACATACACTTTGTCTAGGAGATCTATATGCTTGATCTAGGCAAATCAAGCCTTGTGCTACAAAAGGATAAGTTGTAATTTCCTTTTCCTTTCTTGTTCTCTATATTATTGTTTGTACTCTCCTTGCTACTCCTAGGTTGGAGGCTGCGGATTGGAGAGGGTGGAGATCTTCTTGGTGAAGAAGGGGACCTTGAGCTACTTCAAGAAGGCTGGTGCAACGGGAGGTTACTTCTAGAGAGGAAGGCTACTTCAAGGGGGAGCTTGAAGTTACTTCAAGAAGGCTACCTCAAGTTGGTGCATCTACTTCAAGTGAAGGTTGTTCAAGGGGTGTAAAGAAAGTATTGTATTTTGTATAAATCCTTGTGAAGGTAATAAAATAAATACTTTCAAAATCCTGGTTGGGTAAGCAACCGGGTAGTGGACTGACAACTTTAGTATTTGCTAAAGTTGGAACCACTCTAAACACCTGTCTCCTTCTTCCATTTGCAATTGTGGTTGTTTGAGTTAAATTATTGATAAAATATTTAAAAACTCTATTCACCCCCCCTCTAGTGTTTTTCAATTGGTATCAGAGCAGGCTTTAAGGAACCCTAACAAGGTCTTGAAGAATGGGGGATGGAGTGCTCAACAACCTTAACCTTGAAGGGACACTTGTTGCTAGACCTCCGGCGTTTGATGGAACAAACTACACATATTGGAAGAGAAGGATGTAGTTCTACTTCCAAGGCATCAATTGGGACTTATGGAGGATGGTGTCAACCCCATACGAGCTTCCTCAAACACAATATGCAGAGTGGGATGCAAATACGGTAAAGTTGGCTCAAATGAATGCCAAAGCTGTAAGCATTTTATATTGTTCAATTTCAGTAGGAGAATTTAATAGGATATCAAACTGTGACACAGGCTATGACATTTGGCATAGTCTGTCCATAACTTATGAGGGTACAGTTCAAGTCAAGAATTCTAAGATTAGCATGCTTAAACAAAAGTTTGAACATTTCCGTATGGATCCAAATGAATCTATTAGTGAAATATTTGCGAAATTCTCTTCTATTGTTAATGGTTTAAATGCCTTAGGAAAAACTATTCTTGAAGAAGATCAGGTATCCAAAATCCTTTGATCACTTCCTCCTAAATACAAGCCAAAGGTGACAGCAATTGAAGAAGCTAATGACCTCACTCGGCTGAAAATGGAGCAACTCATTGGAAATCTAGAAGCCCATGAAGCAACCCTAGAAGAGGAAGAAAGAAGAGAACGTGAACTTCAGAAAGGAAAGAAGAAGGATGTGGCTCTAAAAGCTTCAAAGATAATCACACCAGAAAGTGAGGAGTCAAGTGAAGAAGAAGGAGAAGAGGCATTGATTTTCAATGGTAAGAAATATAGAAGATTTAAATCTAACAAAATTTCTAGTTCTTCTTCTTCTCCTCCTAGGTGCTTTGAGTGTGGAATGAAAGGACATTTCAAAAATGAATGTCCTAAAGCAAATAAAGGAAAGAAAAGCTCACACAAGAAGAGGGGAGATAAAGCCTATAAAGCTGCATGGGATGAATCAAGTGAAAGTGAAAGCGGAGAAGAAAAGGTGGAATGTCTAATGGCAAGAGAAGATAATGAAGACTCTCAAGAGGTAAGCCTACTTGATCTTCCTAAAGAAGAGTTAATTACTAGTTTACAAGAAACTCATGATAAATATGTTGATGTCAAGAAGAAACTAAAGAAGGTAATCAAAACAAATGATGAGCTATATGCTAAATTAAATGATCTCTCTTCTAAAAAGAACAACATTGATCTTGAGAATTTGTCTTTAAAAACATCTTTAAATGATTGCACTAACAAGCTACTCACTCTAGGAACAAATGTTGATCTTCTCTCTCAAGAAAAGACTGAATTGTTAGCTAAACTAAAAGATTTTCATACTCAACCAATTTTGTGTAATCATTTAGACTATGACAATGTTGTAAAAGAAAAAGACTCTCTATTATCTGATTTAGATCAAGCAAGAAAAGATTTACACAAGAAAGTGGATGACATTGCTAAGCTACAGAAGAATCTACATGAGTTAAGAAGAAAGGATATTCTTGATAACATTCTAAAAATCTCCTCTAGCTTCAATGGAAGAAAAGGTTTGGGATATGCTCCAAAGAAAAATCAACCCAAGAGAACTCGAACTGTGTTTGTACCTAAAAATACAATTCCTAAAAAGAGATATGAAGTTGACTCTATTACTTGTCATTTTTGTCTACGTCTTGGACATTATTCATTCTCATGCCCTTATAAGTGTTGGTATGTATGCCCTGAGAGCCAATCATGGGATTATTGGTGGGATACATTAAGATTGACTTGATAAACATAAAAGGCGAGCTTCCAATTCTTTCTGGTTCAGTCATATGAGATAGTGATAGAACAGATTGAATGTCTAGAAAATGACAATACTCAATGACGTATGCTTTCAGGTTAAGGACCTGAACGATGAGATCATACAGATGCTAAGAGTTTGTACATTCTTGTTATGTCCCTAGTCGGATGTCATTGTGGAAGGTAGATAGACAAGAATGACACACAAGACTAGATTGTGGTGTTGGTTGATGACAGAATCTCATTAGTCATGATATAGAGATATCAAACCAAACACATAGGTACTTGTTAGAGAACAAGTGTACCAGACAGACCCACTGTGAGTTTGACACATGGAACCATGAGATGGTAGTCACAGTCAGTACTCACAGTGTTGGTGGTGATAGAGATTCTTAGACCTGAAATCACTACACTCAACACATGTCATTGGGCACACTTTGACATCATCAAACGCAGTCCTGAAACATGGGTTGTTATAAAGGTGATGATTGGGTGGCTTTGACACATGGGGCTTTTGAGGGGTGAGTGATAGATATGGGATTTGTCCCTCCTGAGGGAGTTTGATATCCATGGCCACTTGATGAGTAGGATTGAAAAAGGCGTGCATGCATGTGTGAATCAGTATGTGATACTGATGTCATACATATCTCTTCCAGTCTACTCTGAGATCAAGGAAGTGAATGAACGTTGACAGGATGACTGTTCCATGCCTCGAGTTCATTCGGGATATCAGTGACAAAGGAATTATACATTCGCTGTAACACTATTCACGGATTGTAGGATGAAAGTTGTTCTCCAACTTTCTACTTTCACTTGGGTAGCACTGATGTGTGACTAGGCACCGCTCTTTTCTTGTGAAGTCATAAGTGTTATGAACTTTCACTGCCAACGTGAAATGGACCTGCAGGGTCACACACATAGGATTTAACCTGGAAGAGGAGTTTTGTCCACAAAGCAATGTTTAGATTGATTACTAAAGGAGTTTAGTAGTTCAATTAAACACTCAATCAGTCGATGGCTCAATATCGTATGGTTCAAGGTGTTGGACGCATAGATTGGAGCATCGAATTGATTGAAATCGCATTTGACTGATTCTGCACAATCTGCACTCCCAACCGATCGGTTCATGTGATGAACCGGTCGGCTGAGGTTGCTGAACCGGTCAGTTCAATTGTTGAACCGATCGGCTCATGCACAGAGTGAAACGACCGGTTCAAATGTTGAACCGATCGGTTCAACTGGTGCAATCGAGCAACTCGGGAAAGTAGGATTGGTGAGAATTTTCCTTTTGTTTCAAATTGCCCAATTCGATTGGGAATAATATTGGTATTCGATACCAATTGGGAAAGAAACAAGGAAAGTCAATCGGGAACCAACCTGGAACCCCAACCGACCGATTCATGAGTGAACCGATCGGTTCAAGGGTCCCAAACGATCGGTTCAATGGTGAACCGATCGGTTCAGGTCCCCAACCGACCGGTTCACTTGTGAACCGATCGGTTCAGGTTGCGAGATGGTTGCTTTTGGTGGAAAATCCCGAACCCTTCTACTCCTGCTTTAGTCCCGCATTACCCGGGATGGAGAACCCTGTCCCATGACTCTCCTATATATAGGGGGTATTGGGGGCTTCTCACAGTACAGCTCAGTGCAACCAGTTGCTCTGCAAGTTGTCGTTCTCTCTGGTTTTGGTAACCGTGAGAGAGCCTGAGCAAGTGCTTCCCGCAAAAGGGAGGTGCAGCAAGGGAAGGACAACTGCAGTTGCAACAGGAGGCAGGAGAGCGTGTTGGCGACTAGTACGTCAACAGGAGGGTGCGACTCCTTCCACTTCCTTGTGGGACAAGGAGAGTGGAGTTCCAGGTGGTCTGTGTGGACTACTACAGAGGCGGGAGGACACTGCCTCTTAGGAGGACAACTGTCATCTGACAGTCCGGTTCGAGTAGGAGTTGTCAGTCCCGGTGCGACCAGGAGCTGCAAAGATGTCGTCGAAGACCGGAGTTGAAGACCGCACATTGCGCGAGGTATTGTCGCCGAGCAAGCCTCGGGACAAGGTATGATTCCACAAACCATCCTTTCCTATTATATAGACGTTGACGCGTTTCCTCGGTATGGGTTGGGGGAGAAATTTTTTGTTTCCGCCGCCTTCTCTGTCTCCACTAAAACCCAAACAGTGGTATCAGAGCCACGTCAACTGCTCTATATTTTAGGAATATCGATATCGATATGATCGATTTTGGTTTGTCGCCTTTATTTATTGCATACGATGCGAATAATATCGGCTTTATGCATGTCCAATCCTAAATCCACAAATCCCTAATTACATATATGATATGTATTATTAATGCACTCGATAGGCGTCGCCCTTTAAATGAGTTTTGTGGTGGATGTGTGTAGCGTGATTATGGCCTATAAACCCCTATCTGTGATTGGTTGTGTGTGGTTGCTTGCCTCTCGGTCTGCGCACCGATCTTCCCACTCTTAATCCTGATGTAACTCGAAATAATTCGAGATTCTTTCCTACCTTTTCTCCCCCCGAATGTAACTTGGGGTTTCCCTTTTTAAAGCAATGTAATAAATAGAATAGATTTTTATTTCCTGTTATCTCAAAGACCGGCGGACATCAAGACGACTGCTCAGACGATCGGTTCAAGGAGTGAACCGATCGGTTGACGTTCCAGACGGTCGGTTCAAGGAGTGAACCGTTTGGTTGGTGACCGGTTCGAGGAGCGAGACGAGCGGGTGGCGGACATGACGAGATGCACGACGACCAGGCGAACCGATCGGTTGGAGGAGCCAACCGATCGGCTGGTGGCACCCAGACGACCGGCTGGAGAGTACAGATCATTCATGTGATGAGTTGATCTACTCAGATGGCAAGGCACAGAGTTCATCTTGTACAGGTTGCATGTGATGTAGACCTAGATGACCGTGATTCCTCTTGGCTCGAGGAATCACATTAGGATGGCCATAATCATCACTTTTTTATCGTTTGTGCATGTTTTCTGTGGGATATAGCATGTATATGATACGTACTATGTATTGTGGTGATTGGATATGTATATGTATATAAAACCAAATCCCTCATTAAAATATTAAGTTTTAGATGCCTTCCAAATGCGACACACGTGAAAAGCTTGATCGACCAAGTGTGGGCACGCCCAAGCGTGGTGCACCGTCTATCTCGTGGAAGCGTGAAGGATGAATATGTGGGTCTGCCCAAGCAGGGTGCATATTCATCGTGTTTGCTTTGGGTCGGACTTAACAAGGTGACCTAGATAGGATCTAGCGCCTTGAGGCATGGAGATGATCATTGCAAGGAGTTGTATATGACATCTTATCAAGAGTTGCATATGATGCATTTGGAAAAAGTTGCCTACCTGAGAGATCTATGTTGTGGGTGACAGCCCAAGCTGGTCCATGACTTGGAGGATTTCAGGATCTTGCCCACTAGAAGGTTGTACGCTGCAATCTTCCAAATTGATGGTGAGGGCTATCAATTTGAAGTAAAATAGTGGGAGCGATAATTAATTAAAGGCCTAATTTTATCGTCAACTTTTCAAATCAATCAAACAAGTCAAAAAGAGTTTTGGACTAAAATTGCACTTTTTCCTTTTTGTAGTTCAAATGGCAACAAACAACAACAACTTTTCTTTGCGATCGGTCCTTGACAAGGACAAGTTAAATGGGACAAACTTCCACGACTGGTATCGGACATTGAGAATTGTTCTCACTCAAGAGCGTAAGCTCTATGTCTTGGATACTCCAATTCCAGAGGAACCCGCTCCTAATGCACCAAAGACAGAAAGGGATGCTTACAAGAAGCATTCTGATGATGCCATTGATGCAAAGTGCTTGATGCTATGTTCAATGAACCATGAGTTGCAGAGGCAACATGAGAACATGGGTGTCATAGAGATGATTCTGCATCTCAGGAACATGTATGAAGATCAGGCACGGCAAGAGAGGTACAATGTTTCTAGGGTGTTGTTCAAATGCGTCATGACAGAAGGAGATCCAGTTGGTCCTCACACACTCAAGATGATTGGGTATGTGGAGAACCTACAGAGACTGGGATTTCCACTGAGCCAAGAGTTGGCTACTGACGTGATACTGCAATCGTTTCCAGAATCTTACAGTCAGTTTGTGATGAACTACAACATGAACAACTTTGATAGGCCACTGTCAGAGTTGTTGGGCATGTTGAGGACAGTCGAGTTACAAATGAAGAAGGACAAGCCTAAGTCCGTGATGGTGATCACGAGCAAGAAAGGCAAGTCCAAGTGCAAGGGCAAGGGCATAGCTAAGAAAGGTTCTGAAGCTAGCCAGGAGTCCAAGCCATCTTCAGCTCTCAAGGCCAAGGGAGGCGTGACCAAGTAAGGAAATTGCCACCATTGTCAAAAGCTAGGACATTGGAAAAGGAATTGTCCTCTCTACCTGGAAGAACAAAAGAAGAAGGAGGCGACTGAAACCTCTACTTAAAGGTGTCATGAAAGTAAACTTGTAACACTTTTGAGATATATGATATCAAGATGTAAAGTGTAAAGCATTCTTACTTGGGGAAAGTGTTGCCTTTATAGATAGGAATACTTTAGTTTATTTTCAGCCAATAAGGCATGTAATACAGTTATGAACTGCTATTTCATACTTGCCAATAGATAGAAACACTTTATTTTTGCATATTGTATGACAATAATGGCAATCAATAAAGTTGTGTTTTCAATCTTAAAGATGTGATCTTTGTGGCAATGCCTTATTCATCTTGTAATATTTGATATGCATAAGATAAGACGATACCTAAAAGTTATAGATAACTCAAACAATTTAATTAGCATTAATCATGAGAAATTCATTTCTAGTTTCCATGTGATGGATAAAACTAGACTCTTTTGGTTAGAGAACCAGTAAGGGACATGAATATCTTGGACATGATTGATCAATCTTCACTAATGTAGTGGGAGAGTGATTATCCTATTAGGTATAATACATGTGATGTATTTACATACCTATTGGAATAAATGCTAATACTTCAAATGGTGTTTATAGATATACCAATATAAATATCTTGAAGTGTTCAAGATTATCATAAATGAAGTACAAATTTGGTAAAGTATTAATTCTTGATGAAATCAATGAATGAAATACTTGGACCAAATGTTTGAGATCCTTATGAGTGATTATGATAATGTATCATAGTAAACTCATGATTAAGGCATGATGATGTCTGAATCAAGAAGGAATCATACTCTAAGGAGTTAGAGAATGATTATCAAATAACTGAATTCTTCTTAATAAATGAATACCCCACACTAATAAAATAAATTAAGAATCACAAGGGTTGTGAGTTCTTATATCTTTAACAAATACACCTCAATTATCTGTGTGATCAGTTGTTCATGTGATGAGTCAACTATCAAGATGAATATGAGGAACCGAATCTTGAGTTATGGTTTATGACCTTTACATCCTAAATGACATCCATGTGAACCATAAGGTATGACCTTGATGGTAGCACTCATTGGATCATATCCATAAGTGCAAATGAATCTTAAGTGTTAAGACACATGGATAACATTTTGAGAAGGATGATGCTTGTTGATTGCAACTTAATGACTAAGACATTTGGCATATGGATACTAAAACCACATTCCTATGAGGAATAAAACCAGGATGTGTACGTGACACAGCCTATAAGGTTTATGAATCCACTAATGCAAATGAAGTCTATAAGTTACAATGGACTAATCAATGTGATTGATTGAGTACAGGCAACTCAAAATTGGATCTTTACTTTGATGATATAGTCAAAGGGTTTGACTGATATGTCAAAGATAAAGAAGGGGTTTGTGATTTAGTGGGAGCATATTCACATTCCACATATTGATGTGAAATGGAATTGTTCTAGAATGGAAATCCAAAAGTGGAAATTATCTTTAAGGAAGATAGAGATGTTTCCTATGTGATAGGAATAGAAATCTATAGAGATAGTTCTCGAAAATCTCTTGACCTGGAAAGAGAAAGCATACATTGGCAATCTGTACTGAAGTGTTCAGTATGCACAGATTCAGTGGGAGAAAACTTGTCCATGTTACATGGAGTTAGTATCCCAAGGCCAAGTGTCCAATTCTTATGGAGAATGGGAACACTAAGAATAGATATGGATCTAACATGTATGTAATCATCCCATTATCTTGCATGTATGACATGGCAAGAATAAAATGCATTCATCATCTTGTATGTAGGACATGGCAATATGATGTGCTCATCCTGATAACTCGTATGTGGGACATGACGAGTGGATGTTTGTCTTTTTCTAGTAAGGGTTACTGGAATACCATGAGAACTTGATAAGTGCTTGTGAAGTACTAGTTCTATGGAGATAAGGAAGAGTTCGATGTAAAGAGTTACATTGATGCAAACTTCCGAAAGGATAGAAAAATTAATCGCAAAATATACATAAGATGTATAAAAGTGAAAGTTTGTTGATAATTGGAAGTGTTCCAATAAAGTCATTTAAAAGGGAAATGCCGAGTATCTATGTGTTAGTGAATAACAGTGGATACTGTATGGATCTAAAAGTTCATGAGATGAACTTATATTCCACTCATTGATGACAAGTCTGGAATCCTTGATCATGCAATGTGGCTAAAGGTTAGCATTAGAATACTAGATCGCATATTACGACAACTCCATCTCATACGTATGACGTACAGTGAAGAGATGTGAGACATGCAATTTGTACAGACTTTGGCAAGGTGTTGTCAATACTCACTATGTTGGCACTAGAGCACAGTAACATGTGGGACATGTCTGAAGATCACTATGAATATGATTCAAGGGTGATTGGCTCGCAGTGCAAGTGGGAGTCTGTTGGTATGTATGCCCTGAGAGCCAATCATGGGATGATTGGTGGGATACATTAAGATTGACTTGATAAACATAAAAGACGAGCTTCCAATTCTTTCTGGTTCAGTCATATGAGATAGTGATAGAATAGATTGAATGTCTAGAGAATGACAGTACTCAATGACGTATGCTTTTAGGTTAAGGACCTAAATGATGAGATCATACGGATGCTAAGAGTTTGTACATTCTTGTTATGTCCCTAGTCGGATGTCATTGTGGAAGGTAGATAGACAACAATGACACACAAGACTAGATTGTGGTGTTGGCTGATGACAGAATCTCATTAGTCATGATATAGAGATATCAAACCAAACACATAGGTACTTGTTAGAGAACAAGTGTACCGGACAGACCCACCGTGAGTTTGACACATGGAACCATGAGATGGTAGTCACAGTCATTACTCACAGTGTTGGTGGTGAGAGTGATTCTTAGACCTGAAATCACTGCACTCAACACATGTCGTTGGGCACACTTTGACATCATCAAACGCAGTCCTGAAACATGGGTTGTTATAAAGGTGATGATTGGGTGGCTTTGACACATGGGGCTTTTGAGGGGTGAGTGATAGATATGGGATTTGTCCCTCCTGAGGGAGTTTGATATCCATGGCCACTTGATGAGTAGGATTGAAAAAGGCGTGCACGCATGTGTGAATCAGTATGTAATACTGATGTCATACATATCTCTTCCAGTCTACTCTGAGATCAAGGAAGTGAATGAACGTTGACAGGATGACTGTTCCATGCCTCGAGTTCATTCGGGATATCAGTGACAAAGGAATTATACACTCGCTGTAACACCATTCACAGATTGTAGGATGAAAGTTGTTCTCCAACTTTCTACTTTCACTTGGGTAGCACCGATGTGTGACTAGGCACCGCTCTTTACTTGTGAAGTCATAAGTGTTATGAACTTTCACTGCCAACGTGAAATGGACCTGCAGGGTCACACACATAGGATTTAACCTGGAAGAGGAGTTTTGTCCACAAAGCAATGTTTAGATTGATTACTAAAGGAGTTTAGTAGTTCAATTAAACACTCAATCAGTCGATGGCTCAATATCGTATGGTTCAAGGTGTTGGACGCATAGATTGGAGCATCGGATTGATTGAAATCGCATTTGACTGATTCTGCACAATCTGCACTCCCAACCGATCGGTTCATGTGATGAACCAGTCGGCTGAGGTTGCTAAACCGGTCGGTTCAATTGTTGAACCGATCGGCTCATGCACAGAGTGAAACGACCGGTTCAAATGTTGAACCGATCGGTTCAACTGGTGCAATCGAGCAACTCGGGAAAGTAGGATTGGTGAGAATTTTCCTTTTGTTTCAAATTGCCCAATTCGATTGGGAATAATATTGGTATTCGATACCAATTGGGAAAGAAACAAGGAAAGTCAATCGGGAACCAACCTGGAACCCCAACCGACCGGTTCATGAGTGAACCGATCGGTTCAAGGGTCCCAAACGATCGGTTCAGTGGTGAACCGATCGGTTCAGGTCCCCAACCGACCGGTTCACTTGTGAACCGATCGGTTCAGGTTGCGAGATGGTTGCTTTTGGTGGAAAATCCCGAACCCTTCTACTCCTGCTTTAGTCCCGCATTACCCGGGATGGAGAACCATGTCCCATGACTCTCCTATATATATAGGGGGTATTGGGGGCTTCTCACAGTACAACTCAGTGCAACCAGTTGCTCTGCAAGTTGTCGTTCTCTCTGGTTTTGGTAACCGTGAGAGAGCCCGAGCAAGTGCTTCCCGCAAAAGGGAGGTGCAACAAGGGAAGGACAACTGTAGTTGCAACAGGAGGCAGGAGAGCGTGTTGGCGACTAGTACGTCAACAGGAGGGTGCGACTCCTTCCACTTCCATGTGGGACAAGGAGAGTGGAGTTCTAGGTGGTCCGTGTGGACTACTACAGAGGCGGGAGGACACTGCCGCTTAGGAGGACAACTGTCATCCGACAGTCTGGTTCGAGTAGGAGTCGTCAGTCCCGGTGCGACCAGGAGCTGCACAGACGCCGTCGAAGACTGGAGTTGAAGACCGCGCATTGCGCGAGGTATTGTCGCCGAGCAAGCCTCGAGACAAGGTATGATTCCACAAACCATCCTTTCCTATTATATAGACGTTGACGTGTTTCCTCGGTATGGGTTGGGGGAGAAAATTTTTGTTTCCGCTGCCTTCTCTGTCTCCACTAAAACCCAAACAATAAGACCAAGGACTCCGATTTAGTTTGGGTCCCAAAACCCCAAACCTAGTAGAGTTAAAAACCATACAGTTGAGATATGATCAAACGCTCAATTTGCAATTTATATTATGTAACTCAACTTAACAAAAGGTTTTCATGCATATTGGTAATTTCCTGCACTGCTGTACTGAAACAGAAAAATAGTCGGTCAAAGTATTGTCGACCGAAATATAATCGGTCGAACTTTTGTCGACCGACCAGATGCCTGTAACAAATTAAAATCTACAGCAACTATTTCGGTCAAAATTTGGTCAACCGAGCTGAATTTCTGTGTTTCTTTGTTTGTCATACGGTAACCTTCTCGATCGACAATTAATCGACCGAGAAAGATGTCGGTCGAACAATTGTCGACCGACTGGATTTCTGAATCAGAATCTTTATGCAATCTATACTTAAGTGGTTCTAACCATATCGGACCATCACATGGGTACCAAAATCTATATTTTCATGCAGGATTGGGTGGTTGACAGTGGATGTTCCAAACATATGACCGGAAACAAGGATGCATTTCAAACTTTTGAAGAAAAGAAGAGTGGGACAGTCACTTTTGGAGATAACGGTAAAGGTAAAATTGTTGGAATAGGTAACATTGGTACAAACCTCGAAATAAAGAATGTTATACTTGTTGATGGTTTGCACCATAACTTAATAAGTGTAAGTCAATTATGTGATAGTGGCTATGATGTTTTATTTAACAAAACCTGCTGCAAATTATTAATAGAAAACACTACAAATGTTGTCTATGAAGGAAAAAGAGTTGGAAATCTTTATATTCTTAGACCTAACTCTATGAAATCTGTAGTAGGAAAATGCTTGCTTGCAAATGAAAATACTTTACAATTATGGCACAAAAAGCTAGGACATGCTAGTTCACATGTTATCAAAAAGTTAGTGAAATATGATCTTGTTCGTGGTTTGCCTACTTTATCCTTTGATCAAGTTGAAAATTGTGAACCATGTACATTAGGAAAGCAAACAAAAACCTCTTTTAAACCTAAAAATGAACTTAGCACCAGTAGATCTTTATAATTAATTCATATGGATTTATTTGGACCTATGAGGACACAATCTATCGGTGGCAAAAGATATTGTTTTGTTATTGTTGATGATTATAGTAGATATACATGGGTACATTTTATTGCAACCAAAGACGATACTATTCATGCTTTTATAAAAATTTTCCCTATGATTGAAAATCTTTTACAAAGCAAAATATGTACCATTAGAAGTGATCATGGTGGAGAATTTGAAAATCATGTATTTGAAGAATTTTGCACATCTCAAGGATACACTCACAACTTTTCTGCTCCACACACTCCACAAAAAAATGGTATAGTTGAAAGGAAAAATCGATCACTACAAGAAATGGCTAGAACTATGATGCTCGAACATAACACACCCAAAACCTTTTGGGCTGAAGCTGTGAACACCGCATGTTATGTGTTAAATAGAGTAACTGTTCACTCTCATTTGAAGAAAACTCCATATGAAATAATACATTCTAAGAAACCTAGAGTTGACTATTTTCATACTTTTGGATCCACATGCTATATTTTAAATACCAAAGATGATAGAGATAAGTTTGACTCTAAATCACACAAAGCATTCTTTTTGGGCTATTCCACTTCTAGCAAAGCATTTAGAGTATATAATACTATCTCTAGAAAAGTTGAGGAATCTATTCATGTTTCTTTTCATGAAGAGTCAAAATCGGAAAATCTAGAAATAATTGATCTCACTAATCAATTCGAAAACTTAAACATACCAAATGATAGTGAGAAAGTTACTACAAACAATCACCAATCTGAACCACAACCCACACCTAGGCTTATTAAGGATCATCCTCAAGAACTAATTATTGGAGATCCTAATGATAAAGTAAAAACTCGGTCTTCCTTTAAGGATGTTGCAAACATGGATTTTGTTTCTATCATTGAACCTAAGAAGACATCTGAAGCTCTTAAAGATGATTATTGGATAATAGCAATGCAAGAAGAATTGAATCAATTCACTAAAAATGATGTATGGGATTTAGTTCCTAAACCACAAGATAAAACCGTCATTGGAACAAAATGGGTTTTTAGGAATAAGCTAAATGAGGAAGGAGAAGTAATAAGGAATAAAGCTCGGTTAGTAGCACAAGGATATAATCAACAAGAAGGAATAGATTTTGATGAAACGTATGCACCAGTAGCTAGACTTGAAGCTATTAGAATGTTGCTAGCTATTGCTGCACATAAAAACATCAAACTCTACCAAATGGATGTAAAAAGTGCATTTCTAAACAGTATCATTCAAGAAGAAGTATATGTTGCCCAACCACCCGGTTTTGAAATACCGGAAAAAGGTGACTATGTTTATAAACTTAAGAAAGCACTTTATGGTTTAAAACAAGCACCTAGGAATTGGTATGAAAGGCTCAAGACATATCTTTTTGATAATGGTTTTTCTATTGGAAATTCAGATTCTACTTTATTTTTCAAAACATATACATCTGATTTCCTAGTTGTTCAAATATATGTTGATGACATTATTTTTGGAGCTTCTAATGATTCGTTGTGCACACAATTCAGTGACATTATGTAAAAAGAATTTGAAATGAGCCTCATGGGTGAACTAACCTTCTTTCTTGGTTTTCAAATTAAACAAACGACTGTCGAAATCTTTATAAGCCAAGAAAAGTATACTAAAGAACTCTTAAAACGTTTTGGGATGGATCAGTGCAAACATGCTACTACTCCCATGGCTACTTCTATTAAAATTGATAAGGATGAAAATGGGGAACCTATTGATGATTCCTTATATAGAGCCATGATTGGTATTTTACTTTACTTAACTGCTTCTAGACCGAACATTATGTTTTCCGTTGGTCTTTGTGCTCGATTTCAATCACAACCCATGCATTCTCATTTTCAAGCAGTTAAACGAATTCTTCGATACTTAGCCGACACTACATGTTTTGGTTTATGGTATCCAAAAGGAAAATCCTTGGATTTTAAAGCTTATACTGATGCGGATTATGCTGGTTGTCGACTTGATCGCAAGAGTACTAGTGGTGGATGTTTCTTGTTAGGGAGAGGTTTAGTATCTTGGTTTAGCAAGAAACAAAACATGGTTGCCCTCTCTACAACTGAAGCTGAATATATGGCAGCCGGTTCTTGTTGTGCTCAAGTACTTTATATGCAACAAGTGTTAAATGATTATGGTTTTACTCTTTCATCTACGCCTATCTTTTGTGACAACACGAGTGCTATAAACTTAGCACATAATCCTATTTTACACAGCCGAGCTAAACATATTGAAATCTGTCATCACTTTTTAAGGGATCATATCTCCAAGAATCATGTTTCCCTTCATCATGTTGATACGGAAGATCAATTGGCTGATATTTTTACAAAACCGCTTCCACTAGACAAATTTAACAAAATTAGGAAGCAACTACTTATCACTCCTTTGGAAGATGTTTTCTTTGATATTTGTACTTCTTAAACGATAACTTTCCTTGCATCATTTTGGTTTTTCATGGACATCTTTTTCATTGGATTTTGATGGGACATCTAATTAAGGGGGAGTTTTAATTCTTAAACGGATATCTTTTTGAAATGACAAAGGGGGAGAAATAAATATAAACTTAGTAATTATGCAAAACTCAATCAATGAGTTTCATAAACCTCTTGGCTTTACATTGAAAGTTGCTATATTCTCTAAAGAATTGGATTTCATGTTCCATAATTCATGGGGAATAATAAGCACACATTTTATAAACAAGAGAGAAAGCTACAAAAGGTAATCTTAAGGTATGAAACTCATATGTTTTATATTTCCTTCATTTATATTTTGGAAATGTTTGTCATCTTCAAAAAGGGGGAGATTGTTGGCTAAATGGACATCTATAAATCCCTTTGTTTTGATAATGACAAACATTTCATTCTTGTTGATCTAACGAGCTACTTGAGTGTTGCAGGATTAAGGTGGATGACAAAGTACTAGGGAAATCCATATGCTTACATGTTTATATTTTCATGAAATGTAATCGCTTTGTAAAAACTTGTACAAATATATAATGTACAAGTACTTAGATTTCATGTAAATCAAGCGTTAGATTCTCCCTAGCTAAACACCACATTTAGATAGGTCATCCCCTTCAATAGTGTCACACATGCACACTCATACACATACTTAGTGCTTTAATTGAAAAATTGAAACAGGGTCAACCTCGGTCGACTAACTCCTCGACCGAGACACTCTCGGTCGACAATCTTCTCGACCGAGAAAGACCCAAGTAGCCGTTAGACACAGCTGACAAGGTGGTTGGCAGTTGGAGATGAACGTTGCATACACTTGATCCAGAGAGCCTCTCGGTCGACAAAACATCAACCGAGTAGGAGTCTCGGTCGACTATTTCTCGACCGAGATGGTCTCTGACAGCAACTGCAGAATTAATTAATTAGCCGTTACTAAAGCAACAAACTTGTACCTAACGGCTAGTTAAGCACTTAGAAACCCCTAGAAGGTGTCTAGAACGTCCTTAAGCACATGTAGGACATTCCTATAAATAGGACATGCCTTAGGACACTTAAACACACTTACTTGTTACACTTGAGCAATCTTTGAGCATACATTGACTTTGTGCAATCTGTTGTGAGCAATTGAGCATTGTGACAATTGGCTACTTCTTTCTTTAGCTCAAAATTCGTGTCCCATAGGCTAGCATCTCCTATCCACTGCAATTACAATTACATACACTTTGGCTAGGAGATCTATACGCTTGATCTAGGCAAATCAAGCCTTGTGCTACAAAAGGATAAGTTGTAATTTCCTTTTCCTTTCTTGTTCTCTATATTATTGTTTGTACTCTCCTTGCTACTCCTAGGTTGGAGGCTACGGATTGGAGAGGGTGGAGATCTTCTTGGTGAAGAAGGGGACCTTGAGCTACTTCAAGAAGGCTGGTGCAACGGGAGGTTACTTCTAGAGAGGAAGGCTACTTCAAGGGGGAGCTTGAAGTTACTTCAAGAAGGCTACCTCAAGTTGGTGCATCTACTTCAAGTGAAGGCTGTTCAAGGGGTGTAAAGAAAGTATTGTATTTTGTATAAATCCTTGTGAAGGTAATAAAATAAATACTTTCAAAATCCCAGTTGGGTAAGCAACCGGGTAGTGGACTGACAACTTTAGTATTTGCTAAAGTTGGAACCACTCTAAACACCTATCTCCTTCTTCCATTTGCAATTGTGGTTGTTTGAGTTAAATTATTGATAAAATATTTAAAAACTCTATTCACCCCCCCTCTAGTGTTTTTTAAAACCAACCGGTCCTGAGACCGCATGAAGTTACACGGTCCCAAGACCAAATAAAGGCAAACAGTTTCAAGACCACAATGACTCAAACAGTTTCCAGACCGAGAGAGTCCAAACGGTCTCAGAACCCAAACGGTTTCCAAGACCGTTTGGGCCTAAAACTGCACAAACCGTTTGGGCTTCATCTAAAACCTATAAATAAGACCCAAAGGGTCCTCACAAGGCATCAAGTTTTCAGACGTCCAAAGGCTACCTATGTTGTTCAAGAGCTATTCCATCCTTCATCCGCCACCCTGAGACTGCCAGTCTGAGATCCACATTCAATCCAGAAGCTGCTCTCTCTCTCATCGCCAAAGAAGGTGGGAATAGGAGGATTCATCATTGAGCAACCTACGAAGTGTGAAGATCATCGCTCTCTGTCTCTAAGGGGTTGACCTTCCTCCCTCCTTTGTGGAGATGGCATTCTCTCTCTCTCTTATCGCCTCCTTCTTTGTCTTTGCCATGAGAGAGTAGTCTTACACACTAAGGTGCGGGGAGTAGCCCCGTTACCCATGTTTTCATTTCATGCAATGTAATCCATAGTTTTCAATAGAGATATACTTTGTTTTCAGTTCAACATCAATAGTTTAATGAATGCTTGTTGCTTGATCACCAACTTGTGTTACCTTTTATCTTTTAGTATGAATTGTCTACGTTTGTACTATTAGATTCAAACCTCGATTGAATGTTGGTTCTTGATGCATGTATCCACCATGCATCTTTTTTGGTATCTAGGAGTGTTTTTCAAGAAGTGGAGTAAACTCACTTCCATCGTTGTACTTTCATACTATGAAATAGAATCAGTTGACGTATGAAAGTACAACCTTGATAAGTCGAGGAACACACTTTGTGAAGGGAATGATGTAAAGTAAGTGACCATTCATTCGGGGATGGTTGGCATTACAACATTCCCACACTTCTCGTAGTTAGTTCTCTGAAAGGAAACTAAATCTACAAAGATACTAACTGTTTAGACTCTTATTGTAGGTTATGTTTTTATGTTTCATGTTTTGATCCATGTGTAGTGGTGGTGAAATTTGATCACATCCTAGTGGTTTCTTATCATTGTTTACAACCTTGAGTTTACTTTCTTGCTTTGTTTTCTTGCACTTAGTTTAAAACAACCTAACCAACTTTTTGATCTAGATACCAACTGTTAAGAGGTTAAGTGAAATTATATCATTTTCTATCTTGTTGCTCCCAACAAGATCGTTGTCCTATGGATTTGACCCTTAACTATACTACGATAAGACTTCCATGTATCCTAGCATACGTGGGTGGAGTTCTCAATATAGTATAAGCAAGGCTAAACCTAAAGACTTACTATCTTTAGGATTTTTTGTGGTGCACGCAATTCCACGCAAGTGGAAGCTCCATCAAAAATTGGCATTGTTACCGGGGACCTTTAGTGTGTGAGACTAAAAATCCTAAAGATAGTAACTCCATTTCTTTTTCGGCAGTTTTTGGCCCAAACGGTCTTGGAAACTGTTTGGGTTCTGAGACCGTTTGGACTCTCTCGGTCTGGAAACTGTTTGTGTCCTTGCGGTCTTGAAACCGTTTGCCTTTATTTGGTCTTGGGACCGTGTAACTTCGTGCGGTCTCGGGACCAGTTGGTTTTATGCGGTCTCGGGACCATGTAACTCCATGCGGTGTCATGACCGTTTGGCTTTATGTGGTCTCGGGACCGTGTAACTCCATGCGGTCTCAGGACCGTTTGGCTTTGCACGGTTTTGGAACCATTTGGTTTTATCGGACCGCTATCCATAAAAGATAATTTTTTATGGAGCTTCCACTCGCGTGGAATTGCATGCACCACTAAAAATCCTAAAGATAGTAAGTCTTTAGGTTTAGCCTTGCTTATACTAGATTGAGAACTCCACCCATGTATGCTAGGATACGTGGAAGTGTTATCGTAGTATAGTTAAGGGTCGAATCCACAGGACAACGGTCTTGTTAGGAGCAACAAGATAGAAAACAATATAATTTCACTTAACCTCTTAACAGTTGGTATCTAGATCAAAAAGTTGGTTTGGTTGTTTTAAACTAATTGCAAGTAAAACAAAGCAAGAAAGTAAACTCAAGATTGTAAACAATGATAAGAAACCACTAGGATGTGATTTGCATTCACCACCACTACACATGGATCAAAACATGCAATATAAAAACATAACCTGCAATAAGTGTCTAAACAGTTAGTATCTTTGTAGATTTAGTTTTCTTTCGGAGAACTAACTACGAGAAGTGTGGGAATGTTGCAATGTCAGCCATCCCCGAATGAATGGTCACTTACTTTACATCATTCCCTTCACAAAGTGTGTTCCTCGACTTATCAAGGTTGTAATTTCATACATCAACTGATTCCATTTCATAGTATGAAAGTACAATGATGGAAGTGAGTTTACTCCACTTCTTGAAAAACACTCCTAGATACTGAAATAGATGCATGGTGGATACATGCATCAAGAACCAACATTCAATTGAGGTTCGAATCTAATAGTACAAACGTAGACAATTCATACTAAAAGATAAAAGGTAACAAAAGTTGGTGATCAAGCAACAAGCATTCATTAAACGATTGATGTTGAACCGAAAAGAAAGTATATCTCTATTGCAAACTATGGATTACATTGCATGAAAAGAAAACATGGGTAGCGGGGCTACTCCTCGCACCCTAGTGTGTAAGACTAATCGCTCATGGCAAGGACAAAGAAGGAGGTGAGAAGAGAGAGAGAGAGAGAACGTCATATCCACAAAGGAGGGAGGAAGGTCAACCCCTTGGAGAGAGAGTGACGATCTTCACACTTCGCAGGTTGCTCAATGATGAATCCTCCTCTTGTAACCTTCTTTGGCGATAAGAGAGAGAGAGCAGCTTTTGGATGAAGTGTGGATCTCAGACCGGCAGCCTCGGGGCGGCGGATGAAGGATGGAACAGCTCTGGAATAGCAGAGGTAGCCTTTGAATGAATGGTCACTTACTTTAAACGATGTAGCATCCACCTTTTTCGAGCCAGCGACGTAAAAACCAGGCACTACTTGGGAGGAAACCCAAGATCTGAGTATCACCATTTATCTTTTATTTTTGTTTTTGTTTCCTTTGTTTAACTTAGGTTTATCATCCTTAATCCGAAAATATAAAAATTCACATAAACAACCAAAACAAACATAAAAATATAAAAATCAAAAACATCTTAAAAGGTTTTGAAACCATTTAGAGCCAAACGGTCCTCAAAACAGTTTGGAGCCAAACGGTCCTATTACCATTTGAAGCCAAACAGTCCTGAAACCGTTTGGAGTCCAAACGGTCTCAAACCGTTTGACATCGAGATTTTGTAAAGTCAACCCCCAAATCCTATAAATATAACCCTACGCCCTCTCCTTCTTCTTTCTTTCAAATCTCGAACTTTCTAAACCCTCGCGCGAGCGCCGTTTCTTTTCTCTCCGATTCTCACTCCCGCAAAGCTCGCGATGTCAGCTCATTCTGCCACACTCAACGACGCCAATTTTTTATGGAGCTTTCACTCGTGTGGAATTGTGTGCACCACTAAAAATCCTAACGATAATAAGTCTTTAGGTTTTGCCTTGCTTATACTAGATTGAGAACTCCACCCACATATGCTAGGATACGTGAAAGTCTTATCGTAGTATAGTTAAGGGTCGAATCCACAGGACAACGGTCTTGTTAGGAGCAACAAGATAGAAAATGATATAATTTCACTTAACCTCTTAACAGTTGGTATCTACATCAAAAAGTTGGTTTGGTTGTTTTAAACTAAGTGCAAGTAAAACAAAGCAAGAAGTAAACTCAAGGTTGTAAACAATGATAAGAAACCACTAGGATGTGATCGGCTTTCACCACCACTACACATGGATCAAAACATGCAAAATAAAAACATAAACTACAATAAGAGTCTAAACAGTTAGTATCTTTGTAGATTTAGTTTCCTTTCGAAGAACTAACTATGAGAAGTGTGGGAATGTTGCAATGCCTGTTGGGAATTAAAGGGAGCCAGAGAAGCAGCGGAAACAAAAATTTTCTCCCCAAACCCGGAACAAAAGGAATCGCGTCGACATCTATATGATAGGAAAGATGGTTTGTGAATCATACCTTGTCCCGAGGCTTGCTCGGCGACAATACCACGCGCCTTGCGCGGTCTTCACCTCCGGTCTTGGACGGTGTCTGTGCAGCTCCTGGTCGCACCGGGACTGAAGACTCCTCCTCCTACCGGACTGTCGGATGACAGTTGTCCTCCTGAGCGGCAGTGACCTCCCGCCTCTGAAGTAGTCCACACGGACCACCCGAAACTCCACTCTCCTTGTCCCACAAGGAAGTGGAAGGAGTCGCACCCTCCTGTTGACGTACTAGTCGCCAACACACTCTCCTGCTGTCGACTGCAACTGCAGTTGTCCTTCCCTTGCTGCACCTCCCTTTGTGGGAAGCACTTGCTCGGGCTCTCTCTCAGTTACCAAAACCAGAGAGAACGACAACTTTGCAGAGCAATCAACTTGCACTGAGTTGTACCTTGAGAAGCCCCCAATACCCCTATATATAGGCGGGTCATGGGACAGGGTTCTCTGTGCCCGGCAATACGGGACTAAAGCAGGAGTAGAAGGGTTCGGGATTTTCCACGAAAAGCAACTGTCTCGCAACCTGAACCGATCGGTTCACAAGTGAACCAGTCGGTTGGGGACCTGAACCGATCAGTTCACCACTGAACTGATTGTTTGGGACCCTTGAACCGATCGGTTCACTCATGAACTGGTCGGTTGGGGTTCCATGTTGGTTTCCGATTGACTTTCCTTGTTTCTTTCCCAATTGGTATCGAATACCAATATTATTCCCAATCGAATTGGGCAATTGAAACAAAAGGAAAATTCTCACCAATCCTACTTTCCCAAGTTGCTCGATTGCACCAGTTGAACCGATCGGTTCAACTCTTGAACCGGTCGTTTCACTCTGTGCATGAGCCGATCGGTTCAACAATTGAACCGACCGGTTCAGCAACCTCAGCCGACCGGTTCATCACATGAATCGATCGGTTGGGAGTGCAGATTGTGTAGAATTAGTCAAATGCGATTTCAATCAATCCGATACTCCAATCAACTCGTCCAACACCTTGAACACTATAATATTGAGCTATCGATTAATTGAGTGTTTAATTGAACTACTAAACTCCTTTAGTAATCAATCTAAACATTGCTTGTGGACAAAACTCCTCTTCCAGGTTGAATCCTATGTGTGTGACCCTACAGGTCCATTTCACGTTGGCAGTGAAGGTCCATAACACTTATGACTTCACAAGCAAAGAGCGGTGCCTAGTCACACATCAGTGCTACCCAAGTGAAAGTAGAAAGTTGGAGAACAACTTTCACCCTACAATCCGTGAATGGTGTTACAGTGAATGTATAATTCCTTCGTCACTGATATCCAGAATGAACTCGAGGCATGGAACAGTCATCCTGTCAATGTTCATTCATTTCCTTGATCTCAGAGTAGACCGAGTGAGATGTGTATGACATCAATATCACATATTGATTCACACGTGCATGCGCATGCCTTTCTCAATCCTACTCATCAAGTGGCCAAGGATATCAAACTCCCTTAGGAGGGACAAATCCCATATCTATCACTCACCCCTCAAAAGCCCCATGTGTCAAAGCCACCCAATCATCACCTTTATAACAACCCATGTTTCAGGACTACGTTTGATGATGTCAAAGTGTACCCAACGACATGTGTTGAGTGTAGTGATTTCAGGTCTAAGAATCACACTCACCACCATCACTGTGAGAGCTGACTGTGACTACCATGTCATGGTTCCATGTGTCACTCTCACGGTGGGTCTGTCCGGTACCTTGTTCTCTAACAAGTACCTATGTGTTTGGTTTGATATCACTATATCATGACTAATGAGATTATGTCATCAACCAACACACAATCTAGTCTTTAGTGTTATTGATGTCTATGGTTATTTCCACAATAACAACCGACTAGGGACTAAACAAGAATGTATACTCTTAACATTCATATGATCTCATCGTTTAGGTCATGAACCTAAAAGCATATGTCATTGAGTAATACAATCTTTAGACATCTATCATGTTACACCATCATCTCAGAAACAGTTTAAACATATAGATTGGAAATTGCCTTTATTATTATTCAAATCTTTTACAAAGTATCCCATTACAATCATCATATGACTTGCTCTAGGGGCATACATACCAACAGACTCCCACTTGCACTTAGAGCCAGTCACCAAGGAAACGCAGTCCTTGTGACCTAGCATGACCATCATGCTTCTGCTGAGAAAGGGCCTTAGTCAGTGGATCAGCTATGTTGTCTTCAGTTGGTACTTTGCAAATCTTCACATCTCCTCGCTGTACGATTTCTCGTATGAGATGGAAGCGCCGCAGTATGTGCTTGGACCGCTGATGTGATCTGGGCTCCTTAGCTTGTGCAATAGCTCCATTATTGTCACAATAAAGCTCAATTGCATCACAGCTACTGGGAACTACACCAAGTTCAGAAATGAACTTCCTGATCCACACAGCCTCCTTTGCTGCATGCGAAGCAGCAATATACTCGGCCTCTGTAGTAGAATCGGAAACTGTTTCTTGCTTGGAACTCTTCTAGCTCACAGCTCCATTATTAAGGCAAAACACAAATCCTGACTGCGATCTGTAATCATCTTTATCGGTTTGGAAGCTTGCATCGGTGTAACCCTTTACAACCAACTCTTCCTCGCCGCCGTATACAAGAAACTGATCCTTAGTCCTTCGCAAGTACTTGAGGATGTTCTTCACGGCTGTCCAGTGAGCATCCCCGGGATCTGACTGGTACCTGCTCGTCATGCTGAGAGCATACGAGACATCTGGGCGTGTGCACAACATAGCGTACATGATGGATCCGATGGCTAATGCATATGGGATCCCATTCATACGCTCCCTCTCTTCACAATATTGGGGACATTGAGCTCTAGAGACGGTAACTCCATGTAGCATAGGGACGTTGCCTCTCTTTGAGTTCTCCATGCTGAACAGTTTCAGCACCTTGTCAATGTACGTGCTCTGACTTAGTCTGAGAAGCCTTCTAGATCTATCTCTATAGATCTTAATTCCTAGAATGTAGGATGCTTCTCCTAAGTCCTTCATTGAGAAAGTTTTCCCAAGCCAAGTCTTTACCTTCTCTAAGGCTAAGACATCATTCCCCATCAAAAGTATGTCATCCACATACAATATGAGGAATGTGGTCAAGCTCCCACTAACCTTCTTGTACACACAAGGTTCATCTTTGTTTTGAATAAAGCCAAACACTTTGACTTCCTCATCAAATCAAAGATTCCAACTCCGAGATGCTTGCTTCAATCCATAGATTGACCTTTGCAGTTTACAGACTTTATTGGCATTCTTTGGATCTACAAAACCTTCAGGCTGTGTCATATACACATCCTCATGAATATTCCCGTTAAGGAATGCAGTTTTAACATCCATCTGCCAAATCTCATAGTCATAGTAAGATGCAATAGCAAGCATGATCCTGATGGACTTAATCATGGCAACTGGAGAAAAGGTTTCGTCATAGTCAACACCTTGAATTTGTCGAAAACCCTTTGCAACCAATCTGCCTTTATAAGTTTTCACATTGCCATCCATGTCGGTCTTCTTCTTGAAGACCCACTTGCACCCTATGGGTTTTACCCCTTCGGGTGGTTCCACCAAAGTCCATACTTTGTTGGAGTACATGGATTCCATCTCGGATCTCATGGCTTCAAGCCATTTCTCAGAATCTGGTCCCGCCATAGCCTCTACGTAGGTAGTTGGATCATCATCTATGATCAACTCTCCACCTTCCTGAGTCACAAGGTATCCAAACCTCTCAGGTTCAAGGCGAGTCCTACTAGATCTACGAGGTCCTTGTGTTACTTGAGGAGAATGAGATTCCACAACACCTTGTGAATCTCCATTTTCCTCTCGTACATCTACCGGTTCAATGTTTTCTTGTTGGGCTTGAACCTCTTCAAGCTCTATATTCCTCCCACTGCTTCCTTTGGAAATAAATTCCTTCTCTAGGAACACAGCTGTTCTGGCAACAAACACATTGTTGTCAGTAGGGTGGTATAAGTAATATCCCCTCATTTCCTTGGGGTATTCAACAAAATAACATTTATCGGATTTGGGTCCAAGCTTATCAGGAAACATTTTCTTGACGTAAGCTTCACAACCCCAAATCTTCAGAAAAGACAAATCGGGATGCTTCCCGTACCATATCTCATATGGTGTCTTTTGAACCGACTTAGATGGTACACGGTTAAGCATAAACGTGGCGGTTTCAAGAGTATGACCCCAGAAAGAAATTGGAAGATCAGCAAAACTCATCATTGATCGCACCATATCTAACAATGTGTGATTCCTTCTTTCAGACACACCATTATGCTGTGGTGTTCCTGGCGGAGTCCATTCTGATACAATACCACGGGCTCGCAGAAGGTCCTCAAACTCCTGGCTCAAGTATTCTCCACCTCGATCGGAATGAAGTGCCTTAATACTCTTACCAAGCTGGTTCTGTACTTCATTCATGAAATCCTTGAACCTTTCAAGGGTTTCTGACTTATGTTTCATCAGGTACACATAGCCATACCTACTGAAATCATCAGTGAAGGTAATGAAGTACTGACACCCATTTCTGGCATTAGCTCTAAAAGGCCCACATACATCAGTATGTATGAGTCCTAATAGATCACTAGCTCTCTCACCTTTACCTGAAAAGGGAGTCTTGGTCATCTTGCCCAACAAACAAGATTCACATGTCTCTATTGATTCATAATCAAAAGAGTCTAGATAACCATCTTTATGGAGTCTAGAAATGCGCTTCTCATTTATGTGCCCTAGACGACAATGCCAGAGATATGTTTTGTTCGATTCGTTGAGTTTTTGCTTTTTGGTGTTTACGTTGTATACACTTGTCTCCAAGTCCATCAAGTATAGACCATAAGACATAGGGGCACTACCATAAAAGATCCCATCTTTAGAAATGGAACACTTTCCATTCTTAATAAGAAATTCAAATCCATCTTTGTCCAAACAAGAGACGGAAATGATATTCCTATTTATGGCAGGTACGTAATAGCAGTTCTTCAACTCTATTATTAGCCCACTAGGTAGAGTTAAATCATAGGTTCCTACGGCACTGGCGGCAACTCTTGCCCCATTAGCAACACGTAGTTCAACCTCGCCTTTCCCTAAAGGCCTAATTCTCTTAAGATCCTTCACATTTGAACAAATGTGAGATCCGCATCCGGTATCAAATACCCATGACGAAGAAGTAGTGAAGTTAATCTCTATCACGTATACACCAGAAGTAGAGATCTCTATCTCTGACTTCTTCTTCCATTGTTCCTTCCATCCTCTCCATGTAGAAGAAATTGGTTTGGCGAGAGAACACTTCTCTCCCTTACCTACTTTCTTCTTCACCAACGCATTAAGCGTACATAGATTGGATTCTAAGGCTCCTGGTATATCTGGATTGTGCAGAACACTTCTCACAATCCTCAACCAGTTATGGAAATTATTCTCAATTAATTTGCCCATTTTAAAAGATGATTCTTTTGCCATTCTACAAGAGAAAATTTGCATTTGTCAAAACCTTTTTGATTTGATTTGAATAAAATTTGACGATAGTTAATTAGGCCTTTAATTAATTACCGCTCCCACTATTTTGACTCAAATTGATAGCCCTCACCATCAATTCGGAAGATTGCAGCGTACAATCTTCTAGTGGGTCAAGATCCTGAAATCCTCTGAGCCATGGACCAGCTAGGGCTGTCACCCACAACTTAGATCTCTCAGGTAGGCAACTCTTGCCAATTGCATCATATGCAACTCTTGAAAGATGTCATATGCAACTCCTTGCAATGATCATCTCCATGCCTCAAGGCTCTAGATCCTATCTAGGTCACCTTGTTAAGTCCGACCCAAAGCCAACACGATGAACATGCACCCTGCTAGGGCAGACCCACACATTCATCCTTCACGCTTCCACGAGATAGACGGTGCACCACGCTAGGGCGTGCCCACACTTGGTCGATCAAGCTTTTCACGTGTGTCGCATTTGGAAGGCATCTAAAACTTAATATTTTAATGAGGGATTTGGTTTTTATATATATATACATATCCAATCACCACAATATATAGTACGTATCATATACATGCTATATCCCACAGAAAACATGCATAAACGATAAAAAGCAATGATTATGGCCATCCTATTTGTGATTCCTCGAGCCAAGAGGAATCACGGTCATCTAGGTCTACATCACATGCAACCTGTACAAGATGAAATCTGTGCCTGCCTTTCTGGGTTTGATCAGCTCATCTCCATGATTGATCGGCTCGCCATCAGGTTGGTTGCTCGGGTGCCACCAGCCGATCGACTGGCGCCTCCAGCCGATCGGTTCACCGGTCATCGTGCATCTCCTCAGGTCACCACCCGCTCATCTCGTTCCTCGAACCGGCCGTCTGGATCACCAACCGATCGATTCACTCCTTGAACCGATCGTATTTAGGTTGTCCACCGTTCTTTGACATAACAGGAAATAAAATCTATCCTATTTTACAATTTAATTGTGAAACCCCGAGTTACATTCGGGGGGAGAAAAGGTAGGAAAAGAATTCTCGAATTATATCGAGTTACATCAGGAATATGAGAAAGGGAATCGGTGCGCAGACCGAGATGCAAGCAACCACACAAACAACCATACACAGATATAGGGGTTTATAGGCCATAATCATGCTACACATCCACCACAAAACTCGTTTAAGGGCGACGTGTATTGAGTGCATTAATATTACATATCATATATGTATATTAGGGATTTGTGGATTGGACATGTATAAAGCCGATATTATTCGCATCGCATGCAATAAATAAAGGCGACAAACCAAAATCAATCACATCGATAATCCTAAAATATAGAGAGGTCAACCTGGCTCTGATACCACTGTTGGGAATTAAAGGGAGGCAGAGAAGCAGCGGAAACAAAACTTTTCTCCCCAAACCCGGAACAAAAGGAATCGCGTCGACATCTATATGATAGGAAAGATGGTTTGTGAATCATACCTTGTCCCGAGGCTTGCTCGGCGACAATACCACGCGCCTTGCGCGGTCTTCACCTCCGGTCTTGGACGGTGTCTGTGCAGCTCCTGGTCGCACCAGGATTGAAGACTCCTCCTCCTACCGGACTGTCGGATGACAGTTGTCCTCCTGAGCGGCAGTGACCTCCCGCCTCTGAAGTAGTCCACACGGACCACCCGAAACTCCACTCTCCTTGTCCCACAAGGAAGTGGAAGGAGTCACACCCTCCTGTTGACGTACTAGTCGCCAACACACTCTCCTGCTGTCGACTGCAACTGCAGTTGTCCTTCCCTTTCTGCACCTCCCTTTGCGGGAAGCACTTGCTCGGGCTCTCTCTCGGTTACCAAAACCAGAGAGAACGACAACTTTGCAGAGCAATCAACTTGCACTGAGTTGTACCTTGAGAAGCCCCCAATACCCATATATATAGGCGGGTCATGGGACAGGGTTCTCTGTGCCCGGCAATACGGGACTAAAGCAGGAGTAGAAGGGTTCGGGATTTTCCACAAAAAGCAACTGTCTCGCAACCTGAACCGATCGGTTCACAAGTGAACCGGTCGGTTGGGGACCTGAACCGATCGGTTCACCACTGAACCGATCGGTTCACCACTGAACCGATCGTTTGGGACCCTTGAACCAATCGGTTCACTCATGAACCGGTCGGTTGGGGTTCCATGTTGGTTCCCGATTGACTTTCCTTGTTTCTTTCCCAATTGGTATCGAATACCAATATTATTCCCAATCGAATTGGGCAATTGAAACGAAAGGAAAATTCTCACCAATCCTACTTTCCCAAGTTGCTCGATTGCACCAGTTGAACCGATCGGTTCAACTCTTGAACCGGTCATTTCACTCTGTGCATGAGCCGATCGGTTCAACAATTGAACCGACCGGTTCGCAACCTCAGCCGACCGGTTCATCACATGAACCGATCGGTTGGGAGTGCAGATTGTGCAGAATTAGTCAAATGCGATTTCAATCAATCCGATACTCCAATCAACTCGTCCAACACCTTGAACACTATGATATTGAGCTATCAATTAATTGAGTGTTTAAATGAACTACTAAACTCCTTTAGTAATCAATCTAAACATTGCTTGTGGACAAAACTCCTCTTCCAGGTTGAATCCTATGTGTGTGACCCTGCAGGTCCATTTCACGTTGGCAGTGAAGGTCCATAACACTTATGACTTCACAAGCAAAGAGCGGTGCCTAGTCACACATCAGTGCTACCCAAGTGAAAGTAGAAAGTTGGAGAACAACTTTCACCCTACAATCCGTGAATGGTGTTACAGTGAATGTATAATTCCTTCGTCACTGATATCCAGAATGAACTCGAGGCATGGAACAGTCATCCTGTCAATGTTCATTCATTTCCTTGATCTCAGAGTAGACCGAGTGAGATGTGTATGACATCAATATCACATATTGATTCACACGTGCATGCGCATGCCTTTCTCAATCCTACTCATCAAGTGGCCAAGGATATCAAACTCCCTTAGGAGGGACAAATCCCATATGTATCACTCACCCCTCAAAAGCCCCATGTGTCAAAGCCTCCCAATCATCACCTTTATAACAACCCATGTTTCAGGACTGTGTTTGATGATGTCAAAGTGTACCCAACGACATGTGTTGAGTGTAGTGATTTCAGGTCTAAGAATCACACTCACCACCATCACTGTGAGAGCTGACTGTGACTACCATGTCATGGTTCCATGTGTCACTCTCACGGTGGGTCTGTCTGGTGCCTTGTTCTCTAACAAGTAGCTATGTGCTTGGTTTGATATCACTATATCATGACTAATGAAATTCTGTCATCAACCAACACACAATCTAGTCTTTAGTGTTATTGATGTCTATGGTTATTTCCACAATAACAACCGACTAGGGACTAAACAAGAATGTATACTCTTAACATTCATATGATCTCATCATTTAGGTCATGAACCTAAAAGCATATGTCATTGAGTAATACAATCTTTAGACATCTATCATGTTACACCATCATCTCAGAAACAGTTTAAACATATAGATTGGAAATTGACTTTATTATCATTCAAATCTTTTACAAAGTATCCCATTACAATCATCATATGACTTGCTCTATGGGCATACATACCAACAATGCCAGCCATCCCTGAACGAATGGTCACTTACTTTACATCATTCCTTTCACAAAGTGTGTTCCTTGGGAGGCAACCCAAGGTCTGAGTATCACCATTTATATTTTATTTTTGATTTTGTTTCCTTTGTTTAAATTAGGTTTATCATCTTTAATCTGAAAATATTGAACTTAGGTTTCATTTCATGCAATGCAATCCATAGTTTTCAATAGAGATATACTTTCTTTTCGGTTCAACATCAATCGTTTAATGAATGCTTGTTGCTTGATCACCAACTTGTGCTACCTTTTATCTTTTAGTATGAATTGTCTATGTTTGTACTATTAGATTTGAACCTCAATTGAATGTTGGTTCAAGTTTATACCATTAGATTAACTTTTCTCCTTTTTATTTTACATTTCATGCAATGTAATCCATAGTTTGCAATAGGGATATACTTTCATTTCATGCAATGTAATCCATAGTTTGCAATAGAGACATACTTTCATTTCATTTCTTTGGCACTGTTGTCGGGGACCTTTAGTTACAAGATCCTGAGACCACACAAAACCAAACGGTCCCGAGACCGTGCAAAGCCAAACGGTCCTGAGACCGCATGGAGTTACACGATCCTGAGATTGCACAAAACTAAATGGTCCTGAAACCGTGCAAAGACAAATGGTCCCAAGCCACATGGAGTTACACGGTCCTGAGACCGCATAAAGCCAAATAGTCCTGAGACCGCATGGAGTTACACGGTCCCGAGACCGCATAAAACCAACCGGTCCCGAGACTGCATGAAGTTACACGGTCCCAAGACCAAATAAAGGCAAACAGTTTCAAGACTGCAAGGACTCAAACGGTTTCCAGACCGAGAGAGTCCAACGGGTCTCAAAACCCAAACGGTTTCCAAGACTGTTTGGGCCTAAAACTGCCCAAACCGTTTAGACTTCATTTAAAGCCTATAAATAAGACCCAAAGGGTCCTCACAAGGCATCAAGTTTTCAGACATCCAAAGGCTTCCTCTGCTGTTCCAGAGCTGTTCCATCATTTATCCGCCACCCCGAGGCTACCGGTCTGAGATCCACACTCCATCCAGAAGATGCTCTCTCTCTCATTGCCAAAGAAGGTGGGAAGAGGAGGATTCATCATCGAGCAACCTACAAAGTATGAAGATCATCACTCTCTCTCTCCAAGGGGTTGACCTTCCTCCCTCCTTCGTGGAGATGATGTTCTCTCTCTCTTCTCACCTCCTTCTTTGTCCTTGCCATGAGCGAGTAGTCTTACATACTAGGGTGCGGGGAGTAGCCCCGCTACCCATGTTTTCATTTCATGCAATGTAATCCATAGTTTTCAATAGAGATATACTTTCTTTTCGGTTCAACATCAATCGTTTAATGAATGCTTGTTGCTTGATCACCAACTTGTGTTACCTTTTATCTTTTAGTATGAATTTTCTACATTTGTACTATTAGATTCAAACCTCGATTGAATGTTGGTACTTGATGCATGTATCCATCATGGATCTCTTTCGGTATCTAGGAGTGTTTTTCAAGAAGTGGAGTAAACTCACTTCCATCATTGTACTTTCATACTATGAAATGGAATTAGTTGACGTATGAAAGTACCACCTTGATAAGTCGAGGAACACACTTTGCGAAGGAAATGATATGAAGTAAGTGACCATTCATTCGGGGATGGTTGGCATTGCAACATTCCCACACTTCTCGTAGTTAGTTCTCTGAAAGGAAACTAAATCTACAACGATACTAATTGTTTAGACTCTTATTGCAGGTTATGTTTTTATGTTGCATGTTTTGATGCATGTGTAGTGGTGGTGAAATCTGATCACATCCTAGTGGTTTCTTATCATTATTTACAACCTTGAGTTTACTTTCTTGCTTTGTTTTACTTGCACTTAGTTTAAAACAACCAAACCACCTTTTTGATCTAGATACCATCTGTTAAGAGGTTAAGTGAAATTATATCATTTTCTATGTTGTTGCTCCCAACAAGATCATTGTCCTGTCGATTCGACCCTTAACTATACTACGATAAGACTTCCATGTATCCTAGCATATGTGGATGGAGTTCTCAATCTAGTATAAGCAAGGCTAAACCTAAAGACTTACTATCTTTAGGATTGTTAGTGGTGCACACAATTCCACACGAGTGGAAGCTTTATTAAAACTTCGTCGAGCCAATGACGTAAAAACCAGGTGCTACTTGAGAGGCAACCCAAGATCTGAGTATCACCATTTATATTTTATTTTTGTTTTTGTTTCCTTTGTTTAACTTAGGTTTATCATCTTTAATCTGAAATATAAAAATTCACATAAACAACCAAAACAAACATAAAAATATAAAAATCAAAACCATCTTAAACGGTTTTGAAACTTTTTGGAGTCAAACGGTCCTGAAACCGTTTGGAGCCAAACGGTCCTGAAACTGTTTGAAATCAAATAGTCATGAAACTATTTGGAGTCAAACGGTCCTCAAAACCATTTGAAGCCAAACAGTCCTGAAACTGTTTGGAGCCCAAACAGTCTCAAACCGATTGACATCGGGATTTTGTAAAGTCAACCCCCAAATCTTATAAATATAACCCTACCCCCTCTCCTTCTTCTTTCTTTCAAATCTCTAACTTTCTAAACCCTCGTGCGAGCGTCGTTTCTTTTCTCTCCGATTCTTGCTCCCACACAACCTATGACGTCAGCTCGTTCTGCCACACTCACCGGTGCCACCTTAGCGTACGCGTGACTTCACGACATCCGCACATCCATTACCGACCTTCTTCGCGTCGCCTTCGTCATCATCACCCGCAGTAGCAAGGTAGACCAGTGCCACCACCATCACCGGCACCTCCGTCATCACGCCATCCCCATTTTTACTATCGTCAATGCCTACGTCGCCGATGCGCCCCCCTTTTCTATTGCCACCGCCATCACTATCATCGCTGCCATCACTATCGCCGCCGATAACGGTTCTCCAACGTCGATCGTTGTGCCCCCGACGTTCCACCTTCCTCACAGTTTCCACCGTTTGGAGCCAGTACAATCCATAACAACAACAGTATACTACAACACCAAGAATGCACACGGAAGAGGTGGCGAAGGAGTGTGCTGACCAACTACATGATACTTCTCAGCAAGCACACACGGGCATATGATAAAGAACACTTTCATCGCCCTGCCTTCATCCACAACTGTCCCCAGCAGCTTCACGAGTCACAAGACTATGGTTTCCACGTGCTCTACTAGATGTACACCATCATGATCCTTGGAAGACCAGTAGAGGACATGACAGACGTGGATTACCACGCGTTATGTGGAAAGTTTGCCGCTAATCTTCTTCGCACACATGGAGTTAATAAAGGACTAACAGAAACCTGATGCCCTTGTCCTTGTACTTCTCAACCTATCACTTTGACACTCTGAGAACAGAGTGAGTGATAAGTTAGGGGGGGAGTACACTGGACAAGGGCAATGTATCATTTTTTTAAATCCTTCCCTCTCTACCTTCTTCTTCAATTATGTACAATTTTTTTAGCTTTCTTTGCACATTTAGATTTTATTTTAAGTAATTCCCCTATTAAAATAAACCCTGCACATAAGAATAACATCCCTCTTGGAAAAAGTCATCCCCAGCTAACTTTAGAATCCAATTAGTCCTCAAGAGCAATAATAATAATAATAGCATATAGACATGTAATGGCAAATTAATAAATTATCTTCACACTAGATTTTCATGCTTTTGCTTCAATTCTACATCTGACTCTCTACAAGTTAACATCAGGGCTGAAACAAGCCAAACACTCTCAAGGACGGGAGGGATATCAAGTGACATCCAAATCAAGAAGCCTCGCAAGTGGATTAATAAGTAGAAATCAAATAAGTGCATGTCGAGAAATTCTAAGAACAACTTTCTTCTCTTCAAATAAAAGAGGCTTGGCCGCCCAACCAAAACCCCTAAAAATCCCAAATCCTAAGCATGTGAGTTTACGAATAAAAGCCAGAGTGTTGAATAAAAATATGAGAGTTGTGCCACGCATAAGGATCTATATGAAGAGCCAATAAAGGTCTTGTCTGGCCACTACATTCAGCTGCCCTCACAAAGGCAGATGTGTCGTGCCAGGTAGTGAAACCCTAAGATATCCAAATATATGAAAGGTTGATAAAGGACTCACCCGGTCGGTACATTCAGCTGCCCTCACAAAGGCAGATGTATCGTGCCCGGTAGTGAGACCCTAAATGCATAGACAAACCCTCCCCTACTTGAAGGGGGAGTTACACAACAAGCCTTTAGCCAACCCTCATACCCACTCTAGCTTTCGACAGGATTTTCAGAGAAGTATAAAACTAATTAGAGTCGACGACATGCACAGAATAAAAAGTGGTCCCAATGCAGGCTACGAGATATGGAAGAAACCTGAGATCCAAGCAACTCTCAACACCTAAAAGAGTTAAGGCAAGAAAAAGCTCTGATACAACCTTAGGATATCACTGGTCTAGATTTGAAGCAAGAGTATGGAAATCTTAACTAAATAAAATTGCCTCTCCATTACATGCCTCGGCTCTATCTAACTTGAGGACAATCTAGACTCTAAGTTGGGGGGTGATAACCTCCCATTTTACGATGTTATCTTAGTAATTTTCCCCAGTTTTCCACACTCCTTCTCAGATAAATTAGATAGAATCCTTAACTTTCCTTCTTTATTGCAAATATACCGTTAGATTAACTTTTCTCCTTTTTATTTTTACATAAAAATACAAAAAAAAATCACAAACGTTCCAAACAATCCCAAGACCGTTTGGAGACCAAACGGTCCCAAGATTGTTTGGAGACTACTCGGTCCCGAGATCGCATGGAGTCACTCAGTCCTGAGACCGCATGGAGTCACACAGCCCTAAGACCATGCAAAGCCAAACGGTCCTGAGACCGCATGGAGTTACACAATCCTGAGACCGCACAAAACCAAACTGTCCCGAGACCGTGCAAAGCCAAACGGTCCTGAGACCGCATGGAGTTACATGATCCCGAGATCGCACAAAACCAAACGGTCCCGAAACGGTGCAAAGCCAAACGGTCCCGAGACTGCATGGAGTTATACGGTCCCGAGACCGCATAAAGCCAAATGGTCCCGAGATCGCATGGAGTTACACGATCCTGAGACCGCATAAAACCAACCGGTCCCAAGACCGCACAAAGTTACACGGTCCCAAGACCAAATAAAGGCAAACGGTTCAAGACCGTAAGGACTCAAACGGTTTCCAGACCGAGAGAGTCCAAACGCTCTCAGAACCCAAACAATTTCCAAGACCGTTGGGGCCTAAAACTGCCCAAACTGTTTGCACTTCATTTAAAGCCTATCAATAAGACCCAAAGGGTCCTCACAAGGCATCAAGTTTTCAGACGTCCAAAGGCTGCCTCTACTATTCCAGAGCTGTTCCATCCTTCATCCACCGCCCGAGGCTGTCGGTCTAAGATCCACACTCCATCCAGAAGTTGCTCTCTCTCTCATCGCCAAAGAAGGTGGGAAGAGGAGGATTCATCATCGAGCAACCTGCGAAGTGTGAAGATCGTCGCTCTCTCTCTCTAAGGGGTTGACCTTCCTCCCTCCTTCATGGATATGACATTCTCTCTCTCTCTTCTCGTCTCCTTCTTTGTCCTTACCATGAACGAGTAGTCTTACACACTAGGGTGTGGGGAGTAGCCCCGCTACCCATGTTTTGATTTCATGCAATGTAATCCATAGTTTGCAATATAGATATACTTTCTTTTCGGTTCAACATCATTCATTTAATGAATGTTTGTTGCTTGATCACCAACTTGTGTTACCTTTTATCTTTTAGTATGAATTGTCTATGTTTGTACTATTAGATTCGAACCTTGATTGAATGTTGGTTCTTGATGCATGTATCTATCATGCATCTGTTTCAGTATCTACGAGTGTTTTTCAAGAAGTGGAGTAAATTCACTTCCATCGTTGTACTTTCATACTATGAAATGGAATCAATTGACATATGAAAGTACAACCTTGATAAGTCGAGGAACACACTTTGCGAAGGGAATGATGTAAAGTAAGTGACCATTCATTCGGGGATGGCTGGCATTGCAACATTCCCACACTTCTCGTAGTTAGTTCTCTGAAAGGAAACTAAATCTACAAAGATACTAACTGTTCAAACTCTTATTGCAGGTTATGTTTTTATGTTGCATGTTTTGATCCATGTATAGTGGTGGTGAAAGACGATCACATCCTAGTTGTTTCTTATCATTGTTTACAACCTTGAGTTAACTTTCTTACTTTGTTTTACTTGCACTTCGTTTAAAACAACCAAACCAACTTTTTGATCTAGATACCAACTGTTAAGAGGTTAAGTGAAATTATATCATTCTCTATCTTGTTGCTCCCAACAAGATCGTTGTCCTGTGGATTCGACCCTTAACAATACTACGATAAGACTTCCACATATCCTAGCATATGTAGGTGGAGTTCTCAATCTAGTATAAGCAAGGTTAAACCTAAATACTTACTGTCTTTAGGATTTTTAGTAGTGCACGCAATTCCACACGAGTGGAAGCTCCATCATCACCTTTGATGGGGTTTGAGGTATCTTCATTCTCAGTAGCCATGTTGTAGTGGATCATCCATCCTACTCTCTTGATGTCAACTTTTCCTTAAAAATGAATAGTGGAAAATGTTGGCTCATGCTGCTCCAACTTGTTGTCATCTGTATACTCACTGCTCCAGTTTGAGCAAGTGTCGTCGTTAGCCTCATTGAAAAAAATGTTCCAAACCATGATCGGTGTACTGCTCAAAGGAAGTGACATGTCTCAATATGAGTGATATCACCCTGGTCTGGATCAATGTATGATTCAGGTTCATCAAACTAACCTCCCTGTTGTGAGGTTGTTTGACTTCCCTGGTGAGGATAGGAGTCATCATCATCATATAACCATTCATGTGTATGGCTTATATCTTCCATTGGTTGATCAGCTGAGTCATTTGGATAAGATGATGGGCTTCCCCATGTGGGCTGGTCTTCACAGAAAAATCATGGTGAATCCAATTGGTGGCTTGAATAGGAGGGTGAGGCAAGTTCTAATTTATGCCCAATGGAATGGTTCTGATGATTGTAATCTTCATGGTTGTGTGATGGTGTTTACAATTGGATGGTAACACATTGATGATCTCTTAAAGTATCCTTCCATGTTCAACATCCTTGTCATGAAGTTGTTGGACTTTAGCAATAATTCTTTCAAGATATGTCAATTCTTCCATGCATCTCTATTGGGAACCCACTATATCAAATTGATGATTTTGGGTGAACCCTTACTCAACATTTTGAAGTATATTTTACTGCGATATGTAGACCTATCAAACCGGGTCAAAATCTGTGGGCACCCATGGGTCAACCCATTTAAGTTAGGTTCGGGTGATGAAATTTGTCACCCGCTGAAAATTACCCAAACCCATACCCACCCATTTATTTAGTGGGTTTCTTGGGTGGCTCGCGGGCACCCGCGGGTGACCCGCTTAAATGAACTACTTATATATAAAAAATATACTGATACACTAGTACTTCAAATAAATAAGATGATCTATTACTAACCATTGATTACTAAGGAGTTTTAGTCCAAACTCAAACTTGCCCAACAAGATTTGATATGAGAGAGATATTAGCGAAAATAAATCTAACTCAACAACATTATCTAATTGTTATATCAAGCTTAATCTAGAGTCATAGTACAAGTTACTCTAGTTTATTAATTATAATCATACGTTAGAGGATTTTAATTTTATATTAGAGAATTTTACATAAACATATGTATGTTCTTGATTGGTTGTACAAATATAACATACTATTATATTTTATAGTGACAATATATAGTATTTGGTTGTTCTTGTGCTAGATTTCATATAATAGCACTAGTGAATGGTCTTCTTTTACCATTCTAGTAGCAACTTATAAAATAATTGTTTATTGAACACATAATATGTGGGCATCCGCGGGTGACCCGCCACCCATTGGGTCGGGTTTTGATTTTTCTTTGTTTGACCCATTTAGAATTGCATCTTTTAACCCGCACCCGCGAGACCCAAACCCGCAACAACCCAACCCACCCACCCATTTGACAGGTGTAGCGATATGCGATCTTGGTGGCTACTTGGAGCTAATGATCCTGCTTTTCTAGTAGTTGTTGAAGTAGATCAACGTGTTCTTAGAGATAAGGAGCTAAGGAGGAGGCGAGTACTTTGATACTATGCAATTTTATGCACATTTTGGACTTTTCTGCAATTTACCCAATTGAGAGATTTTTTTTGCAATTTATCACTTGCATTATGTTCCTTGGATATTCTATCATCATTCTTGATCTTTTTGAGACATGGGAAACCTATTTAAACCTTGGTTTGAAGGTGTTTCCTCCAATGGTATTTTCGGGTTTACCCCTTCATGGACGAGCTACCTTTAGTAGCTATCAACTAATGAATTATGTGATTGGCTAGGAAATTCGACAAAGGAAAGCTTATAAGGTATATAAGGATGGTGGGGGAGCTTCTTGTGTGTGTTCTTGTATATTCTTAATAAATTAAGGCCATGGACACTTGCATAGATACTATAACTTCAACTTTTTCTTTTTATTTATCTTAAAGTTTCATATACTTATCCCCAAGCACCAAAATGAGCCATTTTCTCTCCACCACTTCCCTCTTTCTCCCAACCTCATTCTCCCTCTATATTCTGCGAATTTTTCTGTTCAAGGAAGAAAAAAGTGGGGATCTTCTTGGAAAAAGGATATAGGGTTGCAATTGACTTCATTTTAGGGTTGAAAAAGGTTCCTTCTAGTGATCTTGACCTAAAAGAGTACAAATTCCCTTCTTTCCTCCATTTATTTCTTTTTTATCTTTCCTCCTAGCTTTTTCCAGGTCGGAACCTTGTTGTTCCATGGTATAAATTGCTCTAAATATCTAAAACCTTACATTTCTTGCTCCTTATGCTTAGGGTTTGCTCATTTGATGAAGAAAGGTGCTAAATGGATGAATTCATAGCTTAATCTTGGATTTTATACCCTACCTTCTCAAGTTTTCTTCTGTTTGGGGTTTTGTATTCTCATTAGAGGAAAGTTTTATAGCTTTCTCTACATTTATTGCTTACCATAAGCTTGCTATCTCATGTTCTTGCTTGAAAATGATGATTCATGCACTACAAAGCTATGCTTGACTTGGATTTTGATTTTTATAATGTTTTGTGTTCTGATTTCAGTTCTAGATGAACTTGTGATCATGCATATGTTATTCCTAAGGTATAATATGACTTGGATTAGGTTGGTTTTACAACATATGGTGCTAAGCACCTATCAACCAATGGTCAATTTTAGGGTTTAAAGTTGATTTCTTCTATAAACCCATGACTCGATGATGGTACCATTACAACAACCCTATGGTGTTGTCTTCATGACAACTGATGGTCGGGATCAAAGGTGTCATATGATGGTGAAAACCCCTTAGGTCAGGTTTTGGATCAATTATAAGTTTAATGATCAATCATTATGTACCCTACTCATGTTATCAATCAATGATGACATTAGCTTAATATTTGATGTTGATTAATGAATATAGTGTTGATCTAACAACCTATGGTGACTTAATGGTCACTAATGATGGTGTATCAGATCTCCAAAATATATGGTGAGTTAATCATATAGTTGTAGCATCAATTAAGCCTTAGATCAATGGTTTCTTGGGTCACTTGATGCAATGATTGAACCTATATTGTAATTGATGGTTTTAACATATAAACTTGACCCAATGGTCAAGATATAATGTTTAATCTTCCAATAAAGTGGAATTATGGATAATGTAATATGTTGGTCCTAATAATGTGTTTTAGATGGTTTCCTTTATATGATCAACTTAAGGAGCTTACTTGTTGACAATGGATGGCTTGTTTTAACTGAACAGTCGATTGTGGGTTTTACCCTACTCTCAATGGAACTTTGTGTGTTGTTAATCAAGGGATATCTATAGTTAAATGGTGTCTATTTCTAGAGTACAAATCAAGGACTTCATAGGTGGTTTATCCAAGGTGTTTACTTGTGAAAACAACCAATGGTCTTACCTTTTAAACATCCAATGATTCTGGGTGACATTGTGGTATGGTGATATTGGCTGAATGATGATGGAACAAATGGAGGGTTACCCTTAATAAGGTAGTCTTACCTATTCACTCATATTAATAGAAGGGATTATACTCATATTGCGTTGATATGTAACCCTAATGAGTTATAGCTTGTTATACCTAGCTTTAATATAACTAAATGATGGTAATTGGGTATGAATAGCCCTTGAATGACTGATACAATCATGGAATACTCTGTTACTATTGTTGAAACCCTAGTATGCTATAACCCGATAGTTACACCTTGATTTATGTGTGGGTTCATACTTGAGAATAGTATGGAATGTGATGGTGATGCTTCACCTTATGCATCCATGATCCAATGGGGATGTCGTGAGTTAGGGTTTGGGTATAAGTGTTGATTAGTAACATTGATATAATTTATCACATTGAACCTAACTCTAATGCAAATAGATAAATATGAGTATTCATGTTTAACATTCTTATATGAGGGAATTATGGTGGTATAACCTCCTTAACATGATCATAACCTTAATGTGTTAATTGGTGGTTATCATAGCCACATGGTTGATACTTTCTTATGTTGAACATGTGCATTACGAATATGATGAGTGTTAATCATATCTAGATTACTTGCATGTTGATGTAATAAAGGAATGTTCTTAATGTTAATATCACCCTTCTATGATTGTTTATGAATATCTCCTAGCTCATTAATGCAATATTGTGCTGATCTGGTGTATTATATGTAAGTGATGTTGTTGAGCCTTATTTTAAGGCTTGGAAAGATAATGATGATCTTATAGGGAATAATATGATGGTCTTAATGACCTTTGGGCATGGTTGAGCCTTGAATGAGGTGTAATCCTCTTGTGTTGATAAGGGTTGATACTCTATGATATTGTGAAAAGGATTTATATCCTGTGATAATATGATGGTCTTAATGACCGTTGGGCATGATTGAGCCCTAAATGAGGTGTAATCCTCTTGTGTTGATAAGGGTTGATACCATGTGATATTGTGAAAAGGATTTATATCTTATGATAGTATGATGACTAGTGTGGTCTCATGAATGGCAAGTGAATAGTACCATGTGATGATGAGACGAGAAATAATGTTTCACACATTTTATATCTTTTGAAGTTATGATATTTATGTGCTTGTTAGAAGTGAATTAGGGTTTGTATGTCCACTTGTTTGATGCAGCCTTAATTCACCCAATTGGCATAACTAATCGTGTGAAACTCTAATCATGTAGTGCCTTGTGCCATAGATCCATCTGAGTGTCAGAATTTTCCAGATGGTGAAATGAGTATTCCTAAGGGAAACTCAAAGTGCATATTGTTGAGTATGTGGGGGTGGCAAGTTGAGAATATATCCTTGTCATCCACAATGTAGATTGTAGAGGTTGGCTATGGTCATACCTCATACATATGATGTGATTGAGAATAGTTGTGGTCGTGTCTCGGTGATTATATATGTGACAAGATTGGAGGACAACTGCAGTTGTACCTCAGATGGTAGTGTATGTGTACCCAAATCGTTTCACTAGTGTCATGACTTGTACCAAGGATGGTCTAGGTTGTTAGCATCTTGACCTTATGTGTCGTCGTGGTGGACCCATACTGACTGGGGGCGGAGAAGATCTTAGGAGTCCTGCTCTTCCTAGATCTTGTATGGCACTGATTTTGACTTAGCAGTGGTCAGTTGTATTTTGAGTGCTATCCTCAAATTCCTCAGGGCATAATAAAAGATGTAATACAGCCATATAGCATATCTATTTATGGTTATACATGACGCTTCACATTTGATGATAACCCCTGTTTGTTCTCTTTACATAAAGATGATGCTTAGTGCAATTAAGAGATAGTAGATATACTTATGTTGTGGATGTGCTTAAGATTGTAGATGCGTGTATACAATAGCCATGATTATGTTGATAACTATACTACTATTGTTGATTATAATCATGATGCTAGCTATCTCATGGTGTTAGTTATTTTTAGCATGCTAGCCATGCCTTTGTAACTAGTGATGCATATACTGCTAATCATGCGTATCCAGATAGTTGTGCTTATGATGTTAGCTCTTCTTATGATGTTGATATGTTCAACCAATTAGACATGCTCATGTTGTTAGCTATTCTTATGTGGATATACTTATTCATAATGATAGAGATTGTATGTTACTAGACTTACTCATGATGCTAGATATGCATACACTACCGAATTGCTTATATTTTCAACAAAATAAAGGATGATAGTTTGGTTAATGATGATAGTTATTATCTACTCCTTTATTTATTTTGTTAATCATCAGTACTTTTGATCTTATTTGTTATATTAGATTAAACCATTTAACTATTAAATTACTTAAAAATATTGTAATCAATTAGCGTTGCTGGAGGTTATATCTCTTACTGGGACATGGGTCTCACCCTTGTGGTTCGCCATTTTTTTAAGTAATAGGAAGTGACAAAAACAAACTTGTGGCAGTAAAGAGGAGCTATAGTAATGAATCTTTGAGAAATTTGATTAGATGTCTAGTGTGTCCTAGAGTTGTACCTGTAAAAGTTTGAATATGGTGTTTTAAACGAATCGAAATTTTGTTAGCATGTTAATGTTTGTTGTGTGGCATATACAAATATTGTTCTGCTGTGTATATATGTTGTGGCTAAGGCAATAGAACAATTTGTATCAAATTCTTGGCATAGTATGGATATGATAAAGATGTTGGGCTCTTATGCAAATGCATCTGAGCGGGTGCTGAAGTTGAATTCGGTTTTAATTTACCCATATTTTGGGGTATGTGATTAATTAGTGATTGATTGTGTTTTATGTTTTGAGTAATCTCGTTTAGTGTAACACGTTCTCACATGTTGGTCGGTTCAGTACGAGTGATGAAATTTCGAACAAAGGGATCAGAACTCACTGATAGGAAAAGAGAGAAAAACAAAACATTGTTGAGAGCTCTGTCATTGCATTGTTCATTGATCGACAAAGTTCGGAATGTGGGTGTGATCGTCATTCCCCACTACCACTAATAGAAGTAGAAGTCAGAGAGAAGGCTTGGTTAGGGTAATGGGCTTGAAGACAAATTAGGACCAACAAGTTTAGTTGTTTAACGTCATGAGTTGGAGGAAGTGAAAACCGACTCAATTACCGGGGGAGGCAGAGGGAACCACATCATGAGGAATGTCTGTGTCTTGTTGCAAGGCTCATTTTGAGTTTTGGGTCATAGGGTGGGCAGTCCGGGGAACAAGGGTCCTGGTACTATCCTGGCTTCCTATCATCTTGGCCGTTATTTGAATTCTGCCACCACATTACTTGTGTGGCTCAGTAGTGTGGATGTGGTCTACCATGATAAATTAGAGAAAGGGGATTGGGAAGATGGAAGTAATGAGAGCTTTACAATATAACATGGAGATAGCTCTCCTACAACATGCCTAACTCAGTCATAATCCCGAAATGCTTTGTAAATGAGAGAGAGAAGGGGATCAAAGGGTTGTAGCACACTCAACTATAGCAAGGACCAAGGATAGAATGAATGAGCAAGCTTGGAATGAACTCCAAGGGTTCCTATTTATAGCTAGGGTGTTCCCTTGAGTGTGGGATCACTTAAGAACAAAAAATAGCCATTTTACAACTTGCAACAAATCTATTTTCATTTCTAACAACTCTCCAATGGTTGGAATCACGTTTTCTGCATTTTTCATTTAGTAAATTCAGTCGAGTTTCAATAAAGATAACTCAACTGATCCGCTAATCGAAAAAGCCAATTTTCAAACTACCGGTCAAGTTTGTCCTGGGAAACTCCACCGATGAATCAAAATTAGTTTTGGTCAGTGATTTGGTCATTCGAGTTCTATGAGTGTACAACTCGACCGATTGATCCATTTCCAAAAACCTATCACTAGTCAGTTGAGATCCAAATTCAACCAACATAGTTGTTGTGACAAATTTTTCAAAATTATTTTTGAGTGATCAAATGTTGGAATTAAGTGTCCCTAATTTTTTCTCATCTTATTTACAAGTCATATCATCAATACAAGTGATTACAAAAATATTCTAAGGTGGTTTGGAGTGATTTCCCAAAATGTACACTTGCATTGCTTTTGACTTGAACTTGGACTAGCTAGGGCTTGTGTAATTTGATCATTTTCATGTACCTAAAGCCTAAAATCAATCTAAAACAAACATATTAGATACATATGAATGGAATGGTTAAGTCATTATCAAAATATGGACAATGTATAACTCTCAAGTCAACATTCTCCCCCTTTTTTACAATGGCAAACCATTCCTCATTCATATTGAAAAGGATAAGTAAAGTTATACCTTGGCCTTGTGAACTACAAGGGGATTCATGATTTTGACAATGTGAATTTCACCCCCTCAATCTATGCTCACTCTTACCTACATAGTTAGTCTTTTTACAGAAAGCAATATAACATGTATATATTATATGGTTCTTTAGCAAGTCACATGATAAAGCATATATTTGAACAAGAAATGGATCACATAGGAAATAAATATCAAAAGGTTAGATTAGGGTTATAAGCATTAAAGTATGGTAATTAAACATATTCAACTCATTATGCAAGTTTAAGGGCCTGAGCAAAGGTTGAAGTGATCCTCTCCGAGTGAAGGAGGAGGTGATGTTCTTCTTAAAGGTTGAAGAAGGTGTGAAGATCTTCTCCAGGTGAAGGAGAAGGGTGAGGCAAAGATTCAAGAAGAGTGGGTAATTCCTTCAAGGACAATGACTTGATGCAAGTGTGGGTAATTCCTTGTTTAAGATTGAAGACATCTTGATCAAGTGGGTAAGTCCTTGTGCAGGTGAAAAACTCTTGTCTTGAATAGGTAAGTACTTGGATGTATGGTGGTCTCCTTATATCTCTTATGATGGAATATAAGTATACAAGGGTTACAAAGTCCTAGTGGTTGACCTCTCTAGGTAGTGGATTGATTGTCTCCTAGTTTGGAGATTGGAACCACTCTAAAAACCTTGTCTAAGTGTTTGTTCAATATCTCTCATCATTGCTATGCTTGTTTAGTTAGAACTTCAAATTGAGCTTTAGTGTTTGTATATCAAGAACCTATAAACCCACAAAACTCTAGCCAGTGGAGTTCTTAAAGACTGACTGCATGTTCTATACAACTCGTCTTCACCAGCTATCGACAACTTGACTTCAACAACTCTTTTTTTCTAGCAAACTACAAGCTCTTCCTTCAGAAATTTGGCATAAAAGACTTGTACATACAAATGTTCATGTTCTTTATAACCTAATCATACAAAATAAAGGATTGATAATGTAGTCAATAAGGACTTTGAATTTTGGAATAGTTGTTCTATGAGTAACATTCATCGTCTTCCTTTCTCTAGTAGTACAAGTAAGAGCAGTTCTTACTTTACAATAATTCACTATGATCTACAGGGAAAGTCTCCAATACCTTTTGTATGCATATTTCACTATTATTCTCTTCTTGTTGATGACTTCAGTAGATATTCTTGGTTCTACCCATTGAAAAATAAATATGATTAATTTGATTGTTTCATGAATTTTGTAAAATGGTTGAAACACAGTTTAATACTAAGGTGAAGTGTTTGCAATCTGATTTTGGTGGTGAGTTTATTAATAAAACTATTTTGGTTTTTTTGGAAACCATGGCATTCTTCATCAATATAGTTGTCCTTATACTCCTGAACATAATGGGTGTGTTGAAAGGAACCATAGACACCTAGTTGAACTTAGACTTGATATGATCCTAGATGACAAAGTTCCAACCAATACTAGGTTGAAGCTTTTTCGACTGCTTGTTTTATTAGTAACAAGTTACCTGTCAATGGAACTGATATGCTATCTCCAATTGAGGTTCTTCATTCAAAGAAAGCAGATTACCAACACCTACAATCTTTTGGATACTTGTGTTTTCCTTGGCTCAGGGATTACAATAAACATAAGCTTGATCCTAGGTCTCTTCCTTGTGTGTTTATTGGCTATGGTGATAATTTTAAAGTCTATAGATGTCTACATGTTTTCACCAATAGACTTTACATATCTCTCCATGTTATCTTCAATTAACTGGTGTTTCCTTTTATATATTCTATTCATTCTAGTGTTTCTATGGGTGAGTTAAGTGGCTTCTTGTAGTTTCTTGAAAAAAAAATTCTTCTTCTACTCCTACATCATCTAATCCTCAAGATATTGCTAGAATGTTTTCTGTAAATGAGACTACTCCTTAGGTTGAGTCTTCTACCTTGTAATCTAAAAGTAATGTTAGTACGTATCACTCTATGTCCACTCCTCCAACTTCCTCTCCAGCTACTATTCTTTCTCTTGTTGTATCTCCACACTCTCCTCAATCATCAAATCTTTCAACTAATGAAATTCTTTTTGATCAGATTTCTATTGATCAACAACATCCTTTAGTTATCAAAAGTTTCCATCCTATGTTAACAAGGGCAAAAGCTCATCTGACTAATACCTCTCTTAAATATGCCTTGACTATCACTAGCACTCATTCTATTCCAAGGTTTAGTGTCTCAGCCTTAAAACATCTAGGTTGGAGATCAACTATGGAGTCAGTGTTATATTATTTTGCTATCAATAATACTTAGAATTTGGTTCCTAGACCATTGTATGGTAACATTATTGGTTCCAAGTGGGTCTTGAAGATAAAACTAAAAGATGATGGTAGTCTTGAACAACTTAAGGCTCAATTAGTGGTGAAGGGGTTCTCATAGGAAGAAGGGATTGATTTTTTTGGAAAAGTATAGTCCTATAGTCAGAACACCATCTATCTAGATTTTTATTACATTAGCTATCTCCTATGGGTTGTGTGTTGAACAACTAGATATATGCAATGCTTTTATTCATGGTGATCTTGTAGAAAATTTTCTTATTGAGCAACCTCTAGGTTTTAAGAATATGCAATTTCCAGATCATGTTTGTCTTCTTCGTAAAGCTCTATATGGCCTCAAACAGGTACCTAGGGCCTATTTTAATAAACTAAGTGAATGTCTTCTCTCTTATGAATTTCTATGCAGTATGCCTGATCCATCTCTATTTGTTTTTACTCACAATTCGACAATTATGTATCTTCTTTTGTATGTGGATGATATCATCCTAACTGGTAATGATGATACTCTCCTCAACACCTTCATTACCTTATTGAGCAAACAATCCATCCTTCAAAGCCTGGTTAATTCATATTATATCTTGGGGATTCAATTGGCTTTTTCTAGAAATGGTGTTAATCTAAAGCAGGAGATATATATTGCAAATATTCTTTCTCAGGCAGACATGGTCGACTGCAAACTTGTTTCTACTCCTATGCCTTTCAATTTTAACAAGTTTCATATTGGTATGCCTTGTCCATACAACATGTTTATTGCAAATTAGTGGGATGCTTACAATACATTACCATAATACAACCTGACATTCAATTTGTAGTAAATATTGCTTGTCAATTCATGTTATCACCTTCTTCAACTCACTTTTTCCTTAGTATAATGCATATTGAGATATATCAAAGGTACTATCTCCCGAGGTCTTTGTATTACTCCTATGCAATGCCCTTATTTAGTGGCGTGCCACAATTCAGATTGGGTTGGGTGTAGCCTTACATGATGATCCACTATTGGTTAATGTATCTTCTTAGGCTCTAATTGAATTTCATGGAGTTCAAAGAAGCAGACTACAATGTCATGCTCACGAACAGAATCTGAGTATCATGCTCTAGCCTCAAAAGTTGATGTGCATACTTGTTTATCCTATCTTCTTTTCCACTATCCTTGCCTTTGATTATATTTTGTGATAATCTAAGTGCTCCAAAACTCAACATTAATCCAGTCTTTCTTGCACAAACTAAACACATATATATTGATTATCATTTTATACGAGAGAAGGTATCTCTTGGGCACATTGTTACCTTGTTCATCTCGACTAAGATATAGTTGGCAGACGTTTTCACCAAGGCATTACCCAAAGATAGCCATTACATGCTCAGAGACAAAGTGGGACTTAGATGATCTTTATGTCCAGTTTGAGAGGGGATATTAAGGATATAGCACTCCTCATATAAAGTTTGGCACATATATCTTTATGTTGTTTATAACCACATGTAATGCCTTGCAACTATTCATTGGAATGTCGACCCTGCTTGTCCATCCGGTCTATCAGCTCATATGTATATATTGGACTTGTTGTCCAAAACTATGATATGAAGGCAAACACAAAATCATTCTCTCCCACTTCTTTATCTCTCTAAGATTGTCTCTAATATCTCTTTCTTTCTCGTTCCCTCTCTCTCTCACTCTCTCTTTCTCTTTCTCATCTCACAAGAGTTCTACTCTCAATTCTCAAAACTATTTAATTCTAATACTCAGTTCTCCCAATCTTACACTCTAGAATAAAGGAATCATCCAAATTTCTCTTAGAGGTGACAAGGGAACCATGTGTAGGGACATCCCTACCAATAAAAAGGTCAAAAATATGCTTACAGTTCAAGGTGAGGTAATTTCATAATTGAGGAGCCTTGATGAAGTCTAGACACATGTATATGATCATGGGCAGAGGATTAATAGGCTTGAAAAGAGTTTGGATAAGCTGTCTTTATCACTTACTCGTCCCGAAGAAAGGACACCTACCTATCAAACCATAATGAACCTAATCAATTCAGGTGGTCAAATGGGTGTTCCATAGAACTCCTTGTGCCCACCTTAAATGAAAAATATCCCTAAGCTCCACAAATGCAAAAACTTGTTCTTTACTATTCTCAAGGCCCACATACACCTCGTATTCATGTTCAAAATTCCACCACAAAGACCCTATAATTTTGGGTTTCCTACTCCAAGTCAACAAGTACCTCACCAAGGACATGTTCATTAAAAATTTTACCTTCAAATGTCCTCCACCCCATCAACTACAATAACATCAATGACCACCTCACCATCAACAAAAATCTCCAAATCCCTCTTGTGAGCAAGGTAGTATAGTGACCATGCTGAGGAGTGTAAGAACTCTTGAACATCCTAAGAGACAAGAGGGAAATGATTTTGTAATCAACAGTCATGTTGATATTGCAATTCCAGACAAAAAATTCTATTGATATTGTTATACCAAGAACAACTGATCCTATGACAATCATTGATATTGTGATGCCAAGAAGTCCTATTGTGGTCCCTAATATTCAAGGAATGATGTTCCTTCTATGACACCTAATGATACTAGTGCGATGTGAAGTAATGATTCCATCATGTCAAGTAAATCAAGTGCTAGTGAACCTCCAAACCCCATAGGCCTTGTATGATCTATCATCATAAAAAAGGGAAATAAGTGTGCAAATGATGTCTTTGACATACTCAAACAAATTAAAGTTAATATCCACTTTCTTGATGCAACCAAGAAAATTCCAATATATGAAAATTTTGTAAAGGATATATGTACTTTAAACAAAAAGACTTCGAGAAGAATGCCCAAGAAAGTTAACATGACAGAGCAAGTAAGATTCATTCTATGACACTCAGTCCCATCAAGAGGAGAGAATATGGATCCCCGCTCATCCCACGTGACATTGGTGGACACATCATTGGGCATTTTATAGTTGACTTGGGATCTAGCGTCAACTTGATGCCCTACATCATCGATGTTGAGTTAGGCCTAAGTAAGTTGAATTTGGCTAAGTTAATCAGCTAATAGTTCCATCAAGGTACCAAGGGGGAAGTGGACAATATGGTAGTTATTAGTATATACAGTTTTTGCATTATCTTGTGTTGTATGTTTTGTTATTTGTTATGGTGTATTGTGTGTTTTATTATGTGCTTTACACTTTTCTTGGATTTAGGTTTCCGTTAATACCATATCTCCCTTACTCTCTTTTCCTATAAAGAGAGTGCAATGTAATTGTTTCAGATACATCAAATAAATGTTTTCTTATTTTATATGGTATCAAACGTGTTCGACCCCCTTAAAGTGTCCCATCACCCCCATCAAACTCCACCATCTCCACTAATCCACCACCTAGCTTCTCTCTACCTTCACCACCTTCAACTTCTCAACCTTCATAACCAATAGACTTCCACCACCACCACCCTCTCAGCCCATTGACCTCCAACACCCATCAACCTACACCATACCATCGACATCCATCAACTCTTCAACTTGCATCAACTCATCGATCCCCTCACCCCATTGATCTTCAACCTTCTCACCACATGGACCTCCATTCCATCAACCTTCACCTCCTCACATGTAGACCTCTAGCTCATCAACCTCCACCTCCTCTCCCCAACAGTCTCCATCCCATCAACCGTCACACCCATTTACCTCCACCTCTCATCGACCTTCACCTTCATTAACCTTCACCCGATCGACCTCCATCCCATCAACCTTCACCCCAATGACCTCCACCCTCCATCCCATCGACCTCTCTTCAAGATAATTCCATATAGCAAGTTGAATAGATAACAATAACACCTTTTTTTTCTTCCTACACCACATGGTGGAGTGAATCTCATACTATGGAGGTGTAGTTCTTTCCTTCTCTCTACTTCCCCTATACGAGTCTCTTAGATCTATTGATCTAGATGTGCTACTTCTATCAACTGCCCCTATGTGGGTTTCTTGGATCTATTTCAATATGTCCCTACTTTCTCTTACCCTTATGTTGGTTTTTTAGATATGTTGATCTGTTTCTATAATATACTACCCCTATGAGGGCTTCTTAGATCTATTGATCCAGATCTGCTATGTCTTCTACTGCTTCATCTACTTCTCTGTGCACTCTAGCTTCCATGGTGACTATAAATCCTCCTCGGTCTTTTTGTGTGACTACCATGAAACTTGATAGATCAAGGTACCACCTTTGGTCAACATTTTTTGAACTATTTGTTAAATCCCAAGGGCTCTATCCCACATTTGTATCGGTTCTCAGATCCTTGCTACTACTACAATTGGTGAAAAGGCCAAGAACGCCTACGTGCAATGATCTAAAGATGATTTTGACATTATGACATGGATGGTGAACAATGTTGAACTGAAGATCAGCCAGTATCTCCTTTGCCTTCTAAATGCCAAAGCTCTATGGGATCAACTATCCCATGTGTATTTCCATCAACATAACCCAAAGAAGGTCTTTGAGATATTGAAGAATCAGTCAAAAAATGAGTATTATGCTAATGGATCTATCAATGACTACTACAACCAATGTTGAAACTCCAGGATGAATACCAAGTATACCATCCCCTCTCTTCTAACATCAAATAAGTTTAGAGACAACACAACAAACTTTAGTTAGTTCAATTCTTAGTTGGTCTCCCTTCATCCTTATCTGGTGTTGTTGACCAAATCTTATCTAGTGATCCCTTACCTACACTAAGGGATGTTCTCTAGCACATCCAATGTCTTCCTTCCATGTCTTTCTTATCTGTGACTCCTTCTGATCATTCGACTCTTACTGTTCTCTCCCTTGACTTAGGCCAAGGATGTGGATGTGTCCATAGTCATAGTTACAATGATTTTCCTTCTAGTACTCTTGGATGTGGTCATCCTTCTTTCCTGGACAAAGCCAACATAAAATTCCTATTGATAATAACTTTTGCAACTTCTATGGGTGCACGAACCACACTAAAGACCGTTTCTTGAAGAAGCAAGGTGAATTTATCTGGGTAAACTAGGTTTCTTCTACTTCTTCTGAGAATTCGACTGTTACTACCTTTTGTATAACCCATCCCACAATTGAATGGATTCATTCAGAGTTTGAGAAATTCCTCTAGGCTCATCTATCCTCACCAACGGCTGCCCCCAAAGGAGGTTCTTCTACTTTACTTGCATCCCCTACTATTTACCGTAAAAATAAAAGGGTCATCGACTTAGGAACATTTGCTCATATTTCTGGTTGTTCAAATCCTTGTACCACCTTTACTAAGACTATCGTTTCATCCTGTGATAGTTTCTAAGGGGACTCAATCTACTATCCAGGGGATTGGAACTATATTTCTATCTAAAGATTTTCCCTTAAAATATGTCTTATATGTTCAAAGATTCCCTCTTAATCTACTATTTTTCAATAAAATTGTTAAGTGCCTTCAATGCTCAATCACTTTTGTTCCACCACACATCTTTGACAATACCTATTTTGTGTTGCATAATCAAGTCCCGATCTCTCTTTTGTATCTTGATGCATCTTTGTTTCTTGTTCCACTACACATCTTTGGAAGTACCTATTTTGTTAAGAATCTCCGCCCTGGGATATCTAAACTTGACCTCCACTCCACTATGTGTCTTTCTGGGATATTCACAAAATCAAAAAGGATATTCATGTTATGATCTTGTCAATTAATAATGGTTTGTGAGTGTTGATGTTGTCTATTTTGAATAGATGCCATACTGATCTGATGAGAGGTCTGTCTTATCTAGTGGTTCTTTGGATCCTAATCATCTACCTATGGTGGTAGAACATGATCACACTGACAAAACTAAAGAGGTGTGCACGAGAAGACCCACATTATAATCCCCTCTTTTTCTCCTCAACAACCAATTTCTCCCTCATCTCTAGGTCACAACACCTCCTAGGTATTCTCCAACCTACATCTTCCTATTAGTTAAAGGAAATGTGTTTGTTCTTGTACTCAACATCCGATTAGTAATTTCTACTCTTCCACTAATCTTGATGCTATCTTTGCTTGTTTTACTGCTTCTATTTCTACAATTTCTATACCAAAGAATGCTACACAAACTCTTCAACGTCCTTCCTAGCATTAAGATATGGAAACCAAAATGACTTTCCTTCGAGATTGCAAGACTTATGATCTAGTTGATCATCTTGAAAATTGTATGACAGTAGGCTGTCATTGGATTCTTACTATCAAATATTTACCAGATGGTTCACTTGACCAGATGAAGGCCCGAACGGTAGGAAAAGATTACACTGAGACCTTTGGGTTTGACTACTTTGAAACTCTTTGTCCTATTTCGCTAGACTTAATTATGTAAGAGTGCTTATATCTGTTGATATGAATGAGTATTGGCCCCTTTTTCAATTTGATGTGAAAAACACCTTCCTATATGGTGACTTACATGAGGAAGTCTACATTAAGAACCACCTAGTTTTGTTAGTTAGCAGGATCATTCCAAAGTCAGCATACTTAGGAAGGTGATCTATGGCCTAAAACAAAGCCCACAAGCATAGCTTGATAAGTTGAATCATATACTTTTCAAATTCCAATTTTGACGCTCACATTCAAATCATTTCATTTTTCTTAAAAAGATAAGTTTTGGGATTTCATTTATGTGGATGATATAATTATGTTTGGTTGTGATTATGAAGGTATTTTTGCTACAAAAATATATCTAGAACAACACTTTATTACTAAATATCTTGGTGAACTATGATACTTCTTGGGAATTCAAGTTCTAGATCTTCCTCTGGTGTCTGTCTGTCGCAGTGCAAATATGTTCTAGATCTACTAATGGAAACACAAATGCTTGGTACTAAGCCTACTAGTACTCCTATAGATCCCAATACCATTCGGTATGGTGAATCTTCACCACCCTATCCTGATAACCACCAATGCAGAAGTTAGATTGGTAAGATTATCTATCTTAATATGACTAGAGCTGATATTACTACTACTACTGGACTTGTCAGTATGTATCTGGATAAACCTCAGCATTGTCATTTGTATGTTGTCTTCCATATCCTCAAATATCTAAAAATCTCCAGGGAAAGTATTACTTTATAAAAGACACGGGCAGTGCAAACTCATTGGATATTCTGATTATGTCAGTAGTAGATATGATAGAAAATCTACCTTTGGCTAATGTACCTTTGTTGGGGGAAATCTAGTTACATGGCACAGTAAGAAACAAACCGTGGTTGCTCGGTCTAGTGCCAAATCAAAATATATAGCTATGACTCATACTGCTTGTGAATTAATATGGGTCCAAGGTTAGAATTTGATATCTTTGATTCTACTCCTATTCCTATGCATTGCAATAATAAAGCCCCCATTTTTATTTCTAGTAATCCAACGTTTCATGAGCAAACAAAGCAAATAGAGATGGATTGCCATTTTTTTGTGAATCTACTCACTCTAGACGTATATGTACTCCTTATCTCTAGACAGAAGATCAGGTTCCTGACATCTTTATCAAGATAGTTCCCAAAACTTGCTTTGCTACACTAGTGGACAAGGTGGGCATGTTTGACATCTATGCTCCAGCTTGAGAGGGAGTATTAGTATATACACCTTATGCATTATCTCATGTTGTGTGTTATGTTATGTGTCATGGTTTTTTGTGTGTTTTGTTATGTGCTTTAGACTTGTATTGTCATTAGCTCTTCTTTTATCCAATATTTCCTTGTTCTATTTCTCCCTTACTCTCTTATCCTATGAGAGAGTGCATCGTAATTGTTTTAGATACATAAAATAAAGGTTTTCTTATATAATACTAGTCATGATTGATTCAGATATGGAACCAGGGGATAAGTGGTTCCTTTTCATCTTGGGAATACCATTATTACCTACATTTGATGATGATATTCATGCACATACTAGCACCAAGATGTTCACATTCATAAACATGTGATTGAGTTTGAACATCTTCAAAATCTCCCAACAACAAGATGACAAGGATGGTAGGGTTGAGGTTGACTACTTTGAGGATTTCCATGATTAGTGTAATGAAGAACACCCCTTAGATGCATTTAAGGAGGCAATATAACTTGACAACATGATTGGAGAAGTTTCTAATGGTTCATTGATTAAGAATCATGCCTGGATGAAGGCATTTAACTTAGCACTAGTGGGAGGAAACCCCACATGGTTTGTGAGATTTTGAACTGTAAACCTCACATTTTCTAAGGAGTGAGATCATAGAAGTGGATTGATTCCTAGATCCTTCAAAGAAAAGGGATAATCCAATGTCACAAACCAACACAATTTTTTCTCAAGAGGATATGATCCAATATAGATGTTCAAAATATGAAAAGATAGCAATAAAAGAAAATATCTACAACTATACAATTTTTTAAAATTACAAGATTGATATCCATATGGGTGAGTACATGGGGCAAAATCTATAAAACTATTCCTAGATATAGAGGACAACCCATTACTTCAACTCTAACTCTTTAGAAACCTTAGGTACACATTTTCATGTCTTGATCACCTTAGTCTTTACTAAAAGGGTATGAAGTAAACCCTACTAAAGACAAAACAATGGAAAATTTATCATCAAATTCTGATATGTGCATATAATACAACAATGGACTATAATGAGGAAAAGAACAACAATTAAGATATCAAGGCTCCCAACAAAATAGAGATGTGAAATCCAAATGAATGTTTAAAGAATCATTTGCCAAAAATTGATTCATTTATTGAAGATAATCAACAAAGAATAAATTTTTTGACTTTAGACAAATCTATATCCACAATCAAATAAAGCACTACATGATGGTTATAACAAAGACTATCATAATCTAAAAATCAGGAATGGAAACAGAAATTCCACAACAAGGGTTGGGGGACTAAACCTTAGTGCTAAATAAATATAGGATGGCAGGAGGAATGAAACTTCAATGCATGGTAAGATGGTAAAAACCTCACTACCTCAATAGAAAGTACTATAGGAGGACAAAAACCTCAAGACATGGTAGTAGGACCAAACCTCTATGCCTAAAATGTGTCATATCTACATCTATATATGACTAGTCAAATCACACATGCACAATAGAGTAGACAAGTTTATAAGTTTAGTCTAAATAATATTCATGTACTGAAAAGGGATGAGAACATCCATGAAATAGCAAGAGGGGTCAAAGAACCCATAAATAAAGATCCAACATTTATATTGTTTGTTGAGAGAAAACAAATAACAAAAAGGTCATTCAATAATAAAAAAATATATACAATTGGGAATAAATTTAAGGTATCACACCTCATTAAAAGGAACTAGGACTGAATTCATCACATAGGTCAAGAGAGAGAAAAATAGGTAATCTCACAATTATGAATTCAAATTGTAAAACATACTCGAGTCTACTCTACAAAGATCCAAAGTCAAAAACTAGATCCTCTTTAGGGTGTCAAGCCACCTATTAGACATATAGACAAATTAGGATTAAAATCCCACAAAACAAGCAAGCCTAAATATTACTTTTTGTTGTCATAGGTTACAAAAAATATTTCATTACTTAGGTATTGTTTTTATAATTCTAAAAATATTTGTTCATATTTTATACTTTATAACACTACAGCAAAATTTCCCATTAGTGGCCTTTTAGAAATGTCACTGAAAAAAATAAATGCTACTAAACATGTTTAGTGGCATTTGTTGACACTTAAAAAAATGCCTCTAGTACCAATGCCACTAGAAAGATAGTGGCATAAGTTGTAAATGCCACTAAACATTTGGCTTTAGTGGCTTCCAAAAAATGCCAAATAAAGGCCACTAAAACATCATTTGGCATTTATAAAAAAGCCACTATCCATCAATTGGCTTTTATACAAATGTCACTATTTTGTATTATGTTGTTGTATGAAATGGTTCTTATTGAGTGTAATGGAGTTTAAAAAAAGCCACTAGTGACATACTAGTTTTGTATTACTACATTTTCATGGTTTTTAGTCATTCAATTTTCAATTCATTATCATGTTTTCTAGTTGAATGTCAATTGCAGCCGAACTCAGTTTTTCAAAAGTATGAATATTTTTTATTTATAATCAAGTGACAATTACATGGGGAGGACACTTTACCTTGCTCCTTAGATTTAATACAACACCAATGATATACTTTCATACAACATTTTTCTATTCACTACAATAACTTCTACATCATTGGATTTGTCTCTTCCGTGATATGACTATCTACTTTTCAACATGCCGACTTAAGAGCTCCTTCAGGAAATAGCTTTACATTATGGTGGAATCCTTGAACCACTGGATAACCGGTGATGAATTGATATAGCCAGAGTATTCTGTATTTGCCCTCAAATCTTCCACTACAATATACCATAAGACAATTAGAAATTAATATAACCACACAACTACAAAGTGTGGATATCATATAACATATACTTACAATCAATATATGGAAGTCCACTAATAAGCAACTCTAAGTCTGAACCAACATAGATCCACTTAAAGAATCATCCAAGTGCAGTATAACTACATATTTAAGTGTGCATTTGCATGCATGCATGTCCTTGTGCATGAAAACCTGTCAAAAGATACAAGTTCTGTGTTAGTGAAGATGTAAACTGCAAGAATGCATCAAACATCAAACTAGACCAGAACTGCCATAAATCCTCTAGGGTGAAAGAAAACTTCAGAACCCAAAAACTCATTTTTATACAAGTTACAAAGGTTCATATACCTACCTATTGGATTTTCCATGTCCAACCTCTCTATTTTGCAGTTGTGAATAAAAAGGATGTTTCATTTTTACCTAACACAGATGAATATAAACCTCATCTCCTACAACCATATATATTAAGATGCTTGTTAAACTTAATTTAGTATATTATTGGTTAACATTTAAGTTCTCATACGTATACAATGTCAATAGGAAAGGAAGACAAAGATGAATGAGTGCAGAACTCATTACTTCATCTTGCAAACATATATAATGTGAATAATGAATTCATGATAGCTTAATGAGATTGGGGGAAAACATAATGACTTGATTGTTTGACAGTGACAACTTGAGCAGAAGATGGTAAACCAGCAGCCAAGCCCTGGGCTTGAGCAGAAGATAATAGAACTGAGTACAAATTAGAATCAAGAGAATAGAACTGAGTACAGAACAATTTCTTGTTTTTTATATTTCTGAGAACAACACTTAATGGAATGGAAAGATTCATACAGACAATATATATGATATATAGTTACTATATAGAAATTGACGCTTCTCTTCATATGATACCTATTCCCGATTTCTGTCTGAACTTTTGTCATTTTCTACAAAGTCTACTCGCAATTGGCAGTCATTTATTTCATAGCCTTGAAAATTTCATTGAACACTCAAAGTAGTCGCTCTATCTTTGTATTAACAAAACCCATAACCCTTAGGTGTTCCTGTCTCTCTATCCAATACCAATCTGCAAGAAGAATATAAGTCAAATGCTCAATGAAATAATGCATAACAGCTTATAGAGAATAGTTTTAGAAGAAGTATCATAACAATAAGAGAACTAACTTCAATAATTATGAGTGATGTTTTCTTATTCAACAAAGAACATTATAAAAACTCCCCAATAGATGAAATTCCCTTGGAAATATGTATGAAGGCATGGGAAGAATGAGACATAATAACAAGGTAAATAATGATTCCTGCTCTACAAAAAATATGTGGAATATGCAATGGTAAATTCATGAGTTTATTATTAAACATAGATGTAGAAAAGATGTGCACCAAACAGGCTTGTCCTACAGGGAAGCCGAGCATACTCCTCAGAAGCATGTAGTTATTAGCCAAAGATGTGGCTGCCACAACTCATTGTACAAAGTGCAATGTTTCCCTCAATGTAGAAGGAAATTCCACCATCTAACCTATAATCCAGTCATTATCTCACATATTTGACAAGTCTATAGCTGGGTTGTTGTTACAATCTCGGTTTTGCATATGTTTACATAATTGAAATATAATGATTTTACAAATTTGGGCTTAATTAAAAAGGTTGTATGCTTTGCTTCAAAGGATGGATTTCTTTGCAAATATCCCATTGGATAGAAATTTCATGATTCCTATTATTATGTTAATCCAATAATGGATATAAAAGAGAAGAAAAGAAGAAAAGTCCAAATATTAGAAAAAGATACAAGATAATGAATATTAAGCAAAGTATTTGTGAGAAATACATGGAAATCTCTAGAAAGTGGCATTAATGGCCACAATTGAGTAAATTTTGTTACATGTGATTTCTAATGAAAGAAATAGGAAAAGAGGGCAAACAAAATAAAATCCTTGAAAAGAAATCTTATAGTAAATAAATGAGAAAGATAATGAGAAATAATGGATGTAGATGCTTCTAGAAGGATAATGAGCCTCCTTCAAAAAGGATTTCTTGGGGTCCAAGGAGTCCCAATGGAAAAGAAGAAAGAGAAAATATATGTTTTAATGCATAATATATGCCTTATAAGTCATTGACTTGCGAATGAAGACAAGGAGTTATTCCTTTTGTGTTTTGTCTCCAAACTTGGAATATAAGTAGAATAATTCTTTATAGACTTTCCTTTAAAATTTGGTTGCAAAAGGATACACGGTTTTTGAGATATGGAATTTTGAAGTTATCCTAAAGAGAGAGTATAATTGGAAAAGCATACATGTGTCACGACTTATCTGGGATTAAATCCCGATTTTCATTTTTGAGCTCATCCGTGATCGTTGGATGTATGATCCGTGGCCTAGGATGAATCCCGATCTCGCGAGAACTGAGGATATAGGGACCAGGATGCGATGAGATGATCGAGGAATTTCGTGAGTTTGGGGCCATCTATGGAGCTTTGGATGAGTCCATTTACTCCAGGAGATTGAGCCGACTTGATCCACCCCAAGTTCCTGGGGGTTTCGTCGCGTTTGGGAAACAGTCAACAAAGTCATGCTCTTCTATTCCCTATTTCCCGGAGGAGGACCTTGTGGTTCTCTTTGATTGACGCATCGGTGCCCCAATTGAACCTTCCATTGTGTTCGGCGGTGAGATCCAGAGCTAGAGGCTCCCTTTCCGGCAGCGGAGGAGGCCTGACGCCAAGAGTCAACCCTCTCGTTGACTCGACCGATAAGCAGGCTCGTGAACTAGAGTCGCGAGGTTGAAGAATGATAGGGGGAAAAGACCCCCCTGTCCCTGACTCCAGTAAAGGAGTAGAAGGGCAGGAGTGTCTTTCTGACGTTATTTGGACCAACCCTTATGAAAAAGAAAAAAAAGGATTCGTTTGGCTGATGTGGCGGCCACGTATTGGCCCAAAGGTAATTAACCTTGCAAAAATCGTAGTTAATTATTTCTAGCTCTAGTCATGACAAATAATATATGAATTTTGCTTAGAAAAATGTGAGGAATACAATAAAAATATATTTAGATACTAATTCATGTTGCAATTCGAAAAGTAGTTGAAGTTATCAACTTTAGTGAATTAATGATTAAGAAACCCTAATCTATGATGATTAATGAATTGGGAAGGGTGATTTGGATGTTTAAAGTTGATGTTCACCTATTGATTATAAAAAGGATACATTAGATCCAAAAGGACAATCTTTATGCATAATTTGATTAATTTAGGGTTCCATGTACATATATATGCTTTAATGGGCCTTGAAACCTCAATCTTAGTAATTTTGACTCTTAATGGCTTTAATTGTTCGAATCCATGAATAAAACTAAGATATTATGAATCTAAGCTATTTTGAGTATAAAAGTTCCTAATTGTGGATGAATACCCTTAATTTGTTAATTAGGGTTTTCTAGTTGGTAAATGAGAAATTAATGATAAATAGAGTTCATATGTGAATTAGACCATAATGAAATATGAATTGTCAATTAGAAAGAACTAAAGGAGATAATTGGGTTTAATGACCTTGACATGACTTAAAAGGATAAAGATGATAGTTCTAGTGTAATAAAAAGACATAATAAACTTAATTGACTTTCAAGTATGCTTATGATGTTGAAATTAGGGTTTGTGAACTAAAAGAGCATTAAACGTGATAAATGCATTATGGAGGCTAAAACCCTAATGAAACCCTAAAGTTGGCCTAGAAACCCTAAGGTGGAATCCAAGTCAATCTTGAGAGTGTTTCAGATAAACTATAACACTTGGATGTTATGCATTAATTTCAGGATATTGTCGATTTCTTGTTTGATTGTTCTTTATCATTATTGCTTGGACATCAAGATGCTTTGGATCAGGTATGTGGTTATTTATGGTTAACCGCTTTAGTTTCAAGGAGATTTCTCGAATGTTTAATTGAATTTAATGCAACCTATCTATTTGGATGTTCATATATGCAAATCATAAAGTCAATATAATTATCACAATTAAGATATAAGTGTGTATACTCGCACCTACATGTCACCCTAATGTAAGATACAATGAGGTCAATCCCAAGAGGGAAGACCCATGGGAACCATGAGAGGTGACCCCAGGCACCAAGCTCAGGATAGAGAAGGTGGCCTTATGATATTGCATGACTAATGGGCACCATGAGAGGTGACCCCAGGCACCAAGCTCAGGATGGAGAAGGTGGCCTTAAGTCAATGGCAAAAGAGAAACCCTAAGGAGGGTATTCCAGGGTTAAGGCAAAAGTGGTGGAGAATGTCACATTGAAAGCGTAAATTGGCTTGTTAATTAAATTGATTGTGATATTTAGATTGTTAGCCATATATGTGAAATTTTTGTTATCCCTACATACCGGAATATTCATTTATGCTGACCGATGTTTTGTTTGTCGGCATTTTAGGTACAATATTGAAAAGGACAAATAGTAAAGTGATGTATTATGAAAATAAGAATTAAAGTGCAAGGATGATTAGTTAGAATATATTAAAGTTGTGGATAGAAGTTAGATATCCAAAGTTTTTAAAAAGGTATGCAAAGTTTTATTTTATTTCATATTTTAGTATAGTTTGGTAGAATTTTATAATAATTATTGATTATTTGTCAAACCTTTGATCATGTTTATTGGGATAATGGCTCTGACCTATTGGTCTCCCTTAATTGGGGGTTACCAGGAGGCGGGGTTGTTATAGTTTTCTTGGATTGTATTCAGCCACTATAGTCCTCCCTATATCTAAAAACTAGTTTGGTTTTGGGTGGCTCCACTTCTAACTTGATCATGTCCATTTCAAGAACATGAAAGTAACTATACATAAAAAGGCCTAGAAAGTTTGTATTTTCCTCAATCCACCACTTTGGGTGCACCTGTGGAGTTGTGTGTGTTAATTGGAGAGAGATCGGGGATAGGAATGTAGAACTATAGGGCTTTTGTCTGTATTTGGATTAAAGTGGATGCAAAACAGAGCATGCACAGTTCAAATTATATATAGAGGAATCCTTGTCACCCCTAATGGTGCAAGCCTCATAGACAGATGGACCTCCAACAAAATCTAGCATATGCAGAAACACATGTGATTGTCCAACTATCACAATAGCTTGAGTGGTCACTAGAAGGCAATTTATAAAACATTACAATTACACTTACAAAGTGACATGTTGAATAACCTCCCCTCTTCAACTCATCCTTCTCTTCTAATTGAGCCCTCAACACATTTTTCTCCACTCTAAGATTCTCCAATGGAAACTGAAATGATATGTAAATAAGTTTGGTATCTTTAAAAATCAAATGATGGGCATAGAAGCACTAAAGTGTGGGCAGCAATAATGATGGTAACTTTTGGTTCACGTGTATGATATGTATCATTATAACTTAGTAGCATACCAGCTTTGTGCACACTTAGCATCAATAGAATGTCTGTCATGCCCATGGAAAGCTTCAAACATGCATTCAACAAAAGGAGTCATTGAAATTCAATGCAACTCGATCTTCACAAAGATGTACATGTATACATGCCCCTTTGCAGCATCAAGATAGAACTATAACACAAAGGGGTAAATATCAACCTCCAATTCCAATAAAAATATCCATTATAATTAAAAAATTTTCTATAAGAGAATGTTTAGTGTATATCTTACATAAATTTATTATAAATTTACAAGCTATAATGTATTTTATTTAATTATAAGTCTATATTTGGCATGTAAAACATTTTAACATGGACTACATTCTATATGTGTTGTTTGTCCTAGCAAAAAAAGAATATCATATGGGAATAACATGAAATTTTATCAAAAACACTAATGGAGCCAAAATTAAAGATCAATGAACACAAAACTAATTGTGTCCTCTCATAAACACATACTATGGCATGATGATTTCATGTTAGCTTAATGACACTAAAGGAAACCAATATAAAATAACTTCATGGATGACAAAGGAAAAAGTGAAAAATGTACCTAATTCTTAAATTATGGTTAGGTTTTAGTTAACTTTTATCTCTTAAGCATTCAAAAACTATTATCCTACTTTCATATGTTATCATCATGTGATGAGCTTAATAAACACTTATGTTTTGCTATAATATGTTATTTTGGTCATTCTTAGGTCATAAGAACAATGCCATTCCAAATTATAAGAATAGGTGATCATGCATCGTAGATGAAATGGCCATTAGACAAAACAAAAATGTGCCATGTAGTCATCACAAATGCAACAATATAGGAAATTAGATTTATTGTGGACAGAATAATGATGTTAGAACTTAGAAGAGAGTGGAAAGATAAATATGGGTACATTACGTGACAAATGAAGATAAACTATGCTATAAAGTAGAGTTGATCAAAGTATAAGTCTTACGTACCTTAAATATTTGGAGGTCTCCCGATCAGATCTAATTGTCAAACATGATATCCTTTACATGTTGAGGGATCCACTCCATTTATATCTTTAATAATAACAACTAGCAGAATCAGTGTTAACCCAGACATTATCCCGGATAGTAGAACTGTATGTGCCATCAGATCCAAAGTAGGACACAACCATCCCTCAATAGGGCCATCATCGGTGTTGAATTGCCTTCAAGATTTGTCCATTGTCTTTAGGAAAAGTACCACCGACACTCTTCATTGACATACCTAAAAACTAGTATGAAATCATGTGGTAGATAGTCAAACCATGAAGACTATATGGAGAAGAACATCTATTTTCTTTTTGTGTTTGAATAGATACCAAAGCAGCAGAGTGAATGGCATAATACTTTCGAATGGGTGCACAAGTTAGTATCGATTCTCTTACAGATCATGTGGCTTAACCCAGATGTCTCAGCATGGCACTATAACAGGTAGATAGAAAGGTTTCAATATAGAATGTTTTAATCTATAGTTCCAATCAATATCCAAACTGCAACAACAATGCCATACATGGCAACTAATCTTCTTGATTTGTAATATAACAAGCCCAAATCATGTAGCCAATTAAGGTGCTATGAATTCCAATGCTATAACTACAACATCATACAAGGCCGTACATTGATCAAATAGTACATTTGTTGCAAGTTTTTTGTTGTAAGATTAGGTAAAATAAGACAGAGGGTCATGCATTTCTGATAAAGTAGTATGTTCACCTGAGAAACTTATTGCTGGCATAGACATACTTGAGTAATGTTGCAAACTTTCCGAGAAGACCCTTCACGATCTCTTATTATCTGAAACCAACCATGATGTCGACCTTCTCTCCAAGGTTCGTATGACTTCCTTGAAGCAGATTTCTCAGCGTCGATGTTACAGAGGACCTAGCGAGGTACTTGGAGTGTCAAATAACAATTTGAATAAAGATTGCTTAGTCAATGGAATTAATAGAAAACACATTACTACTAATGCTTAATTGGTTTAATCTTGGGTCACATGATTGTCATTGAAGTTTGGATTAATGGTTATCACATAGCGAGGTTCCCTCATTGAATTTTAGTAGTACATGATCCGATGAATATCCCACCTCTTCTCATGAATCCAAGAGAGGTTCCTTATCCCCTACCTCACTATTGCTTCCTACATGTGGGGGAAACAACCATTGCAACTAGACAACATCATTTGTGATGTATACATTAGGTGGTGATATATGTCAACCATAAGTACACATAAGTAGAGAAAAGATTTAATTTAGTATCATGTGGGCCTCTGGCCCACGTATGAGATATTAAACTGATAAGAACAGATACTAGAACTTAATCTTAGCCAAAAGGCTGAGAAAAGTATTAAGTAGAGCAAAGATGAAATACAGTTTTATGTGAAAAAAAATCATAAACAGGAAAAAATGACAGAGACCTTACTATTGCATCAGGATTATGTATCAATACTGAAAGAGCATCTACAAGTTCTCCCAAATTATGAGGAGGAATATTCGTAGTCATTCCAACCTGATCCATTACAGTAAATAGGAAGCACCAGGAATAAACTTATCCAAACATTAAGTCGAAAAATATAGCACCATTCTACAAGATAGAACTCATACTGCAATCCCTGAAGAGCCATTGAATAACAATGTTGGAACACGTGCAAGCAAAAGAGATGGTTCTTTTTGTGAATTATCAAAGTTGGTGATAACACCAAATTTTGTGACGTTTTTGCCCTTTATTCTGTTATCAAAACTACCCTTTTCTGCTATTTTCCTCTATTTTATTAGCATTTTTCGCAATAATTGTCCAAGCAACGCTCTTATTCCAATTTTTCCTATCTTCTACAGAGTTTTCCTCGTTTTTGTGCAATAAGGCCGGCTCCGGCCCACAATAAGTCTAAGCCCGCCTCGACCTTTCTGATGCCCGATACAACCCAGCCCGACAGGGGCTGGGCGACACAAGAATGATCGATGGAGGAGGGCACCTTGCGAAAGGGACGTGCCGGCCGACACACCTTCTACCCGACAGGGAGCCAAAGCCGCTCGACGACCCATCTCGACGAGCGACACGACCACCCACCGACAGGCGTGCCGCCCATCACGTGACCAATAGCCAGCACCTCACGCCGAGATATGCCTGTATCGGCCATCCACATCCATCGACCGGCGTATAAGGGAGCTACGTGGCGCTTCGAGCACCATGTTTTCTCACCAACCAGCTGACTATAAATAACAGCTACAGGAAGCCGAAAAGACAGGTTGGATAGGTCGGGACGGCTGGCCAGTTCACCGTTCGGACAGTTGGGGACTTGAGCTATCTGCGAGAGAAGTGCGAGAGCAACCATATCGTGCCCCAGTGCTCGTACCGGGCGACACTAGGTGAGCTCTTCCTCATCCCGAGAGGGAGGGGATCGGTTCACCTAGGACTGTACTGGACGACACTGAGGGCCGATATCGGCCGATGTAGATACGCGACACGAGTGCCTGACAGCAATGCCCGACAGTAGTATATGTAAATCCTTGGCCGACACGATACCGAAACCGATACGCTCTCCCCGTCAGGCGTGCCGCCTGAGAGGGCGTGCCGCCCGCATGAGCGTATCGGCCAGGGTCTTTGAACGATATAGTCGTCTGTCAGGCGTGCCGTTTGAGAGTTCGTGCCGCCCGACACGGCTGTACCGGGATAGGTCCCTGGACGGTATCGGGCTGGGAGTAGTAGTAGTCTGTCGCCCTTCTACATCAAGAAGGCGACACCTATCTTTAATTCTGTTATTTAAATTCCTTACTTCAGCATTGTATTAAGACCCTTAATTGCTTATGGAAATAGAAATGCTTAATTGCAATTTGTTTAATGCTTGATGCCTTGTGATTGGGTAACTGTTGTGTTGGATATCTGAACTCTAGCTTGCATGTTTTGGATCGCTTTTCGCTTAGCTACCGAATCGTCTTTCCCGTCGCAACTACTTCGAGAGTTGGGTTGTGGCTCTAGTGTTCGGTCCGATTCTGGAGTACGAGAGTGCCCGGAACGGAGTTGTTTTAGTATCATTCCACTCTAACTTGAGAACAGCAACCTCGAGAGGGGTGTTGAAGCTTGGTTAGAGGCACCCGCTCTGAGAGGAGGGGTGTCGGGTGTTACTGCTACCGCTTGTCTTACTGAAGTCTTATCCCTTGCATTACGCCTTAAACTGCAGTCTATCTTTCTATTTTCTATTGTATGAAAATTCATAAAAACTGCTAAATGAGAAAAATCTTAATCTTTCTTGTAGCTCCAGTTGGAGATAGTTTTATTTGATTTAATCGTGACATCTTGTTGTTCCCTTAGGGGAATTTTAATATCTCTTTATACCTATCGGAGTGTAGAGTGTCGATTCAGAGTCGTCAACACAACCCACCTTGTCCCTGTGTTCGACCCTGTATGACTACTTCGACCCCGTAAACAAAGTTGCGGGGGCCTAGAAGGATTCGGGTTATAAATGCGAAGGCTCGACTACCTCAAATACGCCTCCAATTTTAGGAAGCGCGATTTAGGCCGGTCAACTTTCTGGCGCCGTTGTCGGGGACAAGGCAAATGGCATTGTTGACGAATCCGAATCCACTAACTACACTCCCGTGCCTCAAGCTTAGAAATAGGCTTGACATCACTTCTTCTTCTTTTTCTTTTTCTTTTACTTTAAGCATTATTCTTTACCCCAATTATAATTTTCTAAACATGATTTTTATGCGGTTTTCAGGTACTCTGATCTACTGAACACCGAGTCTATCAACCATGCCTCCTCGCGTGGAGCCACCTTCTGGAAACGAAATCCAAGGAAGGAGGCCAACTTCACCTCCACCGGAAAACAACGACCGGTATAGTGATGATGAGCGGCAAGAAGATCCAGAATCACCAGGGCATGAGGAAGAGCATCATCAGCATAGACATCGTCGGAGACACAGGAGGAATCATGATAATCGGGAGCGACGCCGAGACGCCAGCAACAGTGACGACTCGGAGGAAGAAGAGAAAACTCTGAGAGAATTGGCTTCTACAAAGGCCAATAGATCGAGAATAAAAGCTTCAGGGGGAGTACCAAGAGTGACAACCATTACCATCACCTTGATGCTTTCAAAAATATCTGCGACACCATAAAGATGTGAGGGGATCCCCAAGAGGTCATTTACTGCAAGGGTTTCATCTTCTCTTTGGAGGATAAGGCTCTATCATGGTACCTTGGGCTACCCCACCAAGCGCTGAATGGATGGGGAGAACTGGATGACGCATTTGTAAACAAGTTTTACCCCACTGAGAAGACGATGAGGAACAAGTTAAAAATCACGTCTTTCACGCAAAAGCCAAATGAAAACCTCCACGACGCCTGGGAACGATATCTGGAATATCAGAGGGACTGCCCTCACCACAATTTCAAGAAGGGTTTCCTAGTCTCCACCTTCTACAATGGGCTAACTCCCGATGAAAGGGTATCGCTGAATGCGGCAGCAGGAAGTGACTTCTTAGGGAAAAAGCCAAGCAAGTCTGAAAAGATCATTAGGAACATGGCTGAGTTGAAGGCCGATGTTGACTATGATAGATCCGATAGAGGGCAGGCGAAGAAGGCAGGGGAAGGGATCTCTCTTGAGTCCAAGGCCCTGGAAAACATAACTTCTCAGATTCAAAGGATAGCAACAGATGTGAAACAACTGAAGGATCATGGCGGAAAGGGGAAGAAGCAAGTTGAGAAAGTCATGAAATGTGTTACCTGCGGTGAAGGAGGACATGGGGTAGACAGTTGTATCTACACCAAACCCAGCACCGACAACGACTCTGACTCGGAAGAAGAAAGGATCGAGAATGTATCCTACATGGGCTTCAAAAGACCAGACCACCCTAGATTTAGTTATGGCAACAAGGATGCGGCCGAGAACTCGAATCAGCTAAACACCTCGGCCAGGCCCGTGCAACCTTTTGAAAAGAGAGGGGGATCAGGCCAATACACCAAGAACAGCCAGTTCCAGCTAGCAAAAGGTAATTTCCAAGCACCAGGAAAGTACCAAGGCCCGCCCCGTGAACAGGAGAAAGGGGTGAACCAATCCGAAGTGATCGGCCAGTTGTTCGATTTTGTCCAGAAGCAGGACACCGTTAATCACCAGTTAGCGCAAAGTGCACTATCCAATTCGGGGGTTTTGAACTCATTGCAGGTCCAGTTGGCAGATATGCAGACACATCAGCGCCAAATCGACCAGCAGCTAGCGCAGCTCGCCGAAATTATGAAGAATCATGTAGGGAAGATCCCGTCTAACACCGAACCAACTAAAAGATAGATCAAGATGAAGAAGCTGAAGGACATCTAGCTGTAGATAGGAAATACAGCGCTCCTCGGGAGGCAGCCCGTGCTTTTATTTTCCTAGAATAGGATGTTATTTACTTATTTGCAAGACAGACATTACAAACATTATGGACTGTAATAAGGCCCGAGTCAGTGCATGCGCACGTGTGCTGACTCTTTTTGTTTTAAGGGCCACCGCTTTAGTTTTATTTGCCAGGATGGGTAAATACCATCTGAGTCCGGGTTTAGCCTTAGGCCAATGATATTTTACCCGCCTGTCGCCTTTTTCCTTAAGTGGGTTTTACTTCGGAGTTTTGTCCCGAAAAATCTTGTATCGGTCGGGCGAAGTCTGGTCTAGCAAATCTTTTTTCCAGACCAGATCGGGCGGCACACCAACCGACATACAGATTGCGCCCGTGTCGGGAGGAAATGTTTTTACCGCAACATTCAGCCGCTATATATAAGGCAAAAACTTTACCGTGTCGCGCTGCCAGACTTTACCTTTTTCAGCTACCGTATCGTGCAGTACTTTTCTTGCCCTCCACTCCCGTGTCGCGCAGAGACCTCTTTCAATCCCGTGACGCGCAGCACCTTAAGGAAAGCAAAGGTATCGCGCGACATCTCTATCGCCCGAGCATACCCGATACGGACCTTTATCGCGTACGGCGTATCGGGCGAAGATTTTGCGTTGATTTTTCTTGTCGCCCGATACTGTTATCGCGCGACACGCTTCTCTCGCACCTGCCCGATACATCTGTGTCGGGTAGTGACCGTATCATCCATTTATTCTTGTACCGGGCAGCGCTCTTTCAAGACCCTACCGGGCGCTCAGTTTCGTTTGGCCGTATCGCCCGACACAGTTGTATCGGGCAAGCTTTACCTGATCCTGTCTTGAAGCCCGGTACCGTCGTGTCGGGGTGCCTTTCCCCTTATTAATTTTTCTGTTGATAACAAAATAGCATTTATTTGATTAATGATAGGGATGGCACGCACAAAGATAACCGTTAGACTCGTTGGCGAGCAAGGCAGGAGAGTCGTCACCGAACCAGAGGCAGAGGCGGCAACAGTCGGGCAGAAGCGCTCGAACCCTGAAGCAGCTGGACCCTCAACATCTAGGAAGAGGGTGAGGACAGAAGAAGCGGCCATTCCAGCTGCAGCACCCGCTCCAACAACAGAACCCCTAGAGCACACGCCAGGAAGGTTCGTGCCAAGAGACGAGGAGCACGAACACCGATATGTTGAGCTAGGAGCCAAGCTCTACAGGCCTAGCAGGTTCGGCCACCAGTCATCCTTCATGCAGTTGGGCATCTTCGGGAGACTGGAGGACGTACTTGTTGTAGCTGGTCTGAGGCAAATCTGCTTCAGCCTATCCGCCTCCTACACCAAGCTCACAAGAGAGTTCATGGCGTCCCTTCACCGAGTAAAGAATACACCTACTGAAGCCAGACAGTATGGCGGAGCAGACAGACTCCAGGGGCGACTTTACAATGCAGAGCACGTCATTTCGGAGAAGCTGCTCAACCAGATTTTCTCCTCCAGCGAAGAGGAGAGAAGGAGACTAGATAACGGTGCAAGGATCACCGAAGAAGACGGATTCAACCCCATAGATATCTGGGAAAAGCTAACCGGGGAGTCATCTTTCAAACCCGGGAGCAAGGTGGCGGCAGTGCACTCATGCTTCTGGAGGATAATACACAAGCTGGTGGTGTGCCTCCTCTTCAGCAAGAATGAGTCCAGCAACATTTACTTCGAGGAACTCTACGTCATGTGGGACATGATGGAGGGCCGGACTATCAACTTGGGGCGCTTCTTGCTGAACAGGCTGCACCCAATAAAGGATGCCACCAAGGAATATTGCATGGGTGGCATCGTGAACCTAATCGCGGTGGGGTTGGGATACCCGCGTGAGCCGCGCAGCCTCTCAAGAACGAGAGGGGACGAGTTGATCAACCTCAAGTACCTCATGAGGTCGGGTATAATAAAGAAGGAGGGGCGGAGTTACTTCTACAAGTTCGCATGGACAAAGATCCTTCTCCCGCTTCCTCATTGCGCCGCCTACGACGCAGAAAAGCTAGTCTTCACCACAGCCGAGATCGAGGTTGTGGAAGCGGGTGCAAGCTGCGCTCCGCCCCCAAGAAGCCAAGAGCGGGGGATCACCGGGGGGCCCATCCCGCTGGGTACTCGGCAGGACGTATTTTCAACAGCTCCTTCCGAGCGGCCCACTGCCTCGGAGCCACGAACGACAGCCATGACAACAAGGCCAGTGGTGGCAAGGGAAAACCCGGCAATCGTGGAGGTCGCCGAGACAAGGACTGGAACTGCAGCGAGAGAGACGGTTGCAGTCCCCGTAGTTTCTACTGCGCCCTTAAGGGCAGCTGATGAATTACAACCGGATGTCAGCGATGAGGTATTCGCCGATATCCTACAAATGGAGATCGAAGGAGCACAGGTGACGCCGACACCACCACCAAAGTCACCTGTTGCAGTGGTTGAGGAGATCGTCGACAGCGTCGATATGGGGCAACATCCGTCCCCCACAACACGGTCTCCTCTGATACAACAAGAGGGCGGGGCAGCACCGACACCTCGCCCAGAAGCATCAGCCGCGCGGACAATAGAAGTAGGTTCTGCCTCGTCAGGCAGACCTTCGCGCGGGAGGAGCATTTCGAGGTCAAGGGGGAGACAAGCGGAAAACCCTCCTTCGCTCGGAATGATGCTAGGACAAGAACTCGATTTCTTGCGGGAGGTAACAGAAAACCATTCTAGTACATTTCTTTCCCTAACCCGCAAGTTTTCGTTTTTCGAACAGAGGCTGGATAGGCAGGAACGAGAGCTGATGGCTTTAGCCAGCCAACGTAGCCGGCTAGAGGCAGTGAATACCACGCTTCAACAAGTTCTGCAGCGCCTTAGCGAGATCGAGGGGAGGCTGAACAGGGAGGACGACCATCCACGCCCAAGGCAGCCGAGAAGATCGCCGTCGCCTCCTGGTCCGGGCTCTCGATCCTCGTCGTCAAGAGCGTCGTCAGGATCGTCATCATCCACCTCCTCCTCCGGCAGATCGTCATCAGCAACCGGAGGAAATTCTTCACAAGGGCAAGGCTATGAAGCTCCTTCCAGACAAGAAAGCCCTTTTGACCTGAATGAGGCCGCTCCCTCAGCCCCCTTTGACGAAGCTGAGGATAACAACGAAGATATCAGCATCGGGGAGGGCTCTTCTGACGAATCCGAGGGAGAAGGGGGGGGGGACATCCACACCGCAAACGAAAGACACCCCCCTAGAGGAAGGAGTTCAAGGGCCGACATCACTGATTTCTCCGCACTGACAGAGATACCTTCTTTCGAAATGGCTGACTTTGACAGAAGGGTCATAGGATATCTAACGATCAGAGACCAGAAACTGCTCAACATGGTCCTAAGATCGCAAGCTGATGAGGAAGAGGTACTCTGGAGCGACGGTTATTTCTCGGTACAGCGGGGAACTCTGAGAAACATCTTCCGCGCCAAGGCCGTCGTAGGGAAGAGTTTGTTCAGAGTGCTACAAGGGGCCATTATAGAAAATGTCGACAAGAAGAACCAACATACAGTTTACGTTGCCACCCCAGCCCTAGCAAGAAGACTAATGATGGGGTTGTACAATTCTACACAGGTAGAAAGTATGTTGGATTACATTAAAGTGCACAATCCAAAACTGGTGCTGGCCCCTTACAAACACAAAAACAACTGGTTCCTGTGCATTGCCGACCTCCGAAATCATCATGTCCAACTGCATTGTTGCTGCAGCAAGGAGGTCCCGCACACAGGAAGTACGCTCCTACTCCCAAAGGACGTAAAGCTAAGACTGCTGCCGCTACGTCTCCACCGGGTCATCAAGTACGGAGTCCAGCGCCACAGCGGCGTCTGGAATTTCTACTCACTAAAGGACTTCTCAGTCCAAGAAGATGAGGGAAGTGGAAATAGCGCATTCGTAGTCCTCAGAGCCATGGAGATGATACATATCTTTGGATACTTCAAGCAACTCCAGAATACTAACTTCTACAATCTCAGAAGCAAATATGCATTGCTGCTGATAAAGGATAAGCGCTACTTCCGAGACGCGGGGATACCAGAAGAGCTGCTAGATAGTGAACAAGAAGAAGAGTCATCTCAGCACAGCAGCCCTCCTGAAAAAGAAGCAGAAGCAGAGACGAACGTCTGTGGGGCAGGCAAACAAATAAACATCTTGCGGCAAGTTTTCGGACACGACGAACATGCCTCGCCTCAGAACCTGGAGGAGTCAATCCACAACTTTGACCGTTTCTCATGCGCTACCCTCACGCAAGAACAGGTCAACGAAATCCACATGAAGTTGGCTGACTCCAACCCGGCAGACATAGCTTACTCGGTAGGCGATGTCATAGTCCGGATTGACGACTTAAGGGACATGGTAAAAGAGGGAGGGTGTCTGAACACGCATACATAGCAGATCCAATGCTGTTCAACGACATTTGCCTAGCCGATGAACAAGGGGCAAAGGAAGCTTTCCTAGCAGAATTGGAATGCAGAGTCCCGGATACCATTCTCCTTCCAATCCTGCACAACAACCACTGGACGCTCTTAACGGTGTACACCCAACAACGAGCAGGGATTTTTACAACAGCTCGGACAGCAATAAAGACCATCCAGTGCCTTGTACATCGACAGCGCTGACATCTCTTGAACGATTAGTACGAAAGTACTATATCGATATAGCAGTGCTGATACAACCATTTCTGGGAATGCAAGCAGGAAGCTGGCATGAACTCCAGTTCTGCCACCGCAGCCCGCAACAAATTCAACTATCCAACGACTGCGGCGTCTTTGTCCTGGAATGGATGGCAAACGAGGCAACGCCTGATCAGCTCCTCCACATCGACTATCACAGCAAAAGAGGAGAATATGTGTGGGAGCTCTTATCTAGCCCAGGCGCGCTGATCATCTAACCCTCACTGATTAACATTTCCCTACCTCATCTACTTCACAACTCTGGGACAGAGTGTGGAGTAAGTTTGGGGGGGGGGTACCATGTACCAGTGAGGGAGGTATAAAAATCTTCTGATCTCTCTGACTTAAATTCCTTATTCTTTTGTTCTTATTCTTTTGTTCTTTATCCTTTTGTTCTTTCCTATATCATGTGTACATATATATGTTTATACCAAAATTTCTGAAAATTTTGAAAATTTTGCTTATTCTACCCCTATGCATATGTACAAAGTTGCTTTAATAATAAAAACCTGTTGTGACTTCTTACAAAGTTTACTTTCTGTATATTTAATGAGTTACAAGTTCTGTCATATCTTTCTGATAATGTTGTCTCAGACAAACAAAAGATTGTGCCTTGTCATCCAAAAATTTTTGAAAAAAATAATCTCGCAAACAGCTAAGAGATGAGTATGGAGAAGGAAAAAGCTGCCCAAACAGCAGATATCTCTTTTGTTTTCCCTTACCCAGCAAAAATCCCAAAAAGAGAAAGAAGCCTTATGAGCGTGAATAAAAGTATGAGAGTTGTGCCCGATAAAAGAAAAGAAAAAATATATATACACCCTTGTCTTCCAAAAGTACCCATCTTTAGGCATGGTAGATCCGGGGCAGTGGTACGTAGGATGTGAAATCACTACTCTAAAGCCAACTGGCTTGGACTGCAGGGACCACTTGCCCGTTAACGGACCCTTACCTGGATGGACTGATGGGAAACAAGAAGAAAATCCAAAAAGACTTAGCCTACCCTATACACAACTTTCTACCCTTAAAATAAAGCTGTTTGGTGTGGAAGCTAACTTCGGAATCATACACCAAAGTCTCGCTGAAGCTGTGGAGAAGAAATATTTTACTTAAATAATAAGGCAAGTAGGGCAAGGTCTTTTGTTCGCTTTAAGACAGCATTACCTCCAAGACATCGCAAATCTTGTGCTACCCTTTAGCCTTAAAGTTTTGCTGTGCAAGAAGAAGCAACACAAAGTTTAGTTTAAATATTGATTGAGGACAATCAAAAAGCTAAGTTTGGGGGAGTTGATAACACCAAATTTTGTGACATTTTTGCCCTTTATTCTGTTATCAAAACTACCCTTTTCTGCTATTTTCCTCTATTTTATTAGCATTTTTCACAATAATTGGCCAAGCAACGCTCTTATTCCAATTTTTCCTATCTTCTACAGAGTTTTCCTCGTTTTTGTGCAATAAGGCTGGCTCCGGCCCACAATAAGTCTAAGCCCGCCTCGACCTTCCTGACGCCCGATACAACCCAGCCCGATAGGGGCTGGGCGACACAAGAATGATCGATGGAGGAGGGCACCTTGCGAAAGGGATGTGTCAGCCGACACACCTTCTGCCCGACAGGGAGCCAAAGCCGCTCGACGACCCAGCTCGACGAGCGACACGACCACCCATCGGCAGGCGTGCCGCCCATCACGTGACCAATAGCCAGCACCTCGCGCCGAGATATGCATGTATCGGCCATCCACATCCATCGACCGGCGTATAAGGGAGCTATGTGGCGCTTCGAGCACCATGTTTTCTCACCAACCAGCTGACTATAAATAACAGCTACAGGAAGCCGAAAAGACAGGTTGGATAGGTCGGGACGGCTGACCAGTTCACCGTTCGGACAGTTGGGGACTTGAGCTATCTGCGAGAGAAGTGCGAGAGCAACCATATCGTGCCCCAGTGCTCGTACCGGGCGACACTAGGTGAGCTCTTCCTCATCCCGAGAGGGAGGGGATCGGTTCACCTAGGACTGTACCGGACGACACTAAGGGCTGATATCGGCCGATGTAGATACGCGACACGAGTGCCTGACAGCAATGCCCGATAGTAGTATATGTAAATCCTTGGCCGACACGATACCGAAACTGATACGCTCTCCCCGTCAGGCGTGCCGCCTGAGAGGGCGTGCCGCCCGACATGAGCGTATCGGCCAGGGTCTTCGAACGATATAGTCGTCCGTCAGGCGTGCCGTTCGAGAGTTCGTGCCGCCCGACACGGCTGTATCGGGATAGGTCCCTGGACGGTATCGGGCTGGGAGTAGTAGTAGTCTGTCGCCCTTCTACATCAAGAAGGAGACACCTATCTTTAATTCTGTTATTTAAATTCCTTACTTCAGCATTGTATTAAGACCCTTAATTGCTTATGGAAATAGAAATGCTTAATTGCAATTTGTTTAATGCTTGATGCCTTGTGATTGGGTAACTGCTGTGTTGGATATCTGAACTCTAGCTTGCATGTTTTGGATCGCGTTTCGCTTAGCTACCGAATCGTCTTTCCCGTCGCAACTACTTCGAGAGTTGGGTTGTGGCTCTAGTGTTCAGTCCGATTCTGGAGTACGAGAGTGCCCGGAACGGAGTTGTTTTAGTATCATTCCACTCTAACTTGAGAACAGAAACCTCGAGAGGGGTGTTGAAGCTTGGTTAGAGGCACCCGCTCTGAGAGGAGGGGTGCCGGGTGTTACTGCTACCGCTTGTCTTACTGAAGTCTTATCCCTTGCATTACGCCTTAAACTGTAGTCTATCTTTCTATTTTCTGTTGCATGAAAATTCCTAAAAACTGCTAAATGAGAAAAATCTTAATCTTTCTTGTAGCTCGAGTTGGAGATAGTTTTCTTTGATTTAATCGTGACATCTTGTTGTTCCCTTAGGGGAATTTTAATATCTCTTTATACCTACCGGAGTATAGAGTGTCGATTCAGAGTCGTCAACACAACCCACCTTGTCCCTGTGTTCGACCCCGTATGACTACTTCGACCCCGTAAACAAAGTTGCGGGGGCCTAGAAGGATTCGGGTTATAAATGCGAAGGCTCGACTACCTCAAATACGCCTCCAATTTTAGGACGCGCGATTTAGGCCGGTCAGTTGGGGACAAACTCAACCTGATAGAAATTGTCAATGCTGGCATAATAAAAGATTTTTCATCTTTATAGTTAGAAAATGGAATTCCCGATCATCTATCACTACATTTGAGGTGTAGGATCCTCTACATATTTGATAAGGAGAATAAGTCAATCACACATCAGATTTTTTATATAAAGTAAGTTGTGGACATCAATGAGTTGTCATTAAAGAAGGAGATGTTGGGATAGAAGGCTTGTAGAGTTAAAAACTGGGAAGATCTTAACCAGAAATCGATCAAGATCAACTTTGAGGTTGCCATATGGAAAAAGAAGTCAAGGTCGTTGTTGTAGCATGAACCAACACAGGTGAATGGGGTGGGGGTAATGCAAAAATGCTTGTCACATTAAGCATTTCTGAAGTTGAACTTGCAGGGATCTATTTGACCTGGCCTTGCTGATAGTAGGAATTTTAGAGTAGATGTATTGGAAGCAGACTCCATATTGACATGTATAAATGTTTAAGGTAACTTTTTTCATTGGGCCCTTAGGATCAAGATGATGATAAGGCCTACGAGGAAGGTGTGTCATGCTTGTAGAGAAAGAAATAGGGTGGCTAATACTCTATCTAAGGTTCACCTTAATAACATAAATGGGGTTTATAATTATGAATTTTCCTAATGAGATCATTGAGCACTTAGTACCACCTTGTATATTCAATAATGTATGAATCTTAGTACCCCCTCACAATGCGTAGATGCCTACATGAATACTCATTTCCCTTTTCCAACATTCTGACATTGGGGAAGTTATTTTGATCATAATGGATACAGTAAGTAATTAACATTCCACTCATTACTTAACCTTTACTCATCTTTTTTGACTTTATCATAATGAGGGATATGAGAAGTTGACCGAGACTAAAAAGGATAGACTATGACTATGTCATAGAGAGATCCAAAAATGATTGAAATGGGTTCTCATCTTCATATAAATTTCATTTTACTCATTATCAATATGCCACATTCCTTCCATCCTCATTGTTCTCACTTGAAGCTTCCATAGGGATTATCATCTAGGCCAAATGCATCTTTGTTATATATACTCTAATGTTAGCATCAAATTAGGCATCATTATTATATAACTTGATCTATCATACATATTCATAAACTCATGTAAGGGGAAATGAGATAAACCATTTTCTATTATTTTAAAATCTCATCAATAATCTCTTTGAGTGAGGCATATCATTTAGTTGTTGTTGTCAAAAGTACCTACAGAGCTAATACATATGACATTTACAAGTATACAAACCCTGCCATTTACAAGTATACAAGTATCAAATAACAAGCTTAAATGATATATTTTACTTGAAATTTACAAGTATGTTTCAAGATATAACTAATGACACCCTGCCATTTACCCAAAATTGACTAGACATGATTAATCGACCAATTAGACTCTAATGGGGGACAATGAGCCAGATGATGAGCTAAATCTAAAGATTGTGCTAGAACAATAAGCTATATAACATTTTTTTTCTTCTTCTATTATATCAACTCAAAAAAAGATAGTAAGTAATTTAAAGCTTTCTAAAGATTTACCTTTGGTTAATTTACCAAGACAGAATCACAAAATGGTGTGTGACAGAATTACCACTCAAGTAGTGGGAGGGGGGCAGAAATATATCTCTTAATCCCAAAATTACCACTCAAGCCAGTACACAACAATTAAGTGTTATGTTCGAGCATTTACATATGACGACAGTGGGGGTGAATATAGATAAATGAGTTGGAGTGCATGGCTTTAAATAATTTTCCAACAGTCAGAGTTGCGGAAAAATTCAGGAGGATAGGTGGACAAGATAACCTTCCTTGCTGAAGCAAGGTTCATGGCTAAAAAGAATAAGAAAAAGGGAGCTATTCAGTATATATGGATAGGTATGTGAAAAGAAAAAGAAAAATAATCCACATATATACATGTTTATGGATGAAAAAACAAAATATTTGGGTGTGTAAATGTGAAAAACCACATCCCCGAAGATGGTACCAAAAAGTTGATCGGCCTTGAGCGTACATCTGAAAAGTACAAGTGCGATCCTAAAGGCAAATCAGACTTTTAAATTTATAACCTGAAACCTTCAAGGACTACTGAAACTTTATTACAGTGTTGAAGTAGATATATGGGGTCAAACATAGGGATGTGGGGAAATTTAGGACATTAATACCTTTCTCTTAGGTTAGTTAAGACAATTTGATAGTTGATAAAAGTTTGGAACTAGAACTAGTCTAGAAAGATGTCACAGAATATACCAAAACAAAGAAAACAAAACAAAACAGAGTTCGTAAGATTCTACTCATCAGAGAGGAGTTCCTAGCTATCTAACCACAAGTTGGGCAGTGAATGCATCCATTCTCAGGTACGGATAACCATCACACACCTCAGCAAGCAACCTACATCCAAACATAGTACATACGGTGGTATCTGTACCTATGGGGGGTCATCCCACTCACTTTCGCGTAGCGTGACTATAACCCATCAATGATATGAAATCTTTTTTGAGGATAATAAATCAACACCCTAGAATATTCTAGATAGCCTCTCATATCTAGAATATTATGAGATGTTAAGAACATATGTCATCTGAGCAAAATCTAGTAGTGGACTCGACCATGTTGGGCTGGGCCTGGTCGTGCCCATGTTCTTGTATCTGCACAGATCACCTTGAACCATTCTATTTTCAAATTACGGTCCAAACCACCTTCTCTTATCCATTTCTACTACGAAACTCTCAATATGGGTAGAATTATAAGTTCAGACAAAAAAGAGATCAACCAAACTAGCAATCATAACAAGAAAGAGAAGATAGAATAGAAAATGTACTAGATCTGGAATAAAACTACTTGCTCAAGGTAAGAGTACATAAACATGCCCAAAACGGAATACATGGCCAAGAAGGAACTCAACTAGCTATAGACAAGCATAGTTGGCACCAAATAAAGATGGAAGGACATAATTTGTATAGAAACCAAGGAGAACAATAGAAGAAAGGAGAAGAAGAGATTTAACCCAAAGATAATCTAAACTCCTTTGCCTCCTTTCTCCTTGATTCTAACCCAAGAAGCAGCCTTTGCAAATGTATGGTGGTGGAAGGTGGCTGGAAATAGTTGGAAATGGATGGAAGATAGTGGAAAATTGAGGTGGATGGAGGAAGGTCGTAGGGATGGATGTAGGGTGTGTTCTTTGATACTCTCGAACCTTGGAGCACTCCCATACATAGAGCTCTAGGAACTGTTGATTGTCAAAGAGAACCCAAAAAGACTGAGTGGCAGAACCCATATCGGAACAACAGAATCCCTGCCAAGCTAGCAGGGGTGGGTATTTATAGGAGTGGCGGTCAAGACCACTGTCATGGTCGAGACCTATGTCGCGGTCGCTACTTTACTCCTTAGGAACAAACCCACCACCGCGGGGGCTATTACTGCTGGTCGATGGGCCTGCGTCGATGAACCTTTTGATTGACGAGGATACTTTATGATAACGGATTGGCCATAAAAATAGGGTCCAAGATATTAAAAGTTTATTGGTCTCGCTATTTGGTTAGTGGGATCACTCTCTCCTAAGCTGGTACACATAATGTGACACTTGTGGGGAAGAATCTGGAGAACTTATTACTTCTTGAGTTTGGTGCCTGAAAGTTCCAAAATTGGCTCGTTCAACAACTCTATCTTTTAAATGATTTAAATGACTAAAAGATAAGAATCTAGGGTTGTTTTGGGCATATTAAGGCTATAATGACACAAAACCCTAAATAAATACCTAGCATAGATGCCTAAATTTGGCTATTTTCATTTGCTCACTCTTGCTTCTTTTATCTCACCCTCACTAGCTCTTCTACCTTCAGCATATCTCTTCTTTGATTTGTGAACTTCTAGTTCTTCCTGATGTGTTCTCTCCTTCTCCATCTTGCTGGTGCTTTTTCTATTTGGTCCTAATCTCTGGATTTTTTTATACTTCCTTCCTTTCTTTTGGTCATCCTTTTTCCCTCCTTCTCTACTTCTTGCTTTGACTTATGTCTCTGCCTTTGTTTTTTGGGATTCCTCTGGTAGAGTCAGTTGTTTAGTACTTGATGCATCTGGACCCTTGGAATCTTTAGTGTTTGTGTTTCTCTGGGTCTGTTGTGCCTCTATAATTGTGGCATTTTCACAAGTATCTTCCTCTTGTACTCCTTTCTCTCCATTTAGTATAATAGTGGTCTCCTCCTTAGTAGGGTCATCACCTTTGTTGTTACCTAGCCCCTCCATGCCCCTTTCTTCCAAGCCATAATATTCTTTGATCCCCCTTTCCTCCATGTTGGGGATCGTGCTTCTAGTCCTATGTTATTCACTATCAGCTTTCTTGTCTTTTACCTTGTCTTCATTGTTGCCTTCATCTATTTTAAATAGTTCCCTCCTTGATTTCTCATACGACATAGAGGTATCCTAAGCTATAAATGTCCTTCATGGAGACACTCTCACCCACGTGCCCCATTCCTCAGGTTTCTCCTCGTCTTCGTTATAGCAGTCTTTGGTTATATGTCCCAAGAGGCCACATCAGAAATAGAAATGGGGTAGTTTCTCATATTTAAGGTTCACATTCACAATGTTTCCCTCTTTGTCTTTCATCCTTTGGGTCATCTTTAGAGGCTTGTTAATGTTCAGATTGATTTTTACCCTTCTAGCTCGTGCCTAGTTGTTTCTCTCTGGCTATCTCCACCACCTTTCCCACATTGCCCGTGATCTTTAGGAGTGCCTCGTTTGATCTGTATCCCAACAAAATGTTGTAGAAGAGCACCCATATAGGGCATTCCTCTATCTTCATCTTTGAGGGTTGGTTGTCTTCCTTGATCTTCTTCATTAGTAGGAGCATGTTGTCAAAGTTCCAAGGGCTCCCCTCCAGGACCTTGTCTTTATCCCTCTTCAACTTAAAGCTTTTCAGCATGATATAGTGCTCTATCATCTTGATGGTGACTTTCCTTATCATGTTCCATGCTTGTATCATCATTCTCTGGAAGGCTGTGAAATTGAATGCCCTATCCATTAGAATCCTAGCCGCCACAGATAGCTCCCCCCATTTCTCATCAATGGTTACAGATCCATCTGAGAAGTCCACAAGATCTTCCTCCTCTTCTGTGATGTTTAGGCTACTACATTTTTAGGCTAGCTCATCCTCCATCTTCTACCTAAGGAAGGTTCACTCTACTCCTTATTGTCAGTATGATCCTCCACTGGAGAGGAGTCGCCGCCTATGATACATAGAATCGCCCTAATTTCCAGACCAAGATCGGATGGGATGAGAGCCTTGTTAGGATTTTGTCTCGAGTCCTAATTGGATAAGAAATAATATCTAACAATATTAGGAAAGTGCAAATTAATGTTAGACTTGGAGTCTAAGACATTATTTCCTTATCCTTTTTTATTTTCATTTCCTAATCCCTATAGAATAGTCGTATTTGCTCATATTGTCTAACTGGGAATCCCTATGAATATAAACAAGGGTAGAAACCACTAGAATACGGTATGCCCATGTTTGGGGATTCCAACGTGTGGTAACTCAGGGTGTGTCAACATAGGATAACATTGTGCTCCAAGGACGGGAAGCCACAAAAGATAGACAAAGGGGAGAGAAAACGAGAGTGGGTTATGGGATTCTATTGTGGGTACGAGATTGTGAGGGAGTGACAATCCTTATAATCTTCTTGAGGTTGCTTAATAGAATTATGCGGTCTTCTTTGCCAATTATGTTCTCTTCTTGGTTATTGGCTTTGTCGACATGGGCAATTTATTATGTATGTTTGGATTGTATCTCATGTGGCATTTTTCTTGGGCTTGAAGCTTCCGCATATCTCTTCAAGTGGTATCAGAGAAGGGTTCATACGAGAAGATCCTAAAGCATCAGGGGCACAAAAAAGCATGACAACGTCGACGACTACCGTTCAGGTCCATCCGGTAGAAAATATTGATGGCAATATTATTTTTAAATCGAGAGAGTGTGAATCTAATAGTTTTGAAATATCAACGCGGGGTGGAGTCATGCTACTTACTTACAAGGGGCGACTGGCCATAGGGCTACCTAGTTCTATGGACTGATTGGATGTTTTCTAACCAAAAGAGGAGTGGTTGAGAGAAGTCTACCAACATGGGAGGCATAGATGAAGTAGTAGCATGGGTGACTGACGTCATGAACCCGAAGATTGCAACATACATTCAACTCTCACAGGCAGTCTGGTGCGAGACTGCAAAATCAACTGCAAATTTTAACAGGTGAAGAGGCTAAAGCTGTCAACAGTTGGAAGGAGGAAGATGTGGTAGGACCAACCACACGGTGCCATCGTACGGGCACAGATATGAGAAGGTACAACCCCATGACATGGGGGCCAAAGGTGCGAAGGATGCGGTTCTTTCAACCGCATGTGGAGGCAGTACAGTTCCTCAAACTGTAGAACACGAGGAGTTCTCACATGAAGGGTCCGGACAGTCATGTCTGGACTCACACTCTATGGAAGTGTGCATGGTAGTATGCTTCTGGAAAAGGAAGCAGCTTTTGAGGGCGGAAGCATAGAAGAAGAATAGGAGTAGACTTTTTGGAGGAGTAACTTCAGCGGATAAGATACAAGGTGGAGATTGTTAATACTTTGTCTCTTGTCCTAATTGGATAAGAAATAATATCTAACAATATTAGGAAAGTGCAAATTAATGTTAGACTTGGAGTTCAAAACATTATTTCCTTATCCTTTTGTATTATCGTTTCCTAATCCCTATAGAATAATCGTATCTGGTCATACTGCTCATATTGTGTAACTGAGAGTCTCTATTTACATAAATAGTGGTAGACATCATTGGAATATGATGTGTTGATGTGTGGGGATTCCAACGTGTGGTAACTTTAGTTGTGTCAACGTAGGACAATATTGTGTGCCAAAGATGGAAAGCCACAAAGGATAGCCAAAGACAAGAGAGAACGAGAGTGAGTTATGGGATTCTATTGTGGGCACGGGATTGTGAAGAATCGACTATCCTTGTAATCTTCTTGAGGTTGCTTAATGGAATTCTATGGTCTTATTCGTCAATTATGTTCTCTGCTTGATTATTTATTTGGTGATTATTGGCTTTGTCGTCGTGGACAATCATAATTTTTATTGTGAATGTTTGAATTGTATCTTGTGTGACATTTTTCTTGGACTTGAAGCTTACACTTATCTCTTAAGTCCTTACATAGCTCCTTTTCATTACACACCACATGATCCCGTCCGTTGGATCGTCTTCTAGTTCTTTCTGTTCTAAGATAAGCTATCAAAAAGCTGTGACAAATCACACCTTAGTTGCATATAATTTAGTAATGCAGACATCATATATCATGTACTTTTACTTGCGATTCATAATTTGCATGTGGCCGTCGCCTTTGGAAGTGACCTGTTGCTTCTGCATGTTAGCAAGTTCCAAATCCATGGTGTTGATCCGTACCATTGCGCGCCCGCAGGATTATTTCTTGGAACAGCTGACTCATATTTTGCAGCACTTGATTGACTTTGAATTGGCCTGACGACCAGTTTTCACTGTTTGAACCTAATCTCGATAGACTGCACATGTTTTAATATCGTTTTAAATTGCATATTGACGGTCGATATGTGAAATATTATAAGTACAGAAGACACACTGTAGGTGGACCAAGCAAAAAGCAGGTTCGACCACTCAGCCTCCGATGGTTGTTGATGAACAAAGCTAGCTGCAGTACCGAAAACATGATCATGGGGCATGTTGTGTCTTATCTCTAGGTCCTTTTGGGACGTTTCGTAATGGACTAAGATTCTATCACGCTCACGCCTGTAACGCGCGACCTCACGCGCAGGTGAAAACCATCACCCAAACAGTCGTCACGTGGCGGATGATGATTGGACCGTTTTTTTGGAATTATGCAAAAGGTAAATAATTTTGTTTCCCTTATAACTTTTGAACCGTAATGAATTTTTTAATGAAACAAAAACCGCTGGATTCGTTACGAAAAATGCAATTTATCAAACCTAATATTGACATATTTCTGAAGAAAAATAATATAAAAATGATATATGTAGATTAATTGACAACCAACTATGGCGCACATAAATGGTTATTGACACTCCAAAATGGTTAGTTGACGCCCAAAATTATTCATTGACACCTAATATCATTTTTGGATGCTATAGGGCCCATAAAATGACGCTAAAATAAGACATTGGATGTTATGGCACCCATAAATGGTTATTGACACCCAAAAAATAGTTAGTCGACGCACAAAATGGTTCGTTGACACCCGTAAATATGAAGATGACGCCCAAAATAAGGTAATTGACGCTCAAAATTGTTCATTGACACCCAAAAGTTTAAAATGACGCCCACATAAGATATTTTGGATACTATAACGCCCATAAATAATTATTGACACCCAAAAATGGTTAATTGACACCCAAAATGGTGCATTGACACCCATAAATATAAAAATGGCGCCCAAATAAGGTAATTGATGCCCAAAATGGTTCATTGACACCCAAAAGTTTAAAATGACGCCCACATAAGGTATCGACAACCAAAATAACATAACGACACTCAAATAACTTATTGGCATCCAAAAATAGCTAATGACACCCAAAGACACCCATAAATGGCTAATGACACCCAAATATGATTATTTGACGCCTAAAATGATTGACTTACACCTAAATTATAACGACGCCCACAAATGCCTAATGACACCCATAAATGCCTAATGACACCAAAAAATGGTTAATTAACACCCAGAATAACATATTCATATCATTTTTATATTTTTTTTAAAATATATCAATATTAGTCTTGTTGAATTGCATTTTTCATAACGAATCCAACGGTTTTTAAAGACACCCATAAATGGCTAATGACACCCAAATATGGTTATTTGACGCCTAAAATGATTGACTTACACCTAAAATTATAACGACGCCCACAAATGTCTAATGACACCCATAAATGCCTATCGATAACCAAAATAATATAACGACGCCCAAATAACTTATTGGCATCCAAAAATAGCTAATGACACCCAAAGACACCCATAAATGACTAATGACACCCAAATATGGTTATTTGACGCCTAAAATGATTGACTTACACCTAAAATTATAACGGTGCCCACAAATATCTAATGACACCCATAAATGCCTAATGACACCCAAAAATAGTTAATTGACACCCAAAATAACATATTTATATCATTTTTATATTTTTTTTGTTAAAAATATATCAATATTAGTCTTGTTGAATTGCATTTTTCATAACGAATCCAACGGTTTTTATTTCGTCAAAAAATTCATCACAGTCCAAAAGTTATAAGCAAAATAAATTATTTACACATTACACACCCTTTACCAACCCATCCAATTAAATACTGCCACGTCATCATCCGAAAATCACCTTTAAAAAGGCAAAACTTCTCAAAATTTCTCAAAACCACCTTTGCCTTGCGCGTGACTGGCGCGTCACGGTAACCCGCGTTACCAAATCATTTCCGTTTCGTAATTGATCGATGTAGATAATGTTGATATAAAATATTACAATGGCGTTAATATGTTTGTCCTATATTTATATATTTTAATCTTTGCTCTGACAATTCTGAGGGTGATTCTAATCCGAAAATTTGACAGCACGCCACAGTTTCCAGTTGCACTTTCCCTCTGGTAGTTGATATCTTTAGTTGCAATGGCGTGGTTCACGTTATGCTAATCAATTCGCACCAGCAGAAAGCTGTTATTTTTATTGATCAACTTTCTCCACCCCTTCTTTTGCTCATTAAAGCAAAGTCACCCCCCCCCCCCACACACACACCCCCCAAACCAAAGATAGTTTCCTTCTTCTTTTCCTTTTCCACGGGCTGTAACCAACCAGAGAACAAACACTTGGTCTTGCTGATTTGCTTGCTTTGTAATCTAGAGTACGTCTTTAGTAGATTAATGTGGTGATGCCTTGATCCGAAATTAATAGCAGTCCTTTATTTTTCGGCTTCCACGATATATATATATTTCTTTTAGTTTACATTTTAAACTACTACCTTGATAACCATTCGCCCACCAAGGAATTGGTATTGTACCACCACCACATAAACGAGCTTTACGTTTTACACGTATTATGTACGAACAGCAAAGATGCCTTATCAAGAAAAGACGTATACAAATACGTTACACGCAAGAAATTATTTTGTGGAGGGGTCTATAGTCTCAATATAACTACCATACATGACTTCTAATTGTTATTGTATAAATTCCCTTCTTCTGGTGTCTTAGGGGGTTTCGAAGTCACAATTTGTGCTACACCAACAGATGTTACTAGCTGAACTATTTACCAAGTATTTACCCACTGCATAAGCCATAAGTTGGCGCTTTATTAACCTTTAGCTTTTGTTACAAGAGCAGTTTTTGGCACATACGCAGATATGCATACCAAAATGCGTATAAACGTACAAGGAATCCCCCCCCCCCCCAAAAAAAAAAAAAAAACGTACAAGGAATGAAGGAAAGAAGACACTGATGGATCCAATTGAATGACTACTGAAAAGATATCCCCCTATTTGCGGATGCATCAGTTATATCTGCGTCCTTTCGCTCTCCAACTTAGATTCCATAATGTAGTATGGATAAGGCCGTCGGCAATCCGTCCCTGTACATTGCCGCGGTATAACCCCGTCAGCCCTTTTCTATCTTCAATGGATAGCAATCCACTCGGATTCCACGGGAAGGGCAAAATGTAGCTCGTCCAGTCATTCACTCGCATCCATGATCCATCCGTATCATGTTTAATAACGGTGGTTTCTCTCTCCTTCTGGAAGCGTCTAGTTGGTGCTGGGAATTATCGTCAAATATGGACAAAGAAATATTCTTGAGAACTAATAAGAAATCATTGAATCTTTTTTAGTTTCCCATTTGATTTTGAAAGGTGAACATAAATTGGAATGATACAAACGAGTTGATTGGTAGTTAATAGGATCTCTAAAGCAGAATTAGTAGGTTCACGAGGAATTTGATGTTGTGGTATGGAGGGAACCATGTTTGTTGTTCCATAGTTGAACTTGGGTAGGAAGATCTTGGAGGAAAACAAAATATTGTTTCAATAGCTCCCCTTTCTTCTTAGCACATGTTCACCTATCTTTTTTTCCTATGTTAGCTTACAAACGGAGACAATTTTATTCGTCCATAGGATATAGTTGACTGTTTGTTGAGCTCATGAGTATTATAAAGTAGGTCCACAAACAAGTATCTAGTCGATGAGACATGTGATGATACAACAATGGGGTGACGATGTAACTATCTTCTATTCTATCTTCTGATCCAAGGAGGGTATTGGAGAGGAACCACTTCAGTGCTAACTTTTATCATCAAACCATGGGAGGAAGATCTTGGAGTATTACCACTTCAACATATCCCTTTCTATCCTTGTGTGTTGCTTTATGATCCTGGTTGTATATTTTTTAGTTGTAGAGAAGGTTGTTTCTCTGCATTGATGTCTATCAATTTTCTTTTTGACCAACCTTTCATTGACATGTCTAGTGGTCAATAATAGAATCTCATTTCTATATCCCTTATTGATTCTTCATGTATTTAACAATAATTCATTTTAGTATGACTGTTAAGTTTTTTGTTGTAGCAATCACCCTTTCTTCACATTAGGAAGTCCATCCTTTAAGAGCTCATCGTCATAGGTAACCTTGTTTTTTTGTTATACCTCTCTCTCTCTCGCACTCTTCTCTCTCTCAAGATGTGATAGGTTTGACCTTATGGATTATCTTTTTTATTGTGAGGAAGAGGTCCAATCCTATGACAGAATCACGAAAGAGAGTTTTATTTTTTTATACTCGTATCATCAAGTTGTCTCAGTTGCGGATCGATCACAACCTGCATTTAACAAACCAACAAGACTTACCAATTGAAGCAACTATACTAATTGTAGCATATATAGTTAGATCATCCTATAACATCCTAATAGCTAGTTTTAGTTGTCTTCATGTATGTGGTCTCTCATATGTTACGTTGTGTGGACTACCAATATGAAGCCTAAAGTGGTTGTGGTGGACTCTTCTGACCCTACATGATCACGACTTCAGTGCTGCATCAAGCCGAGAGGCAACCCAACTTGTCTGATTATAGAATCTTGTTATTCTTCTCATCATTCGGTGTAGTCAAACAGTTCGAACAATTCCAATCCAACAGGTAGAAGAAAGTCACAAAAGAGATTTCCTATGGCGTGCACAACAAGTCCAGATATTTCTTCCGTCATAAAATGCGAAGTACATACAGTTCTAACATATTGTTACTTGTAATGAACTAAAAATGATATTATAAAATTTGAACTTTATCAAACTTTTTAAAAGAAAGAGGTGTTCCACCTATATTTTATCTAACATTTTGAAAGAAAAAGGTAATTCATCTAAATCTTGTCGCCATTACGAACTTTTCTACCAAACGGAGTGATGTTGCAATGGTTCCCCCCAACTCAATAGTAGTCGATCTTGTACCCACGTGCTTCGCATTTTGTTAGTCAATTTCCACCATCATATTTCACAATATCAAGTGCGTGATACCACCGTATACTTACTGATTACCGACGCGTGCTTTTCGTTTCGTCCGTTTGGAGTGCAAATGTTTTATATACAGATCATACAGGTGCCATCATGAAAAAGAAAAAGAAAAGCCAAACACTGAAACACATAGATAGGGAACAAGCGATTGGTTGGGTCTGGATCAGATACTATTAGCAGAGATAATTTTTTTGACGAAAATTTCTGGTTCCTAATCTGTATTCCATCGCTACTGGCTCCTACTTGCTCCATATTCTATCTTCTGGATAAGGTCGTCGCCGTTGCTTTTGTTATACGTGTTCGGTGTGAGCAGAGCGGAAACAATGAACATAAGTAGCCATCCAATTCATTTTCCATAGAAAGGGTGTGTAGCCATCCACTGATCGCTCTCATCTGGTATGTGGACGATAAATTATTCTGTCCTATTTTTGTCTACGAGGATTGGGTTCTTCGTCACATAATCTCAAGTTGAACGGCGGAACGTGATGAAAAGTTCTCAATCGTGGTCCCATCTACCGGTCCCCCCAATTTTCGGTGAAAAACCTCCACAGAGTTTTCCAACACCATGTCCCTCATGCACCTATCCGGCTAGCGCACAGCATATGTATCGGGAAAAGCCAGCCCAACTGTTTAATTCATACTGGTACAATTAGAATTTTATTTAGAATGTTCAGGATGACAAAATCAATCCTCGGAAGCACGTCAAAAGAAATAAGTAAATTTTGTGCATCTATTTTCTACGTTTAAAAGCTAAAATTCAAGTTTAAATTTTTTATTTTTATGTGTCGAATCAATGTTTTTGTTTAATCACATCAAATTGGTAACTTCAGGTGTGATCTGCTTAAATTGGTATATATAGTTGGAATTTGTGCATGTTCTCGATTTTCAGTTTGTTAGAAAATGTTTGGTTTTGAATGACAAATAAGTAGCATTTCATAATTACACCATATTATTGGCTAAACCTTTTTCCTACTTCTTCATCTCTCTAGTTCCTTCTTTTCCACTCTTCTTGTGGTAGGATCATAATACGAAGGTTAAATTTGATTCTGCTTTAGAAATTCTTTCTCTCTTCTATTTTGCACTTACAGCTCCGAGTGAAGAAAATGGGTATGTGATGTTCCTAGGCACAATGCTCACGATATGTAGCCCAAATTATCACAACTCATACATGGATCCACAAGTGCACAAGCTCAAGATTATAATACAGAAGGGCAAGTCATTGGTTGATCCTCAGGGAGTGGAGAAGGCACTAGAGCTAGTAGAGTTTCTTTGGGATCCTAGTGCAGAGATTAGGGTTTTTATGGTTTCTAGTTGGTTGGGGTGAGGGGGCGAGGCAGTAGCCCATCCGTACAGCTCGACGATCCCCAATGAAGGGACCCAAGTTTGACTTTGATTGTTTCCCTCGTTATTGAGTGTGATGTGGTGCCCCCAAAATACGTGGTTGGTTTTGGGGTTTACCCTTAGCTGGGTCAGGTCCAATAGTGGCCTTGCATGGGAGGGGTTCCTCATCATCAAAAAAATTGATTGGGGTAAATTAGACTAAGTTTTTTGTAAGTAAGAAAGAAATGATTCAAATGTAAACTAACACTAGCAATTAGAGCTATCTAACTAACTGGAAGAGCAATAAACAGTAAATCAACAAATGGCAATCAACTATACTAGATTAGGCAAGATAAACAAGATGATAACTTGTAACATCCTCAACTTCATAACTAATGTAAGCATTTAATGTGGGGTTTTTTTTTGTAAGTGTATGCTAAGGGACCTAATGAACCTAACATGGCTAGGTATGCAATTAAGTTCACAAATTTATAATACAAGTAATATGATCAACCAATACACACATGATTGTAGTCAGGTGTAGATGGATACGAATGAATTATTCTTGTGAATAATAATGTGAGGAACATATATAATATGAAGACTTGAGTTACTGGTTTGAGCTCTAGACCAACTTAGGTCTCATTATTAAGGAAGTAAAGTAATGTTGACCTAATTTATCATATAAAATCTTCCATTGAGGTTATATTAATTCATGCTTTAGCTCCATAATCGAGAATAGATATTGGACCTTTTGAGAGATCAGGGAATGGTCTGCGGGCCCGAGAAACTTATTCAACCATGATTGAGCCAATTAAGATTCACATATGGGTCTTGGAGTTCAAATTTGGGGTTTTAGCATTTCTGTTCATAATAAATACTCAATGTAATTTTGATAGCTGTATAAATGTTATACAAGATCAAGGGAGAAAATTTATATATTTTTTATTTATTTAGTGGCCTAGGTGATTAAATTAGTAATTATCTAGTTTTTATTTAAAAGATAGTTTTGGAGTGTCTATCCAGTTAGATTCTATCTAGAATCTTGCTAATGTAAAGATGATGACAATATAGTAGTTGCACCAAATTTTGGAATCATATGGAGCTATGATCTAGGCTATAGAAATATTTCTTTTATTTGGACTTTTATGCAAAAGAAAAAAAGAGGGGTGATTCAGTCCGCACGGACTGGAGAACTGCCGCCTCTATTTACAGGGGGTGAGCAGAGTCCCATGTACTAGGGGATCTCGCCCAAGATCCGATAGGGAAGAGACTATAAAAGTCCTATATTTCGGAACCTAGGGGTGGTCCGAAGTTGTTGTGAGGGTTTTGTAGAGTTGGATGCGAGAAAGGACCGATACGAACTGAAAGGGGAGCCATGCGGCTGTAGTTGGGTGGAGGCTAAGGGTTTCCAATTTTGGCCTACTCACGCTCAGCAATGGCACTGCCGAAGCAATGGAGGCTGTGTCGAACCAGATCAAAGTCCCATGGCGCGGACCGATGGCCTGCCCATCTTGCTCGCAGTCACTGGAAGAGTCTTGCCGGCGACACTCTGTTTCTAGCAAGAAATAGGGGAGACGGATCCCCTTTCGTGTGCGTGAAGACGGACGGGAGGCGTCCACTATGCTGGGCTGGTTAAGTGATATGGAGCATGAGATCTTGTCCATTGGATCTTCTATCGACGGTCCAAACTTCTTCATATTAGGTAATCTTTCAAAAATCAAATCTTGGGTTTAAGAACTCGTATTTTATCAAACAAGATACATGTAGAAAGCTTATGATGTGTACTATCTTTTAAAAATATGTCCAGAGGATAGTTTGTATGTATAATAATTATTACTAATCGATTTCTAGAGTATATGTGATTTCAATGTTTTAAGAGCTAAAAATAGTAAATGACTTTAGAAATTAATGAATATTTTATGGTTAGTATATTTTGATGTAATATACATGATTGCCAACCCTAATCATCGTGATTAGAAGTTTTATCTATGATTTTGATGCAAACCCTAATAAGGGTATTTTGGACATTTCACACACTGATTGATAATGAAACAATCTGAGCTTTTTATCCATACCTTAATATACAACATTCTTACTGTTCTGAAAGTTTTGAGGGAGTTTTATATATAATTGGGTTCGTATTTAGTTTTTGGGCTTAAGTGGCCCTTATGTAAGATTATTCATGTGTATTTGTGAGACAACATGTATTTTATAAGCCTATTTAGTATGGAAAATTATTATCATTATATTTTCATCTTATTTTATAAATAAGTCAGCAAGAGTAGTATATGTGAGTATGTATGGAGTTCACTCTTGGTATATGAGGTATATGCTTATATATTATGGCATATGATATTTTTGGTATGAGGAATATATTAGTATGCGTATACTATATAATGTGGAATGTTTAGACATGAAACATGTTTTAAAGTAGAGTTAGTCTTAGTCAAATATGATTCCTAATTCAATCTAGGAGATTAGATAGATGGGGTTTGAGATTTAGAAACAAAGAGAGGAGATTACACATGGACTTATACGATTTATGTGATCCAATGTTTTAAGATTTGATGTTAAGATATGCAAGTATGATTTTTATACATTCATGGATACATCGTTACATGTGCCTACTATCTCGAGAAGAGATATGTTATTAAGATTTATAAGAATGATAGGGACTCATGAACCGGGTTCATGAGAAAACTAAAGGATCATGTTTCTATAAGAACTATTAGTGATGATTCATATTGATGAATAAGACTACAAGATAAGATATGCAACCAAGATTGACAATGTGGGATAAGAATGTAGAAATATTTCAAGTAGAAACATGCCATTAAGATTTTATACATATGTAGAGATCTAAGACTAGATTCCTTAGAATGAATAATATCTAGAATTTAATTACAATGTAAGAATATGAATTTCAGAATATTAAGACATGGTCTACTTTTGGAAATAAAGGTATTGGGATCACAATGTATTGTAAAGATGAGTTCATGATGGAATTATAAGATAGTGACACATTAAGTTACAATTAGGTTGCAAGATGATATTTTATAAGATTTCTATTTTGATATTTAAGATTTAATATGTAAGTTCATATGCAAAGGTTCAAGGTAACATCATATTTTATAAGAAGGATTGAACCATCTTGTCAGAATTGATATTTTTAGAAATAGCATACTTATGATACTTTCATAAGATTGACTTAAGATACTTTGTATACTTAGTATTTCTATATTCATTTCAGATCCTTTCTCATAAAACATTAGACTCATTTATGATATAATTAGTATAATGAAGTAATCTTACCAAATTAGAGTTTTAGAATAAAGTTTACCTAGATAATGAGATACATGTTCAAATCCAATAATGGATTCAGTTTAGAACTCAAGGATAAGATATTTAGATTTAGACTTAGACTACTCACTGTGTGAGTAGCCAGATTTTGAATAAAGATACATGATAAGGATTTTAGACCCAATTTCAATGATGAAGTAATTGAGATCCATATTCACATTCCGTTCTAGATTAAGTTTATCACTTAAGAATAAAAGATTCAGATTCAGATTCAGATTTAGAATTCAGTACCTGCTCAGTACTCAGTAATCAGTTTCAGATAAGTTTAGTTTTCAATGTTCAATTTTAATATAAGATAAGTTCAGATTTAGAATTTAGTAAAGCAATCAGATTCAGCTTCAGTTCAGATTAAGAATTAAGTAAGTTTAGACTTAAGATAATTAAGTTGAAACCTTCACATAAGACATTATATGATAAGTCCTCATTTAGTAGTCCCGGGACGATTAAGAGGCATCTGTTGCCAATTCAGAGGAGTGTTTACTCCAATTCAGAGGTGTTGGGGCACCAATTCTGGGCGTAGTCACGCCAATTCAGAGACACCTCGGTGTCAATTCAGGGCATGTAGTGCCATTTCAGGGTACTTCGGTACCAATTCAGGGCGTAGATATGCCAATTCAAGAGGACTTATTGTATAATGGTGGCCACAATCAGATAAAAATCGTAAGTAAAAGATACCTTATTTATGGCATGCCCATAATCTCATCCATGAGTATGATGAGAGGGAATCATATAAGATAAGTATGACCCAAGAACTTTGGTGTAGGTCTTGAGATCCATGTACCAATACATGTCTCCAGAACAAGATAAAATATGAAGATAAGAATTCATATTGAGAGATGAAATACTTTATGTTTCAGTTTACTCACAGTTTGATGTTAGTTCATGTTTATAATATCCAATTTTAGATCTTTAGAAATATATATTTTAGATTACTCATGCCACTTACTCTAACGACTGTTTTTCCCAATGCATGGTTGGGGACGCGATGTCCGCATGTTTTCAAGCAGCTAAGGATCAAAGGAACAAGTAAAGGTCTAGGAAATTTACAAGCTTGCCTAGTGGGGTGCCATCTACAGAGACGGTACAGAGTTTAGACATCTCTTTTTATGCATAATCATATTACCAGAGTATATTAGATGAGTTTTAGTTTTCCTTTTTATCAAGGACTTTGTATGAATCAGTTTTACTCAATGCGAAGTGTTTCATTTACTTTAATTGCAATGATTATCATGTTTGTGAGAATCCCAGATGAAAAAAAATATACCTTCCTCTCATGTGTTATAAAAATCTGGGTGTTACAATATGGTATCAGAGCAATTTGGTAAATGGCCACTAGGCAAGTATGATTCTCATAGTCACCCTAGATGATGATAAAAGATTAGGGTTTAGGGATAGATTCCCAAGAAGAGATACAATGACCTAGAACGACTTAGAGTTTTCAACTTAGAAGAAATAGAGATGTTAGAGCTAGATGTTTACCTATTCTAGTTCTCATGTTTCAACCTAACCCTAGTTAACGATGTTTCTTCTCCATTCTCAATGGTTATGGCCAGCCAATTGGGAATTGAAAAGGAATTTCATAAGCACTAGACTTTACGCATCTCTCCTTTATTACTAGTCCATGTGGTATGGGACACATGTGTTAGTGGGTTAGTGAGGGATAGCATGTCAGGATCCCGCATCTCTAGGTATGTGCCTGATCACCACATATCTAGGAATGTAGGAGTTACCTAAAGAACCTAAGATTAGACAACCATGTAAACCTAATTTTAGAAAGTCATGACAAGGTTGAGGTAGATGTCATAAGTATAGAGCCAAGTTTAGTTTCATAAACCCTAAGTACGAGTTGAGCAATAAACCAAGGTAATAGATAATGCTTACATAAATGTTTTATGAAAATACATTACATATCTCTTTTTATGCAAAATTTTGAACATGTGTACCTAAATATGTTAATTAGAAATAAATGAAGAAGTAAGCAGAACCCTAAGGTGGGTAGTAGCCTAGAGAAATTTTGAGGACGAAATTTATTTTAAGGTGGGTAGAATTGTAACATCCTCAACTTCATAACTAATGTAAGCATTTAATGTGGGGTCTTTTTTTTGTAAGTGTATGCTAAGGGACCTAATGAACCTAACATGGCTAGGTATGTAATTAAGTTCACACATTTGTAATACAAGTAATCTGGTCAACCAATACACACATGATGGCTTAAATATACACGATTGTAGTCTGGTGTAGATGGATACTGTTACACCCCGATCTCACAATTTCCTCAAATCATGAGATTAGGGCATAAGATGGGATTTATATGAACACAAGGAACACCCTTAACTTTTTCTTTCTTTTCTTTTCTATAAAACTCTTGCTTTTCCGCATTGAACCACATAACGTTTTAACAAAGGAATCTGAACATTTCTTTTACTAATCAGACTTCAATAGCAAAGATACATATATAAGCATTCACGATGTCTTTCACACATTATGCACATTAAACTTGCTAATTAGCATACATATCAAAGAGGAACAATATTACACATTGTAATTACAACTCTCTCTCTAAACTCTTACTGAGGACCTAGAGTGACAAGGACCGACTGACTCAACTAATCTCGTACTTGACTCCTGTGGCAGGTCTACACTGATGCTCTGATCATCTTCAAGTCCACGCGATTAACCCTAAAATGTTTGAGTAGAGGGGTGAGCCTACTCGCTCAGTGAATGAGTACTTCATGGAAACAGACTAATGCACTAATGTGATTACAGATATAATTTAAATAAACGATATGAAATTTAACAACAATAAATACTACACTGAGCAGTTCTAAAACAATGTAATTGAAATAACAAAGAATGTAAATATTGCATCCAAAGAATAACTACTAGGAGACTATGCTCTAGTCTTCCTTAACTCTTTCATATATAAAGAACTCTGTGAACCTATATGATCATATTTTAGATTATGCCCTAATCATATGCAGTGTACTCTGCATATAAAGATCTGTAACAAGTTCATGCTACGACCCCACCGTACAAGACTTAGCGACACACCCGGGAAATGCTAAGTCTGACTCCAGCCCTGCTCTGCCACAGGACTCCAGGCTCATCGGCCTCCAGGCTCATCGGCCTCATTGCACTACTCAGAGTGCTCCAGACTCCTCCTTTAACCTGAGTACACCGGCGGAGAGTCTAACAGGGTTACCTTCGTGACACAAGCACGAATGGTGTTAGATAACCGTGTTTTCTTTTTCCCCAGTGCCATCGTGACACAAGCACGATTGTTGTTAGACACTGCCTCTCTTTCCTCGTTTGTCCGTGACACAAGCACGGATGATGTTGCAACACGAGTTTCACCCCTAAGTAACAGACCTTCCTTTAGGGGTTCTACGGTGTTAGGGCACCTAGGTCTATTAATTAATTAACATGTAAATATCATAGCTCATGTATTCAACATATACCATGTCTCAGTAACATCCCTTTCTAGGGCATGTCATATCTCATCACCTGCAATTTACGAGATATGTATTGAAATATAAGAATCCCTGCAGTATGTAAATATCATTTCAGAGAGAATAAACATATAAAGTTAAATGCACTAGAAACATACAACTCAACAATTAAGCATCACCACATCTCATATCGAGACCTTTCATATTACCATAGAATGATTCATTGAACACCCTATCCTTAGGGTTTCATTTGCCTTATTCATTCATCACATGCCAACACCCTGCTCTTAGGGTTTCATTCGCCTCATTCACCTTTTCACATGGCTCTCATAATGATTTCATAGGATATAAGCATTCACTAAATAAAGATTGTTTCCAACAATTCATATGAAATCAATATAGACATGAAACCATGGAAATTTAACTAAATTTAGGTTTTTCATATCATTCACTGCGATATCATGTATCCAGAATAAGATTCAATTAAGATAACCCACGAGGTACATCCTAACCACTTATAGGATTACTAGTCCTTTTCAATAAGGTTGAAACACTAGTGATGTCTCGATTAGGTTAAACCCTAATTACCTCATTTGATATAAATCTAAAAAGCATTCTCACTAGGAAGTGTTGTATACGTTTCTGATATGAATCTACCATTTAGGAGTCATTCAAACATAGAAGTAATCCACATCATATCAATTTGCAACAATCTTAAATCAAACGGACATTTCAGGTTTTAGAATCACATACTAAGCAATTAGGGATTTGGATGCTATAATCAAATTCGTGCATTACACTGTTTAGAGGAAGAACCCACTCACCCTAAGGTGTGAAAACACCTCAAAACTGCAGCTCAACTCAGGGAATCTCAAATTCCTATCAAATCCCTAGCAAATCTCCCAATTCTTCTTCCATTCAACTCGGAAACCTTGAAAATGAGGGATTATGAAGAAAGGGTGAGAAAAGAGGGAATTTCGACATCATATTGGATCAAATCAGAGCATGGACGAAATCTTGACATGAGAGAGAAGATTCACCATAAAAGTCTATGCAAAGGATCCAAACTTACTTGATTTCACCATTCTTGGGACCGCAGAACCCTAATTCAACAATTCCTCCTCTTTCTCCACTCAAGCCCTAACTCTCCCTCTCTCTCCAGATTTTCGTTTCTCTGGAGTGAATGACGAAGAATGAGAGCTGTGTGTGTGTGTGGTTGCTCATATAAGTCAATTGAGCTGCTTGGGTCAATTGCATATTGACCCAACACTTAACTTTAATTATATTGGCTGAATATTCAGTTATACAAAAGTTACTGTAATTCGTTTATTTCAGAGATCAAACATTCTCCAACAATTATGGGAATTTATCAAGTTGTTTATAATTGATATATAAAGATTTAGCTAAAATTTGAGATCATTTGAAGTTACCAATAAATAATTAAAAATAGAACAGTGCACTGCTATATTGCAGTCTGCAGAATATTCGGTCGAGTTTGTCCTGCACAAAACTCGACCGACACCCTTACTGTAGAGATCAAAAAGTCATCCAAAAATTATGCCAATTTAACAGAGTGTCTAAAACTGTGTTTTTCAGGCACAGTTAAAATTTTAGATCAATTGGATATACTAATAAAAATATAAAATTCAATTACCACACTGCTGTATAATTCTGGAAATGTGATCGGTCGAGTTTGAAACTCGGCCGATAAACAGGTCAGAGCATTCTTCAAAAATTCTGATATTTTCCAATGTTGTTCACATTTTATATATCCAAATCATATCCAAATTTGAAGTAAATCAGAGTTACACATAAAATACTAAAAATCATTTAGTGAGACGTTCTACTTATCAAATTATGTATTCATGCATCATTAAAACCCTATTTTGGGCCGATTAGGGTTTATGTTTCTCAAACCCTAATTCTCAAGACAAAAGAATATTTAGACTTCTTATCATAGTTAAAACATCCTAATTGTATTACCATCATTAATTAGATTTCAAGAATGATTATTCCAATTAATCTTCGCAATTGTCTAGGTAAACCCTAGTTTACCAATTAAGCTCAGATGGGGTCGTAACAGATACGAATGGATTATTCTTGTGAATAATAATATGAGGAACATATATAATATGAAGACTTGAGTTACTGGTTTGAGCTATAGACCAACTTAGGTCTCATTATTAAGGAAGTAAAGTAATGTTGACCTAATTTATCATATAAAATCTTCCATTGAGGTTACATTGATTCATGCTTTATTCCATAATCGAGAATAGATATTGGATCTTTTGAGAGATCAGGAAATGGTCTGTGGACCCGAGAAACTTATTCAACCATGATTGAGCCAATTAAGATTCAAAAATGGGTCCTTGGAGTTCAAATTTGGGGTTTTAGCATTTCTGTTCATAATAAATACTCAATGTAATTTTGATAGTTGTATAATTGTTATACAAGATCAAGGGAGAAAATTTATATATTTTTGATTTATTTAGTGGCCTAGGTGATTAAATTAGTAATTATCTAGTTTTTATTTAAAATATAGTTTCGGAGTGTCTATCCAGTTAGCTTCTACCTAGAATCTTGCTAATGTAAAGATGATGACAATATAGTGGTTGCACCAAAATTTGGAATCATATGGAGCTATGATCTAGGCTATAGAAATATTTCTTTTATTTGGACTTTTATGCAAAAGAAAAAAAAAGAGGGGCGATTCAATCCGCACGGACTGGAGAACCGCCGCCTCTGTTTATAGGGGGCGAGCAGAGTCCCATGTACTAGGGGATCTCGCCCAAGATCCGATAGGGAAGAGACTATAAAAGTCCTATATTTCGGAACCTAGGGGTGGTCTGAAGTCATTGTGAGGGTTTTGTAGAGTTGGACGCGAGAAAGGATTGATACAAACTGAAAGGGGAACATGCGGCTACAGTTGGGTGGAGGCTAAGGGTTTCCAATTTTGGCTTACTCGTGCTCAGCAATGGCACTGCCGAAGCAATGGAGGTTGTGCCAAACCAGATCAAAGTCCCATGGTGTGGACCGATGGCCTATCCATCTTGCTCACGGTCACCGAAAGATTCCTGGCCGGTGACACTCTGTTTCTAGAAAGAAACAGGGGAGATGGATCCCCTTTCGTGTGTGTGAAGACGGACAGGCGGCGTCCGCTATGTTGGGCTGGTTAAGTGATATGGAGTGTGAGATCTTGTCCATTGGATCTTCTATCGACGGTCCAGACTTCTTCAAATTAGGTAATCTTTCAAAAATCAAATCTTGGGTTTAAGAACTCGTATTTTATCAAACAAGATACATGTAGAAAGCTTATGATGTGTACTATATTTTAAAAATATGTCCAGAGGATAGTTTGTATGTATAATAATTATTACTAATCGATTTCTAGAGTATATGTGATTTCAATGTTTTGAGAACTAAAAATAGTAAATGACTTTAGAAATTAATGAATATTTTATGGTTAGTATATTTTGATGTAATATACATGATTTCCAACCCTGATCATCGTGATTAGAAGTTGTATCTATGATTTTGATGCAAACCCTAATAAGGGTATTTTGGACATTTCACACACTGATTGACAATGAAACAATCTGAGATTTTTACCCATACCTTAATATACATCGTTCTTACTATTCTGAAAGTTTTGAGGGCGTTTTATATATAATTGGGTTCATATTTAGTTTTTGGGCCTAAGTGGCCCTTATGTAAGATTATTCATGTGTATTTGTGAGACAACATGTATTTTATAGGCCTATTTAGTATGGAAAATTATTATCATTGTATTTTCATCTTATTTTATAAATAAGTTAGCAAGAGTAGTATATGTGAGTATGTATGGAGTTCACTCTTGGTATATGAGGTATATGCTTATATATTATGGCATATGATATTTTTGGTATGAGGAATATATTAGTATGTGTATGCTATATAATGTGGAATGTTTCGACATGAAACATGTTTTAAAGCAGAGTTAGTCTTAGTGAAACATGATTCCTAATTTAGTCTAGGAGATTAGATAGTTGGGGTTTGAGATTTAGAAACAAAGAGAGGAGATTACACATGGATTTATACGATTTTGTTGATGACTAGGTATATATGTTGTGAATCAAGGAAACAATGCTACATCAAGAACATCTTCAATATAAAGGTAAGTGGTTCATGCCCATGAGTCTTCATATCTATCAAACTTAGCATATTTTTGTAAGACTTTATACTTTATGTGATCCAATGTTCTAAGATTTGATGTTAAGATATGCAAGTATGATTTTTATACATTCATGGATACATCCTTACATGTTCCTACTATCTTGAGAAGAGATATGTTACTAAGATTTATAAGAATGATAGGGACTCATGAACCAGGTTCATGAGAAAACTAAAGGATCATGTTTCTATAAGAACTATTAGTGATGATTCATATTGATGAATAAGACTACAAGATAAGGTATGCAACCAAGATTAACAATGTGGGATAAGAATGTAGAAATATTTAAAGTAGAAACATGCCATTAAGATTTTATTCATATGTAGAGATCTAAGACTAGATTCCTTAGAATGAATAATATCTAGAATTTAATTACAATGTAAGAATATGAATTTTAGAATATTAAGACATGGTCTACTTTTGGAAATAAAGGTATTGGGATCACAATGTATTGTAAAGATGAGTTCATGATGGCATTATAAGATAATGACACATTAAGTTACAATTAGGTTGCAAGATGATATTTTATATGATTTCTATTTTGATATTTAAGATTTAATATGTAAGTTCATATGCAAAGGTTCAAGGTAACATCATATTTTATAAGAAGGATTGAACCATCTTGTTAGAATTGATATTTTTAGAAATATTGTACTTATGATACTTTCATAAGATTGACTTAAGATACTTTGTATACTTAGTATTTCTATATTCATTTCAGATCCTTTCTCATAAACCATTAGACTCATTTATGATATAATTGGTATAATTAAGTAATCTTACCGAACCAGAGTTTTAGAATAAAGTTTACCTAGATAATAAGATACATGTTCAAATCCAATAATGGATTCAGTTTAGAACTCAAGGATAAGAGATTTAGATTCAGACTTAGACTACTCACTGTGTGAGTAGCCAGATTTTGAATAAAGATACATGATAAGGATTTTAGACCCAATCTCAATGATGAAGTAATTGAGATCCATATTCACATTCAGTTCTAGATTAAGTTTATCACTTAAGAATAAAAGATTCAGATTCAGATTTAGATTTAGAATTCAGTACCTACTCAATACTTAGTAATCAGTTTCAGATAAGTTCAGTTTTTAATGTTCAATTTTAATATAAGATAAGTTCAGATTCAGAATTTAGTAAAGCAATCAATATTCAGCTTCAGTTCAGATTAAGAATTAAGTAAGTTTAGACTTAAGATAATTAAGTTGAAACCTTCACATAAGAAATTATATGATAAGTCCTCATTCAGTAGTCCCGGTATGATTCAGAGGCATCTGTTGCCAATTCAGAGGAGTGTTTACTCCAATTCAGAGGTGTTGCGGCACCAATTCAGGGCGTAGTCACGCCAATTCAGAGACACCTCGGTGTCAGTTCAGGGCATGTAGTGCCATTTCAGGGTACTTCGGTACCAATTCAGGGCGTAGATATGCCAATTTTGGAGGACTTATTATATAATGGTGGCCACAATCAAATAAAAATCGTAAGTAAAAGATACCTTATTTGTGGCATGCCCATAATCTCATCCATGAGTATGATGAGAGGGAATCAGATAAGATAAGTATGACCTAAGAACTTTGGTGTAGGTCTTGAGATCCATGTACCAATACATGTCTCTAGAACAAGATAAGATATGAAGATAAGAATCCATATTGAGAGATGAAATACTTTATGTTTTAGTTTACTCACAATTTGATGTTAGTTCATGTTTATAATATCCAATTTCAGATGTTTAGAAATATATATTTTAGATTACTCATGCCACTTACTCTAACGACTGTTTTTCCCAATGCATGGCTGGGGACGCGATGTCTGTAGGTTTTCAAGCAGCTGAAGTCAAAGGGACAAGTAAAGGTCTAGGAAATTTCCAAGATTGCCTAGTGGGGTGCCATCTACTGAGACAGTCCAGAGTTTAGACATCTCTTTTTATGCATATTCTTATTACCAGAGTATATTAGATGAGTTGTAGTTTTCCTTTTTTATCAAGGACTTTGTATGAAACAATTTTACTTAATGTGAAGTGTTTCATTTACTTTAATTGCAATGATTATCATGTTTGTGACACTCCTAGATGAAAAAAAATATAGCTTCCTCTCATGTGTTATAAAAATTTGGGTGTTACATAACTAAGAAAGGCAAGCTAAGATCAACCTAAAGAATTAACTAAGAAACCAACTAGAGTAACCATAAATAAGATGAAGTAAATCTAAAAAGAACAATCTATTATTAACTATGTGATATTTAGCCAACCTTGGAGTCAATAAGAAATCAAGGGTTTCAACAATCAATTAAGAGTGTGGTCCTTTGGGGGTATGTGAGTATCAACCATGCACTATGGTCATATTTATCGATACATCACATAGAAATGCTACCAAACCAAATAACATGGAAAGGTGAGGTTAGGATCTCTATCCTACTGGTTCATCATGGGTGGCATAGAGTGTGTTTAGGTTACCAGTTCCTAAAATCACTAGTATAGAAACAACGTTCAACATCGCTTTTAGAGGCATCAGTTTTTTAGTAAAACCGACGCTACTCACATTAAACGTCAGTTAATAAGGACATTCGACGTCTATATTTGAAGACCAGCCAGACACGGGTATCGCTTTTCATTCAGTATCGGTTGAAGAAAAAAAATCGACGCCTAAAGTAGCTCGCAAAATCCAATTTTTTCGAGAAAAAAAATTGCGTCAAAGTATCAGATACAACGTCGGTGTTTTATCTAATAACCGACGCTGAATGAAGATAAAATTTGTGCCAAAAGTTCTAATATGGGCGTCAGTTGTCTTATAATAACCGACGTTATAAGTGTGAGCGTGCCGTCCCCACCAAAATTTTTTACACCCATATTGCGTCGATTTTTTATGGAAACCGACACTGTTAGGCTGTAGCGTCGGTCATTTAAACAACCAACGCTTATGTTTAACTTAAAATCACCAGCGCGAGAGACTCTTCCCCTTTCTCTAGTTCATTCATGATTCTTCAGTTAGGTCCGGCGATTTCTTGCTCGTCACTGCTCGTTGCTTCTCTTCTCACTGTCACTCGGTGTTGCCGCCGGTCGTTGCTCCTCTCCTCTCATCGCCGCTGCCCCCGTCGGTAGCTGCTTCGGTGCTCTCCTCGCCGCCGCCAGCTTCCTGCTAGGTCTCTGCTCTGCCAGCTTCCTGCAAGGTAACCCTTCGATCGTCCGCCTTTTCTCCTCCGCCGCTTGCTTTCTCTGCCGCCTCCGACCTGGACCTCACCCAGGCGGCGCCTAAGCAGGTGCCAGGGCACACCTAGGGTCCCAAGCCCAGGTGCCCTGCCTTGCTAGGCCTCTGGGCGGATTCTTGGGCGACGCCAGGCACGCTTAGGCTGCTGCTGGGGTTTGGATTCATCTCATGGATTGAACCCTAGATCAACCTATACAAAGGATGCCCAAAACATGCACTGATTTCACCAAGTCACCCCAAAAGCCATTGAAAAATATTCTGATTGTGTTTATTTATGTACTGATTTCACCAAGCTAGTGGAATTTTTTTTAAATTTATTTATTGATTGTGTTTATTTAATTATGTACTGATTTTTTTTATGATTTATTCATCTACTTATTTGTATTTTTCATCTACTTATTTGTATTTTTTGTCTACTATTTTTTATTTAGTTATCTACTCATTTGAATTTATTTGTGTACTGCTTTTGAAATTATATAATCATCTAGTGATGTAACTTTATCACAAGCTCATTATGAACCATTAGAACTAGATCTTAGGGTATCTCTACCATTCTAACTATGAAATTGGTAACTTGTTTCCTTTTTTAGTATATTGACAATGTTAATCACCTAACTTGAAGAACTAGGATATGAATGATGAAACTAGGATTGTAGGTATAAGAATGACAGCACATGTATTTGTTGGCCTAGAAACCCATCCAAGATTTACTCATTAGGAGTAAATCTTGGATAGTCCCCGGTTTGTGACTGTTCTTGAACACCTAATCTCACTTAGGATGTAAGTGTATAATGTGTATTGGGTTTTTGAGAAAATTTCGGTAGCATTTCCCTGTTTGTTCTCTAAGTACATATGTACTTAGAAAACAACAGGGAAATGCTACCGAAATTTTCTCAAAAACCCAATACACATTATACACTTACTAGTGAGATTAGGTGTTCAAGAATGGGATAGGTGGTATACATTTATTATATATAAGAATGACAGCACATGTATTTGTTGGCCTAGAAACTCGTCCAAGATTTACTCATTAGGAGTAAATATTGGATAGTCCCCAGTTTGGGACTGTTCTTGAACACCTAATCTCACTTAAGATGTAAGTATATAATGTGTATTGGGTTTTTGAGAAAATTTTGGTAGCATTTCCCCGTTTGTTCTCTAAGTACATATGTACTTAGAGAACAATAGGGAAATGCTGCCGAAATTTTCTCGAAAACCCAATACACATTATACACTTACTAGTGAGATTAGGTGTTCAAGAATGGGATAGGTGGTACACATTTATTATATATAAGAATGACAACACATGTATTTGTTGGCCTAAAGTTTTATCCATGCAAAAACTCTAATCAGTTAACCCTAGACCCTAATCTTATTGTAATATATACTTGTTTTCTCTTTGATCATAGAATGGATAAATCATGGATGTCCATTCGCAATCGTTGCACCCCAGAGTTTATTTTTGGTCTTGACCAGTTTATTAGATTTTCCGAGGAACGTAGGAAACAACCTGGAGATAGGTTCTACTGTCCATGTAGGCATTGCGGTAACAACTTGAAAGTCAGCACTGGTGACGAAATCAAAAGTCATGTCATGTGCAACGGGATTGTACAAGGCTATATAGAATGGCACTGGCATGGAGATATTTCAAACCCGAAACCAGTGGATGTCGATAGCAGTGCTTGTGTGGAAGAAGAAATTGCCTACGATGATGTAGATGTGAATGAACCAGTTCCAGTAGACATCGTTGATGTGATGCTGGATAGTTGTGGGGTAGAGCACACCGATCCACCTCCCATTTTTAGAAACATTGTGCATGATGCTGAGATATCATTATACACAGGTTGTACTAAGTTTACGAAGCTTAGCATTGTGTTGAGATTGTATAAGCTGAAAGCTAACAATAGATGGAGCGACAAAAGCTTCACGTCATTGTTGTCTTTGTTGAAAGAAATGCTTCCTGAAGGAAACGAGCTGCCAATCTCAACATACCAGGTAAAGAAATTGTTGTGCCCAATGGGAATGGATGCCAAGAAGATACACGCATGCCCTAATGATTGTGTATTATTTCAAAAGGACTATGTGGATTTGAAAGGTTGTCCAAAATGTGGTGCGTCACGGTATAAATTGACGACTTCGGGGGAGTCCAAAACTGGTTCTCCTGCCAACGTGATGTGGTATCTATCTATAATATCACGGTTTCAACGTTTCTTTTCCAATCCGATAGATGCGAAGAATTTGAGGTGGCATGCAGATGTTAAGAAAAATAATGATGGGATCCTACGACATGCGTCTGATTCCCCACAGTGGAAGAAGATTGATCTATTGTTCCCTGAATTTGGTGAAGAAGTCAGGAATCTAAGACTTGGGCTTTGTACAGATGGGATGAATCCGTACGGGACATTGAGCAGCCAACATAGCACTTGGCCAATCATGCTTGTTATATACAATCTTCCTCCCTGGCTGTGTATGAAAAATAAGTACGTAATGCTGTCGTTGTTGATGTCGGGCCCTAAACAACCTAGAAATGACATTGATGTTTATCTTGAACCTCTGATTGATGACTTAAAGAAACTCTGGGGTGAAGGTGTGATGACCTATGATGCTTTATGAAGAGAGACATTTCGTTTGCATGCTATGTTGTTTTGCACTATTAATGACTTTCCAGCATATGGGAATTTGTCTGGATATAGTGTCAAAGGAGCTAAAGCGTGTCCTATATGTGAAGAGAACACTGATTCAACAAGACTAAAACATGGCGATAAGACTGTATATCTCGGTCATCAAAGGTTTCTTACAAAATTTCATCTGTATCGTAGGAAGCACAAAGCATTCAATGGATTGAATGAGGAACGGAGTGCACCTAAACCTATACCAGGGGAGGTTGTTTATGAAAGAGTAAAAGACTTTGTCAATGAATTTGGTAAGAGATCACAATGTACTATGGCCACACGGAGTGACAAATCTTTATTCAAGAAGAAGTCAATATTTTGAGATATTCCTTATTGGAGTTCTTTGATAGTCAGGCATTGTATCAATATCATGCACGTTGAGAAAAATGTTTGTGATAGTGTCATTGGTACTTTGTTGAATATACCAGGTAAGACTAAAGATGGGATAAATTCCAGACTGGACCTACGTGAAATGGGAATAAGGTCAGAATTAATAGAATTTCGTGAAATGGGAAATCGGAGAACATACTTACCTCCCGCTTGTTACACATTATCTAGAAAGGAGAAGAAAGCTTTTTGTGAATGTTTGGTAAATGTTAAGGTGCCACAGGGTTACTCATCCAACATCTGTAGATTGGTATCAATGAAAGATCTGAAGTTGATAGGTCTTAAATCTCATGATTGTCACACTCTAATGCAACAAATATTTCATGTGGCAATATCTATATTGCCGAAGCATGTAAGGTTTGCAATCACCAGACTTTGTTTCTTTTTCAACAGTCTGTGCAGTAAAGTTATTGACCCTGATACTCTCGATAAATTGCAAAGAAAAGTGGTTGTTACCCTATGTCAGCTTGAGATGTATTTTCCTCCGTCGTTCTTTGATATCATGGTACATCTTGTTGTCCACTTGACTAGGGAAGTGAAAATGTTGGGACCAGTTTTCTTGCATTGGATGTATCCCTTTGAACGATACATGAGCATTTTTAAAAGTGATGTTCGAAACCGTTATCGGCCTGAAGGGAGTATTATCGAGGGTTATGTGGCGAGAGAGGTTATGGATTTTTGCAATGACTTTCTCAGTGGTAATGACACTCCTAATAATGACAAGAATATTGACGAGCAATTTGGCAAAGGAATTTTGGGATCACATGTCAAAGTAATCAGCCGTGAGCAGTTGGAACAAGGTCACTTGTATATTTTACACAACATGGACGAAGTGAACGTTTATATCGAGGAACATACCAATTTCATCAAGAGACAATATCCTCGAGCCAATACAATGTGGCTTGCTAGAGAGCATAACAAGACATTTATTAAGTGGTTTGAAAATAAAGTCTTACATCAACTATCTCAAACACCATATGATATTACTGAAACTACCAAATGCCTCGCCTTTAAACCAAAATCGACTGTTATGTCTTATGAAGGGTATGACATTAATGGATTCACATATTACACAAAGCGCCAAGATGATAAGAGTGTCATCCAAAACAATGGGGTCACCCTTCAAGCATCGACTATGTTTTTTGCAAGTGCAAAGGATAAGAGTCCACGTGAAGCTAAAATGTCATATTACGGTGTCATTGAAGACATATGGGAGTTTGACTACATAAATTTCAGAATTCCGCTCTTCAAATGTAATTGGGTTGATAACACCAAAGGCGTTATAGTGGATGAATTGGGTTTCACTTTAGTGAACTTTGAAAAGATTGGCGAGAAGGGTGAACCGTTCATATTGGCATCACATGCGAAACAAGTATTTTATATCGATGATCCTGCAAATGATAAATGGTCGGTCGTTCTTCATGGTAAAAGACAGTTCATTGAAGATCCTATAGATGAAGAACAATACTATGATAAGTATGATGACTCCAGTCCATTCTCAGTTGGGTTGCCAACACCAGCAAATATTGAAGCTAATGATGACTTGTATGTGCGCGGAGATCACAATGAAGGATTGTTAATTGATAAAAAATCACAATATTAGAGGCATGTTTATATTTTTTTATATGTTTTATTTTTTTGAATGTGAACTTTACAATGTGAATTTTACAATGTGGATTACTTTATAATGTGAACTTTACAATGTGAATTACTTTACAATGTGAATGTGAACTTTATAATGTGATCTTTACAATTTGAATTACTTTACAATGTGAACTTTACAATGTGAATGTGAATTTTCAGATGGCTGAGCATTCTCCTGATGACCGTACTGATGATTACCGTGAGGGTGAGGACATCAATGCACCGCCTCACAATGTAAGTTTTAAAAATATATCATATATTTATATCTATATGTCCATTTATAGTTATATCTTGTAAATGTGTTTATTTTGTCAAATTTTAGGTTGATGATGCACATGTACCATCTGAAGCACTTGAGGCACTTGATCAGCAACACCAAAAAGTTGACAAGAGAAGGGGCATCACTATGATGAAGAAGTTAATAGCGCAAAAGGGCAATGGACCCAAACTTGTTGTGGATTTTGATAATGCAGGAAATGCATCTGGTGTGAATCGCAATTCATTTGTTTCATATCTTGGGTATGTTACTCGTAGCCATTGCGGTTGTAAGATAGATTCTTGGAATAAAGTTTCTAAGGAGAAGAAAGACGTAATATGGAAGGATTTATGCGTGAGTTATTATTAATTTGCAATTCTATTTTGTAGATTACTAATTTTTTGGATACTAGTTAATAGCAATTCTATTTTGTAGAGTATATTTGAATTGGATGAAAAGCTACATCGTAAATGTGTGATGCAACGATGTGGGAGAGTCCTAAGGAACTATAGGACAAATCTCACCTGAGAATACATAAAAGAAGCCGACAAGAGGAAGAAGACAGCCACTGAACAGTGGAACTTCTTGGACAAAGAAGAATGGGACGCGTTTGTTGCTTCAAGACAAACTGATGAATTCAAGGTATTAGGCGTCAGTCCCAATCTCATTAATATATGTTGTATTCACCTATTCAAGATTAACATTTACTGTTACTAACCAAATCATTAATGTGCATACTAACTTGGCCCTCAGTGAGGCACAAAGATCAAGGTGTGCACTGAATGTGCATGACCACACAATGGGTCCAAAGGGGTATGTAGGCATTCGCCACATACTACAGTCTGAGGCTACTGCTCAGTCTGCTGCTACTCAGGAGTCCTCCACTATAGGTAGCACACCTCTGCCTCGCCATGATGTCTGGATAGCTGGGAGGCAAAATAAGAAGGGAGAAATAAGGAAGCCCGCAAATGCTGAGGCGGCTGCAAAAATGGTAAAATACAACTCTTACAACAATCGTTCGAATATTGATTATTTGTGGTGTTTACTTAATTACAAATGTTTGTTTTGGTGATTAGCGGGAGCTGCATGAGCTGAGGAAACAAGGCAAGTTCATCCCTGAGGACACAAGGGATGAATTGACAGTTGCTATGGGTAACCCAGAGCATCCTAGACGTGTTAGGGCTGTAGGCGCTGGTGTGGGCATCAAAGCTTTTTTTGGGCCATCCCAGCGCAAACATGTCCCAAAAGTGGGACTTTCACAAGAAGAGGTAACATATTTTTTCCTTGTAGATGTTACTGTAAAAGAGAATTCAATAATTAGAATTTGACGTTTCTTTTATCCATGTGTAGGTAGATAAGCTATTTGATAGGAAACTCGAAGAAGCAATGAAAAAGTGGCAGGCATCTCAGACTGCCACTTACCAGACAGTACCTATGGTGTCTCCTACTGCATGCTCTACTCCTACTGCAGAGGTTGGGAGTAATCCTATATGCCCACCACCTAGCAAATCCGCTGTAAGTATTTTTATGACATAGTAACTAGTTTTTTAATTCAAGATGATATGTTTTCAAGATGATATGTATATGAAATTGTATTCGTTTCAAAAAAAGATGATATGTATATATGTATATAACATTCTTTACACAAAAATTTATAGGGGTTGAAGCCATGCCGTCTAAAAGTTAATGAATATGTCGTTGTAGATGCGTCGGCTTACCCATCCCTACCAGGGGAAATGTTTCACGGGTCTCCATTACCAGTTGGTTGGATTCGTGTGAGCCCGGTACATATATTCCCCAAGTGAATGGATCTTCCGTTGCCATATGCCCACCCAGATTGTGAAACGCTTGGTGAGGCAGAAGGCGGAGTGATATTGTGGCTAAAAGCGGATGTCATATTTACTGAAACTGTATGGTAAATTTACATTATGTTAAATTGTTAGTGTGTGTATATGATGTCAGTTGATCTGAAATTATTATATATATATATATATATATATAGGTTAAAAAGAAGACACCCACAACATCTAGGCCTCCACTTCCACCTCCTACATTACCCAGTTGCGTTCCACAGGACCTACCTGTCCCGTTAGGTCCTAACTGTAGGGGTATGGCAATATGGTTAGGTGAACATGATATAAATTGCCTTATAACTATTTCTATAGATTCAGATGTTGCAGGTCAATCATACGAAAGCAAACTATTTATACAAGATATTTTGGAGTTGTTTCGATATGATTGGCTAAATACATCTGTGATAGAGCTATGGATAAGGTGAGATCTTCTTTATACATCCATATACCTTGTGTAGGATCTGGTGATCTGGTTTCTTATTTATTAATGCATGAATAATTAATACATATTTTGCAGCTACTTAGAAAAGATATGTGCATATTTTGCATTCAAACATGTAGGATTTTTTATTCCATCTTTGATTAGTCTAGTAGCTAAAGACCCTCCATCAGTTCAACAATATTGCTGTGAGGCTTTTACAATTTTTGCTCAAAATAAGAAGACGGTGATAATGGCTCCATTCAATGTAGAGTAAGTTTACTTTACTTATTATAATTTGGACTTAAGAAAATTACATTTTTATTGTGGATTTTCAGTTATTAATTTTTAACTTTTTTTACCTCTAGTGGTATGCATTGGGAGTTACTGGTTATTGTCCCTGAGACGTTCACTGTCTATTATCTAGATCCTAAGGGGAGTAAATTGAATACAAAATATAGACACATAATGAAAATGTACTACTACAGAAATGGCTTATGAAGTCACTTTCCATGCGTCCGTTATTAAATAAGAACCGACACCTAAAACCTACATCGTCGATTTACAACACAAACCGACATATATCGTATACAAGTGGCCAGACTCGGGTATCACTTTCTATTTAGCATCGGTTCTAGAATAAACAACTGACGCCTAAAGTAGACTACGAAATCCAATTTTTTTGAGCAAAAAAAATTGTGCCAAAGTATTAGATACAATGTCGGTGTTTTACCTAATAGCTAACGTTAAATGAAGATAAAATTTGCACCAAAAGTTACAATATGGGCGTCGGTTTTCTTAGAATAACTGACGCTGATAAGGGTCCGCGCGCCGTCCCCGCCAAAAAAATTAGGGTAAAGGAATGTCCAATTGACGTCGGTTGTCTTTGTATAACCGACACCTAATAATAAAGGTGTCGGTTGTTATGAATAACCGACGCCGTTTAGTAACTTAATAGCACCCACGCACAGCGAACTCTTCCCCCTTTCTCTTCTATTTCATTGAGATCACGCGATTTTACTCCGACGATTCCCGACCTGCTACTGCGTCGCCGCCGCCTGCTGCTGCATCGCCGCCGCCTACTGCTGCATCACCTGCCGCCTACCTCCGCGCCGCCGCCTACTACTACTGTAGCTGCTCGCCACCGCCACCGCCTACCTCTCCTTCTATGCTCACCACCGGCACCCTCTCCTTCTCTGCTCGAAACCGGCGCCTCTCCTTCTCTGCTCGCCTGCCTCCGCGCCGTCTCCTTCCGCTGGTGTGCTCACCGCCACCTCCGTCTCCACGCTGCTACCAACAGTAGGCCCTCTTTTCTTCTTCTTCTTCTTCCTTCTCCTTCTCCTTACCAACACAACCACGGCCGTGTGGGCTGGCACGGCTGTGGCTGTGTTGGCCAACCACACGGCCGTGCTACCCAACACGGCCGTGTGGTTGGCCAACACAGCCACGGCCGTGCCAGCCCACACAGATCGTGGTTGTTGTTGGTTATTACTCTTCTAAAATTATTCTTATATTGTTGAATTGGGTCAATGACCACACCTGCTATTGTGCTTGAATTATGCCATGTATGTTTGTACAAAGTGAATCTTATTGCTCTAATTGCGAATTATTGCATGTTTGAAACTATTGAATTCTTTATTTATTATTTTATAATGCTCTAATTGTGAGTGATGCAATGTAAGTGAGCAAATACATGTAGTGGATATGTACTCATTAGCCTAGAAACCCATCCAAGATTTACTCATTAGGAGTAAATCTTGGATAGTCCCCGGTTTGGGACTGTTCTTGAACACCTAATCTCACTTAGGATGTAAGTGTATAATGTGTATTGAGTTTTCAAGAAAATTTCAGTAGCATTTCCCCATTTGTTCTCTAAGTACATATGTACTTGGAGAACAGTGGGGAAATGCTGCTGAAATTTTCTTGAAAACCCAATACACATTATACACTTACTAGTGAGATTAGGTGTTCAAGAATGGGATAGGTGGTACACATTTATTGTATATAAGAAGGACAACACATGTATTTGTTTGCCTAGAAACCCGTCCAAGATTTACTCATTAGGAGTAAATCTTAGATAGTCCCCGGTTTGGGACTGTTCTTGAACACCTAATCTAACTTAGGATGTAAGTGTATAATGTGTATTGGGTTTTCAAGAAAATTTTGGTAGCATTTCCCCATTTGTTCTTTAAGTACATATGTACTTAGAGAACAGTAGGGAAATGCTGCCGAAATTTTCTCGAAAACCCAATACACATTATACACTTACTAGTGAGATTAGGTATTCAAGAATGGGATAGGTGGTACACATTTATTATATATAAGAATGACAACACATGTATTTGTTGGCCTAAAGTTTTAACCATGCAAAAACTCTAATCTGTTAACCCTAGACCCTACTTGTTGTAATATATACTTGTTTTCTCTTTGATCATAGAATGGATAGATCATGGATGTCCATTCACAATCGCTGCACCCCAGAGTTTATTTCTGGTCTTGACCAGTTTATTAGATTTGTCGAGGAACATAGGAAACAACCTCGAGATAGGTTCTACTATCCATATAGGCATTGCGGTAACAACTTGAAAGTCAGCACTGGTGACGAAATCAAAAGTCATGTCATGTGCAATGGGATTATACAAGAATATACAGAATGGCACTGGCAAGGAGAGATTTCAAACCCGAAACCAGTGGATGTCGATAGCAGTGCTTGTGTGGAAGAAGAAATTGCCTACGATGACATAGATGTGAATGAACCCATTCCAATAGACATCGTTGATGTGATGCTGGATAGTTGTGGGGTAGAGCACACCGATCCACCTCCCATTTTTAGAAACATTGTTCATGATGCTGAGATATTGTTATACACAGGTTGTACTAAGTTTATGAAGCTTAGCGCTGTGTTGAGATTGTATAAGCTGAAAGCTAACAATAGATGGAGCGACAAAAGCTTCACCTCATTGTTGTCTTTGTTGAAAGAAATGCTTCCTGAAAGAAACGAGCTGCCAATCTCAACATACCAGGTAAAGAAATTGTTGTGCCCAATGGGAACGAATGCCAAGAAGATACACGCATGCCCAAATTATTGTGTATTATTTCAAAAGGACTATGTGGATTTGAAAGATTGTCCAAAATGTGGTGCGTCACGGTATAAATTGACGACTTCGGGGGAGTTCAAAACTGGTTCTCCTGCTAAGGTGATGTGGTATCTACCTATAATATCACGATTTCAACGCTTGTTTGCCAATCCAATAGATGCGAAGAATTTGAGGTGGCATGCAGATGTTAAGAAAAATAATGATGGGATCCTACGACATGCGTCTGATTCCCCACAGTGGAAGAAGATTGATCTATTGTACCCTGAATTTGGTGAAGAAGTCAGGAATCTAAGACTAGGGCTATGTACAGATGGGATGAATCCGTACGGGACATTGAGCAGCCAACATAGCACTTGTCCATTCATGCTTGTTATATACAATCTTCTTCCCTGGCTCTGTATGAAAAATAAATGCGTAATGCTATCGTTGTTGATATCGGGCCCTAAACAACCTGGAAATGACATCGATGTTTATCTTGAACCTCTGATTGATGACTTAAAGAAACTCTGGGGTGAATGTGTGATGATCTATGATGCTTCATGAAGAGAGACATTTTGTTTGCATGATATGTTGTTTTGCACTATTAATGACTTTCCAGTATATGGGAATTTGTCTGGATATAGTGTCAAAGGAGTTAAAGTGTGTCCTATAAGTGAAGAGAACATTGATTCAACAAGACTAAAACATGGCGGTAAGACTGTATATCTTAGTCATCGAAGGTTTTTACAAAATTCCATCCATATCGTAGGAAGCACAAAGCATTCAATGGATTGATTGAGGAACAGAGTGCACCTAAACCTATACTAGGGGAGGTTGTTTATGAAAGAGTAAAAGACTTTTTCAATGAATTTGGTAAGAGATCACAATGTACTATGGCCACACGGAGTGACAAATCTTTATTCAAGAAGAAGTCAATATTTTGGGATCTTCCTGATTGGAGTTCTTTGACAGTCAGGCATTGTATCGATGTCATGCACGTTGAGAAAAATGTCTGTGATAGTGTCATTGGTACTTTGTTGAATATACCAGGTAATACTAAAGATGGGATAAAATCGAGACTAGACCTACGTGAAATGGGAATAAGGTCAGAATTAACAGAATTTCGTGAAATGGGAAATCAAAGAACATACTTACCTCCCGCTTGTTACACATTGTCTTGAAAGGAGAAGAAAGCTTTTTGTGAATGTTTGGTAAATGTTAAGGTGCCACAGGGTTTCTCATCCAACATCCGTAGATTGGTATCAATGAAAGATCTGAAGTTGATAGGTCTTAAATCTCATGATTATCACACTCTAATGCAACAAATATTTCCTGTGGCAATTAGATATATATTACCAAAGCATGTAAGGTTTGCAATCACCAGACTTTGTTTATTTTTCAACAGTCTGTGCAGCAAAGTTATTGACCCTGATACTCTCTATAAATTGCAAAGACAAGTGGTTGTTACCCTATGTCATCTTGAGATGTATTTTCCTCCGTCGTTCTTTGATATCATGGTACATCTTGTTGTCCACTTGACTAGGGAAGTGAAAATGTTGGGACCAATTTTCTTGCATTGGATGTATCCCTTTGAACGATACATGAGCATTTTTAAAAGTGATGTTCGAAACCATTATCGGCCTGAAGGGAGTATTATCGAGGGTTATGTGGAGAGAGAGTTTATGGATTTTTTCAATGACTTTCTCAGTGGTAATGACACTCTTGATAATGAAAAGAATATTGACGAGCAATTTGGCAAAGGAATTTTGGGATCATGTGTGAAAGTAATCAGCCGTGAGCAGTTGGAACAAGGTCACTTGTATATTTTACACAACATGGACAAAGTGAACGTTTATATAGAGGAACATACCAATTTCATCAAGAGACAATATCCTCGAGCCAATACAATGTGGCTTGCTAGAGAGAATAACAAGACATTTATTAAGTGGTTTGAAAATAAAGTCTTACATCAACTATCTCAAACACCATATGATATTACTGAAACTATCAAATGCCTCGCCTTTAAACCAAAATTGACTGTTATGTCTTATGAAGGGTATGACATTAATGGATTCACATATTACACAAAGCGCCAAGATGATAAGAGCGTCGGCCAAAATAGTGGGATCACCCTCCAAGCATCGACTATGTTTTTTGCAAGTGCAAAGGATAAGAGTCCACGTGAAGCTAAAATGTCATATTATGGTGTCATTGAAGACATATGGGAGTTTGACTACATAGATTTCATAATTCCGCTCTTCAAATGTAATTGGGTTGATAACACCAAAGGAGTTATAGTGGATGAATTGGGTTTCACTTTAGTGAAATTTGAAAAGATTGGCGAGAAGGGTGAACCATTCATATTGGCATCACAGGAGAAACACGTATTTTATATCGATGATCCTGCAAATGATAAATGGTCGGTTGTTCTTCATGGTAAAAGACAGTTCATTGAAGATCCTATAGATGAAGAACAGTACTATGATAAGTATGATGACTCCAGTCCATTCTCAGTTGGGTTGCCAACACCAGCAAATATTGAAGCTAATGATGACTTGTATGTGCGCGGAGATCACAATGAAGGATTGTTAATTGATAAAAAAATCGCAATATGAGAGGCATGTTTATATTTTTTTTATGTTTTATTTTTATGAATATGTGAACTTTACAATGTGAATGTGATAGAGTCATATATACTCATTAAGGTGTTTGGAATAATTAATTATACAATCCTATATACTCATTAAGGTTCTTGGAATAATTAATTATAAACATTTTTTAGTCTTTTTTATTTTTCCAGAAAAATCTCGTCGGTCGAGTTTGTCTCTCTCAGAACTCGGCCGATCAACGTTCTGTTGTGATACAAAACGTATTCCAAAAATTATGAAAATTTAATATGTTGTTCAAAACTGAGTATCTCCTAATGTGAACTTTACAATTTGAATGTGAACTTTACAATTTGAATTACTTTACAATGTGAACTTTACAATGTGAATTACTTTACAATTTGAATTACTTTACAATGTGAATATGAATTTTCAGATGGCTGAGCATTCTCTTGATGACTGTGCTGATGATTACCGTGAGGGTGAGGACATCAATGCACCGCCTCACAATGTAAGTTTTAAAAATATATCATATATTTATATCTACATGTCCATTTATAGTTATATCTTGTAAATGTGTTTATTTTGTCAAATTTTAGGTTGATGATGCACATGTACCATCTGAAGCACTTGAGGCACTTGATCAGCAATACCAAAAAGTTGACAAGAGAAGGGACATCACTATGATGAAGAAGTTGATAGCACAAAAGGGCAATGGACCCAAACTTGTTGTGGATTTTGATAATGCAGGAAATGCATCTGGTGTGAATCGCAATTCATTTGTTTCATATCTTGGGTATCTTACTCGTAGCCATTGCGGTTGTAAGATAGATTCTTGGCATAAAGTTTCTAAGGAGAAGAAAGACGTAATATGGAAGGATTTATGCGTGAGTTATTATTAATTTGCAATTCTATTTTGTAGATTACTAATTTTTTGGATACTAGTTAATAGCAATTCGAATTTGCAGAGTATATTTGAATTGCATGAAAAGTTGCATCGTAAATGCATGATGCAACGCTGTGGGAGAGTCCTAAGGAACTATAGGACAAATCTCACCTGATAATAAATAAAAGAAGCTGACAAGAGGAAGAAGACAACCACTGAACAGTGGAACTTCCTGGACAAAGAAGAATGGGATGCGTTTGTTGCTTCAAGTCAAACTGATGAATTCAATGTATTAGGCGTCAGTCCCAATCTCATTAATATATGTTGTATTCACCTATTCAAGATTAACAGCTACTGTTACTAACCAAATCATTAATGTGCATACTAACTAGGCCCTCAGTGAGGCACAAAGATCAAGGCGTGCACTGAATGTGCATGACCACACAATGGGTCCAAAGGGGTATGCAGGCATTCGCCAAAGACTACAATCTGAGGCTACTGCTCAGTCTGCTGCTACTCAGGAGTCCTCCACTATAGGTAGCACACCTCTTCCTTGCCATGATGTCTGGATAGCTGGGAGGCAAAATAAGAAGGGAGAAATAAGGAAGCCCGCAACTGCTGAGGAGGCTGCAAAAATGGTAAAATACAACTCTTACAGCAATCGTTCGAATATTGATTATTTGTGGAGTTTACTTAATTACAAATTTTTGTTTTGGCGATTAGCGGGAGCTGCACGAGCTGAGGAAATAAGGCAAGTTCATCCCTGAGGGCACAAGGGATGAATTGACAGTTGCTATGGGTAACCCAGAGCATCCTGGACGTGTTAGGGCTGCAGGCACTGGTGTGTGCATCAAAGCTTTTTTTGGGCCATCCCAGCGCAAACATGTCCCAAAAGTGGGACTTTCACAAGAAGAGGTAACATATTTTTTCCTTGTAGATGTTACTGTAAAAGAGAATTCAATAATTAGAATTTGACATTTTTTTATCCATGTATAGGTAGATAAGCTATTTGATAGGAAACTCAAAGAAGCAATGAAAAAGTGGCAGGCATCTCAGACTGCCACTTACCAGACAGTACCTATGGTGTCTCCTACTGCATGCTCTACTCCTACTGCAGAGGTTGGGAGTAATCCTATAGACCCACCACCTAGCAAATCCGTTGTAAGTATTTTTATGACATAGTAACTAGTTTTTTAATTTAAGATGATATGTTTTCAAGATGATATGTATATATGAAATTGTAGTTGTTTCAAAAAAATATGATATGTATATATGTATATAACATTCTTTACACAAAAATTTGTAGGGGTTGAAGCCATGCCGTCTAAAAGTTAATGAATATGTTGTTGCAGAGGCGTCGGCTTACCCATCCCTACCAGGGGAAATGTTTCACGGGTCTCCATTACCAGCTGGTTGGATTCGTGTGAGCCCAGTATATATATTCCCCAAGTGGATGGATCTTCCATTGCCATATGCCCACCCAGATTGTGAAACGCTTGGTGAGGTAGAAGGCGGAGTGATATTATGGCTCAAAGCGGATGTCATCTGTATTGAAACTGTATGGTAAATTTACATGTTAAATTGTTAGTGTGTATATATGATATCAGTTGATCTGAAATTATTATATATATATATATATATAGGTTAAAAAGAAGACACCCACAACATCTAGGCCTTTACTTACACCTCCTACATTACCCAGTTGGGTTCCACAGGACCTACCTGTCCCGTTAGGTCCTAACTGTAGGGGTATGGCAATATGGTTAGGCGAACATGATATAAATTGCCTTATAACTGTTTCTATAGATTCAGATGTTGCAGGTCAATCATATGAAAGCAAACTATTTATACAAGATATTTTGGAGTTGTTTCGATATGATTGGCTAAATACATCTGTGCTAGAGCTATGGATAAGGTGAGATCTTCTTTATACATCCATATACCTTATGTAGGATCTGGTGATCTGGTTTCTTATTTATTAATGCATGCGTAATTAATACATATTTTGCAGCTACTTAGACAAGATATGTGTAGATTTTGCATTCGAACATGTAGGATTTTTTATTCCATCTTTGATTAGTCTAGTAGTTAAAGACCCTCCGTCAGTTCAACAATACTGCTGTGAGGCTTTTACAATTTTTGCTCAAAATAAGAAGACGGTGATAATGGCTCCATTCAATGTAGAGTAAGTTTACTTTGCTTATTATAATTTGGACTTAAGAAAATTACATTTTTATTGTGGATTTTGAGTTATTAATTTTTAACATTTTTACCTCTAGTGGTATGCATTGAGAGTTACTGGTTATTGTCCCTGAGACGTTAACTATATATTATCTAGATCCTAAGGGGAGTAAATTGAATACAAAATATGGACACATAATGAAAATGGCATTATTCTGGTGAGAAATATTTCATTTTCATATCCGTTAACATATGTTATTACATTACTATTTAATTATGCAATGTACTGTGTTACATTAACATGTAGGGGTTTTGATGAGTTCAAAAAGGTTGGAGGAAAGGTCCCCATGGAAAAGAACCAGCCAATAATTTGGAAGAATGTGAAAGTAAGTTCCCGACTGCAATATATGTATATATTATTTTTATGAACAGTTCTTAATTAGTTGTATTTTTTAATATTTTGTATGTTTTAATATGTAGTGTGCTACACAAGACAACAGATGGGCATGTGGATACTATGTGATGCGATTTATGCACATGATTATCAAATATGCCGCAATGGACATCGATTGTATTGCTGAGGTATTATATAGTCTCAATAGATAATATGAAATATATCAATCTTATTTATAGCTCATTAATTATATATATATACATCATTCTCTTTACAGGTGTTTAAAACTGACCACACTACAGGAATGGCCTTACCAGATGTACATCCTCCCTATACGATGGGAGAATTAATTGAAGTAAGAGAAGAATGGGCAATATCCATACAAATAGTGGGGGTTTTAAGATATAATTGGGATGTTGATAGCGAATAATGACTAAAGAATGATATTTTGTAAATGAATTTCTGAATTATAATATATGTGTGAATGTTTCTACATGTCTGGATGTTTCTACATGTGTCTGAGTGAAAATGAATGAAATTGTTGGTTGCTATATGAATGTTTCTACATGTGTGAATGTGAAAATGAATGGAACTACAGATTGCTAGCTACATGAATGTTTCTAAATGTGTGAAAATCAAATGGAACTGCATGTTGCATTGTTAAATGTGTGAATATTTTTGTTGTTAATTTTGCAGGTTGTGGCCTGTTGTTGGCTGATATCAATGGATGTCGTAAAACCTACAGTTCATAATTGAACTGTAGGTTTCTCATCCTGTGACCAGCCATACAGCAGGTCTGCAGACTGACAGAAAAAAAACAAAAAATAGGCGTCGGTTATTTGTATAAAACCAACACCACATCATTACAGTGTCGGTTTTTAATAGTAACCGATGTCTATTTCCTTAACACCACGGCCGTGCTAACCAGCACGCCCGTGGCAGCGGACCAGACACCACGGCCGTGCTGGCCAGCACGGCCATGTTGGGAGTTATATGACGTCAGTTGTTTATCTAAAAACCGACGTTGATAGTGCCCAAGATGGCGCCCTTATGTGGCGCGAAAGTATATGGCGTCGGTTTCTTATCTAATAACTGACGCCTATAGTGCCCTGCTGGCGCATTTTTGGTGGCGCGCGAAGGGTTTTGGCATCGGTTTTTGAACCGACGCGTAACGGCTGGGCTTTTAGCATCGCCCACATACACTACTACAGAAATGGCTTATGAAGTCACTTTCCAGTCATCGGTTATTAACGACAAACCGACGCCTAAAACATACAGCGTCGGTTTAAAACACAAACCGACATATATCGGAGAGGAGTGGCCAGACATGGGTATCACTTTCTATTTAGAGTCGGTTCTAGAATAAACAACCGACGCCTAAAGTAGCCCGTGAAATCCAATTTTTTTGAGCAAAAAAAATTGCGCCAAAGTATCAGATACAATGTCGGTGTTTTACCTAATAACCGACATTGAATTAAGATAAAATTTGTGCCAAAAGTTACAATATGGGCGTCGGTTTTCTTAGAATAACCGACGCTGATAAGGTGTGCGCGCCGTCCCCGCCAAAAAAATTAGGGTAAAGGAATGTCCAATTAACGTCGGTTGTCTTTTGATAACCGACACCTAATATTAAAGGTGTCAGTTGGTATGGATAACTGACGCCGTTTAGTAACTTAATAGCCCCCACGCACAGCGAACTCTTCCCCCTTTCTCTTCTGTTTCATTGAGATTGTGCGATTTTGCTCCGACGATTCCCGACCCTGCTGCGTCGCCGCCGCCTGCTGCTGCATCGCCTTCCTCCGCGCCGCCGCCTACTACTGCTGCAGCTACTCGCCACCACCTCCGCCTACCTCTCATTCTCTGCTCACCGCCGGCGCCGCCGCCTGCTGCTTCGTCACCTGCCTCTGTGCCGCCGCCTACTGCTGCTGCAGCTGCTCGCCACCGGTGCCCTCTCCTTCTCTGCTCAACGCCGGCACCTCTCCTTCTCTGCTCGCCTGCCTCCGCGCCGTCTCCTGCCATTGGTGTACTCACCGCCGCCGCCGTCTCCACGCTGCTACCAACAACCAACAGTAGGCCCTCCTTTCTTCATCACTGGTTCTCCTGCTCTTCTTCTTTCTTCTCCCTCTCCTTACCAACAGCAACCACGACCGTGGCTGTGTTGGCCAACCACACGGCCGTGCTAGCCAGGCTGCTGCTGGGTATTTTTTTATTTTTTTAAGTTATTTACTTATTGGTAACTTGATAAATAACTCATATACACTGATGTATGGCAATGCCTTAGTTGATCACTCTTTATATTAGAGTTGCAAGCCTGTAACATTAAGTAATTTTTGAAAGTAAAATAATTATTGACTGTAATATATTGAACTTATATACAATACATGTTCTATGATAAGCCTTAGTAATCAGGTACTGCTGTATATCTAAGTAAATTACATGTAACTAATCATGACATAGATTTTAGAATGCATACTTTGGTTAAATGTACTGCTATAATTTTTGATCAAGTGATGATATGTAAATGTAGCAATAAGTTAGCAAGGTATCAATGATAAGTCTGCTGTAATGTGATGCAAATAGTTATTGTATCATGCATATCTTAATACTTTTTTGTTTTATAGTTGTATAGGGTGTTTTATGTGTGACAAGTCTATTGTTTAATAGTTTAGCTATAATCATTGTTTTATAGTTGTGTTATAAAGTATTTGGGTGTTTAGTATGGTTATTTAGGGTGTTTAGATATGTATAAAGGTTCCAAAAAGTATAGTATATATATGCATACATGTGCATTTTTTATAAAATTGTATAGAAAATCAAAACCCATTCTTGGTGAGAATCCTAATCACCCTTCTTTCTTAATGATGAACTGTAATGCACACATGTGACATGCTTTGAATTTAAATGATGAACTTTTCCCTAAATTTCCAATCATGCTTTTAAAGACATCAATAATCACCCTAACTTGAAGAACTAGGATTTTAGGTATAAGAATGACAACACATTATTTGTTGGCCTAGAAACCCGTCCAAGATTTACTCATTAGCAGTAAATCTTGGATAGTCCCCGGTTTGGGACTGTTCTTGAACACCTAATCTCGCTTAGGATGTAAGTGTATAATGTGTATTGGGTTTTCAAGAAAATTTCGGCAGCATTTCCCCATTTGTTCTCTAAGTACATATGTACTTGGAGAACAGTGGGGAAATGCTGCCAAAATTTTCTTGAAAACCCAATACACATTATACACTTACTAGTGAGATTAGGTGTTCAAGAATGGGATAGGTGGTACACATTTATTATATATAAAAATGACATCACATGTATTTGTTAACCCTAGACCCTAATCTTGTTGTAATATATACTTGTTTTCTCTTTGAATTACTTTACAATGTAAATTTTACAATGTGAATGTGAACTTTACAATGTGAATTTTACAATGTGAATTACTTTATAATGTGAACTTTACAATGTGAATTACTTTACAATGTGAATGTGAACTTTACAATGTGAGCTTTACAATTTGAATTACTTTACAATGTAAACTTTACAATGTGAATGTGAATTTTCAGATGGCTGAGTATTCTCCTTATGACCGTGCTGATGATTACCATGAGGGTGAGGACATCAATGTGCCGCCTCACAATGTAAGTTTTAAAAATATATCATATATTTATATGTATATGTCCATTTATAGTTATATCTTGTAAATGTGTTTATTTTGTCAAATTTTAGGTTGATGATGCACATGTACCATCTGAAGCACTTGAGCCACTTGATCAGCAACACCAAAAAGTTGACAGGAGAAGGGGCATCACTATGATGAAGAAGTCAATAGTGCAAAAGGGCAATGGACCCAAACTTGTTGTGGATTTTGATAATGCAGGAAATGCATCTAGTGTGCATCGCAATTCATTTGTTTCATATCTTGGGTATGTTACTCACAGCCATTGCGGTTGTATGATAGATTCTTGGCATAAAGTTTCTAAGGAGAAGAAAGACGTAATATGGAGGGATTTATGTGTGAGTTATTATTAATTTGCAATTATATTTTGTAGATTACTAATTTTTGGGATACTAGTTAATAGCAATTCTAATTTGCAGAGTATATTTGAATTGGATGAAAAGCTGCATCGTAAATGCGTGATGCAACACTGTGGGAGAGTCCTAAGGAACTATAGGACAAATCTCACCCGAGAATACATAAAAGAAGCTGACAAGAGGAAGAAGGCAGCCACTGAACAGTGGAACTTCCTGGACAAAGAAGAATGGGATGCGTTTGTTGCTTCAAGACAAACAGATGAATTCAAGGTATTAGGCGTCAGTCCCAATCTCATTAATATATGTTGTATTCACCTATTCAAGATTAACATTTACTGTTACTAACCAAATCATTAATGTGCATACTAACTAGGTCCTCAGTGAGGCACAAAGATCAAGGCGTTCACTGAATGTGCATGACCACACAATGGGTCCAAGGGGGTATGCAGGCATTCGCCAAAGACTACAGTATGAGGCTACTGCTCAGTCTACTGCTACTCAGGAGTCCTCCACTGTAGGTAGCACACCTCTACCTCGCCATGATATCTGGATAGCTGGGAGGCAAACTAAGAAGGGAGAAATAAGGAAGCCCGCAACTTCTGAGGCGGCTGCAAAAATGGTAAAATACAACTCTTACAACAATCGTTCAAATATTGATTATTTGTGGTGTTTACTTAATTACAAATTTTTGTTTTGGCGATTAGCGGGAGCTGCACGAGCTGAGGAAACAAGGCAAGTTCATCCCTAAGGGAATAAGGGATGAATTGACAGTTGCTCTGGGTAACCCAGAGCATCCTGGACGTGTTAGGGCTGCAGGCGCTGGTGTGGGCATCAAATCTTTTTTTGGGCCATCCCAGCGCAAACATGACCCAAAAGTGGGACTTTCACAAGAAGAGGTAACATATTCTTTCTTTATAATGTTACTATAAAAAGAGAATTGAATATTTAGAAGCTAACGTTTCTTTTATCCATGTATAGGTAGATAAGCTAGTTGATAGGAAACTGGAAGAAGCACTGAAAAAGTGGCAGGCATCTCAGACTGCCACTCAGCAGACAGTACCTATCATAGCATCCCGCTCTACTCCTACTGCAGAGGTTGGGAGTAATCCTATAGACCCACCACCTAGCACATCCACTGTAATTATTTTTATGACATAGTAACTTGTTTTTTAATTCAAGATGATATGTTTTCAAGATGATATGTATATATGTATATAACATTCTTTACACAAAAATTTGTAGGGGTTGAAGCCATGCCGTCTAAAAGTTAATGAATATGTCGTTGCAGAGGCGTCGGCTTACCCATCCCTACCAAGGGAAATGTTTCACGGGTCTCCATTACCAGCTGGTTGGATTCGTGTGAGCTCGGTACATATCTTCCCCAAGTGGATGGATCTTCCATTGCCATATGCCCACCCAGATTGTGAAACACTTGGTGAGGCACTAGGCGGAGTGATATTGTGGCTAAAAGTGGATGTCATCTTTACTGAAATTGTATGGTAAATTTACATTACGTTAAATTGTTAGTGTGTGTATATGATGTCAGTTGATCTGAAATTATTATATATATATATACATGTTAAAAAGAAGACACCCACAACATCTAGGCCTCCACTTCCACCTCCTGCATTACCCAGTTGGGTTCCACAGGACCTAACTGTCCCGTTAGGTCCTAACTGTAGGGGTATGGCAATATGGTTAGGTGAACATGATATAAACTGCCCTATAACTGTTTCTATAGATTCAGATGTTGCAGGTCAGTCATACGAAAGCAAACTATTTATAAAAGATATTTTGGAGTTGTTTCGATATGATTGGCTAAATACATCTGTGATAGAGCTATGGATAAGGTGAGATCTTCTTTATACATCCATATACCTTGTGTAGGATCTGGTGATCTGGTTTCTTATTTATTAATGCATGCGTAATTAATACATATTTTGCAGCTACTTATACAAGATATGTGCAGATTTTGCATTCAAACATGTAGGATTTTTGATTCCATCTTTGATTAGTCTAGTAGCTAAAGACCCTCCGCCAGTTCAACAATACTGCTCTGAGGCTTTTTCAATTTTTGCTCAAAAAAACAAGACGTTGATAATAGCTCCATTCAATGTAGAGTAAGTTTACTTTGCTTATTATAATTTGGACTTAAGAAAATTACATTTTTATTGTGGATTTTGAGTTATTAATTTTTAACTTTTTTACCTCTAGTGGTATGCATTGGGAGTTACTAGTTATTGTCCCCGAGACGTTCACTGTCTATTATCTAGATCCTAAGGGGAGTAAATTGAATACAAAATATGGACACATAATGAAACTGGCATTATTCCGGTGAGAAATATTTCATTTTCATATCTGTTAACATATGTTATTACATTACTATTTAATTATGCAATGTACTGTGTTACATTAACATGTAGGGGTTTTGATGAGTTCAAAAAGGCTGGAGGAAAGGTCCCCACGAAAAAGAACCAGCCAATAATTTGGAAGAACGTGAAAGTAAGTTCCCGACTGCAATATATGTATATATTATTTATGTGAACAATGCTTAATTAGTTGTATTTTTTAATATTTTGTATGTTTGAATTTATAGTGTGCCACACAAGACAACGGATGGGCATGTGGATACTACGTGATGCGATTTATGCACATGATTATCAAATATGCCGCAATGGACATCGATTGTATTGCTGAGGTATTATAGAGTCTCATTAGATAATATGAAATATATCAATCTTATTTATAGCTCATTAATTATATATATACATCATTCTCTTTACATGTGTTTACAACTGACCACACTACAGGAAGTGCCTTACCAGATGTACATGCTCCCTATACGATGGGAGAATTAAATGAAGTAAGAGAAGAATGGGCAACAGCCATACAAGTAGTGGGGGATTTAAGATATAATTGGGATGTTGATAGCGAATAATGACTAAAGAATGATATTTTATAAATGAATTTCTGAATTATAATATATGTGTGAATGTTTCTACATGTCTGGATGTTTCTACATGTGTCTGAGTGAAAATGAATGAAACTGTTGGTTGCTATATGAATGTTTCTATATGTGAATGTGAAAATGAATGGAACTATAGATTGCTAGCTACATGAATGTTTCTAAATGTGTGAAAATCAAATGGAACTGCAGGTTGCATTGCTAAATGTGAGAATATCTTTGTTGTTTTTTGCAGGTTTGTGGCCTGTTGTTGGCTGATATTAATGGATGTCGTAAAACCTGCAGTTCATAACTGAACTACATGTTTCTCATCCTGCGACCAGCCATACAGCAGGCCTGCATACCTACAGCAAAAAAAACAAAAAATAGGCATCGGTTATTTGTATAAAACCGACGCCAAATAGTTACAGTGTCAGTTTGTAATAGAAACTGACGTCTATTTCCTTAACACCACTGTCGTGTTGGCCAGCACGGCCGTGGCAGCGGACCAGACACCATGGTTGTGCTGTCCAGCACGGCCGTGTTGGGAGTTATATGGCGTCGGTTATTAGATAATAACCGACGCCTATAGTGCCCAAGTTGGCGCCCTTCTGTGGCGCGAAGGTATATGGCGTCGGTTTCTTAGGTAATAACCGACGCCTATAGTGCCATGTTGGCGCGTTTTCATTGGCGCGTGAAGGGTTTTGGTGTCGGTTTTTGAACCGACGTGTAATGGCTGGGCTTTTAGCGTCGCCCACATAGGTGTCGCTTAGAAACTGACACTAAAGGCCTTAAATAACCGACACTAAAGGTCGGTTATGTACTAGTGATAGGTGTCGCTTAGAAACCGACACTAAAGGCCTTAAATAACCAACACTAAAGGTCAGTTATGTACTAGTGATGGCATTATTCTTGTGAGAAATATTTCATTTTCATATCCGTTAACATATGTTATTACATTACTATTTAATTATGTAATGTACTGTGTTACATTAACATGTAGGGGTTTTGATGAGTTCAAAAAAGCTGGAGGAAAGGTCCCCACAAAAAAGAACCAGCCAATAATTTGGAAGAACGTGAAAGTAAGTTCCCGACTGCAATATATGTATATATTATTTATGTGAATAGTGCTTAATTAGTTGTATTTTTTAATATTTTGTATGTTTGAATTTATAGTGTGCTACACAAGACAACGGATGGGCATGTGGATACTATGTGTTGTGATTTATGCACATGATTATCAAATATGCCGCAATGGACATCGATTGTATTGCTGAGGTATTATATAGTCTCATTAGATAATATGAAATATATCAATCTTATTTATAGCTCATTAATTATATATATATATATATCATTCTCTTTACAGGTGTTTAAAACTGACCACACTATAGGAACGGCCTTACCAGATGTACATGCTCCCTATACGACGAGAGAATTAAATGAAGTAAGAGAAGAATGGGCAACAACCATACAAATAGTGAGGGTTTTAAGATATAATTGGGATGTTGATAGCAAATAATGACTAAAGAATGATATTTTGTAAATGAATTTCTGAATTATAATATACGTGTGAATGTTTCTACATGTCTGGATTTTTCTACATGTGTCTGAGTGGAAATGAATGAAACTGTTGCTTCCTATATGAATGTTTCTACATGTGTGAATGTGAAAATGAATGGAACTACAGATTGCTAGCTACATGAATGTTTCTAAATGTGTGAAAATCAAATGGAACTGCAGGTTGCATTGCTAAATGTGTGAATATTTTTGTTGTTAATTTTGCAGGTTTGTGGCATGTTGTTTGTTGATATCAATGGATGTCGTAAAACCTACAGTTCATAACTGAACTATAGGTTTCTCATCCTGCGACCAACCATACAGCAGGTCTGCAGACTGACAGAAAAAAAACAAAAAATAGGCGTCGGTTATTTGTATAAAATCGACGCCACATTGTTACAGTGTCAGTTTCTAATAGTAACCGACGTCTATTTCCTTAACACCACGGCCGTGCTAGCCAGCACGACCGTGGCAACAGACCAAAAATAGGCGTCAGTTATTTGTATAAAACCGACGCCACATCGTTACAGTGTCGGTTTCTAATAGTAACCGACGTCTATTTCCTTAACACCACGATTGTGCTGGCCAGCACGGCTGTGGCAGCGGACCAGACACCACAGCCGTGCTGGCCAGCACGGCCGTGTTGGAAGTTATATGACGTTGGTTTCTTATCTAATAACCGACGCTGATAGTGCCCAAGATGGCGCCCTTCTGTGGCGCGAAGGTATATTGTGTCGGTTTCGTATCTAATAATTGACGCCTATAGTGCCCTGCTGGCGAGTTTTCAGTGGCGCGCGAAAGGGTTTTGGCGTTGGTTTTTTAACCAACGCGTAACGGATGGGCTTTTAGCGTCACCCACATAGGTGTCACTTAGAAACCGACACTAAAGGCCTTAAATAACCGACACTAAAGGTCGGTTATGTACTAGTGAATATACTCTATCCAACCTTACAAGGCTCAATTCACTAGGGATAGATGAACCTAAACCTATACCAACCATAATCTAGGTTTCTATGTTTGGTTCCCCTAGTGTACTTTGTTGCAAGGGTTGTCATAAGGTGTAAGAGAAGAATTTTTCACCTTATTTTACTTCCTATATATACAACTTCTAACATGATCTTTGTAAATATAGAAGGAGAGACACACTTAGCTTCCCACTCCCACCTATGGCTAGTAGGATATGGGAGAGATGGGTAGATAGGAGAACTAACTAAGGGTCCAAAAGTGAAATTAGGAGTTTCTCCCTTTCAAACCTCCTCTTTCTTGTTTACCATATACCTTAGGTGGCTGCATAGCTCAAACACAAAAGAAAAAGATATATATATATAGAGAGAGAGAGAGAACAAGCATGAACATAATATAAGAGACAATATAACACATTTTACATAAATATCTATGTCACATGGTATCAAAGTCACAATTTATCCTTAAAATAGCCCACAATGGGGATTATCTACACATAGTGCAAGAAAATGTAAAACAAGAGGTAGAAGAAAGTTAAACTCCTTCGATGTTGGTGAATGATCCTCCTTCACATATAATTGTAGTAAGAAACAACTTCTCCCTCCATAAAGGGAATGGCATGGAAAGGGAATGGGAATAGTCAAAGCACTATAAAGGGAATGGGAATAGTCAAAGCCCTAGAATATTAGGGCTTCATGGTGGAAGATGGAGAGTGGGAGTGGAAATTGGCATGTAGGGTGGTAGAGGGGCGGCTGGCGAGTGTAATCAATGTGTCATTACTCACCCCAATTGTCACTAAAGATTATATAGTAGTCTAGTAGATAGGGTGAGTGGGGATAGAATGGTTAAATGTGGGAAACATTAGGTTAGAGGGGTAGAATGACATGGTGGAAGAATAATTCAAAAATGGTGGTTTAGGGGGGTTGTCCTAGGTAGGTGGAACAAACATTCTACAGACAAAATGGTCGATGTGAGTAGCAAGTTGAACTGTCGTTCTATAGAGAAAGGTCATTGTGAACATGGATTAGATTTTATGGAAATTGTGGTGGATTTGGAGAGTTGCCACAGCTGTTCCATGTGTAGAATGACCATTTTGGAGGCTAGTTGAATGGTTACCATGGTGAGAAAGGATGTTTTGTCTACAAAGTTGACTATTATTGAATGAAGTGGATTTGTAAGGGGGAGTTGTCTTGCAGAATGGTCATTTTGGGGATTTTTTTATTGCACTTTGAGATCTGATATCTTCAACCAATGAGTCATCCATTTCTCAATGGATCATGAGAACATAGGATGTGTTGGAGTTGATCGTACAACTTCTTTGGACTCCAAGTGTGGTGGAACCCTCACAGTTATGTCCATCTTCTGCTTGCATCCTATAGTGCTCAAGTACCTATGAAATACTAAAAAAGACTCGATAAGTGTTTTTGACATAAAATACAACTTATTTGGAAATAAGCATGCATTCTAAATATATTGATATGCATAATGAGAAACTAGACACAAGATGAGACCCAATCTAGGGAATCATCATCACCCCAAGCATAAAACATACTTGTCACTAATTTTAGTTAATCAAGAAATGACAAATGCATTAATAAGGTGTTTTTGACTAGATATACTCAAATAAGACTTTATACATCTAATCCACTTCTCTCCACTCCAATTTCAAAATTCTTATCCAATAAAAGCACAAAAACCAAGAACGTCCAATAGAGGGCATCAAGACTCATGCAAGTGATGTGGTATTCATACAACTCAGGATAAGAGTTTTCATATTAAACTTTAGTCAAATTAGGCAGGAATGTCATTTTGTGTGCAAGAATTTAATTTGATGTATTAATCCATCCCATTTGGTCCACTAGGTTGTGTATGGGGGCATGAGGATCAAAAGGTTTGATTTTCTCGAGATCGGTAGGTATCCAAAGAGAAGGAGGTTTTGGAAGGAATTTGTAATGTTATTACATACAAGCACTCAACCTTTTTTTCTTTATTTTTTCCTATTATGTAGGAGCACCTTTATTGTCTTTCTCCATTTTTTGCCTTTGTGTAGGTAGGGATGTAGGGTGGTAGGAAGAAGTAGAGGGGAGGAAGTTTGGCCTTCCCAAGACTTTTGAGAGTGTGCTTTTTAGCATCTTTCAGTGAGGCAGAGGTGTAAGAAATGGTAGAAAAGAGTTGGCAAGTAGAGGGGTAAGTAGTGGGGTTCTTCATATATAGTTTTGAGTTTTCAACTTAATCTCATCAGCAAAATGACGTAACCATGATGAATGATAAAATATGGAAAACCACACTTGTCTCACAAGATTTAAATAAACCTTAAACATAATGGCTTGACAAGATTGCATTTTAATTAACAATTCACTAGTTCATAATAGAGGTGGAAAACATATATAAAGTCAAAGAATGAGATTGTAGAGAAACAATTATTTGATAATATGAATAAATTTTTCAAAAGGTCACTCAATTTAATTCAAGTAGAGATTCAATTCAAGAACCTTCAGGGCAATTAATTTCAATATTGGTTTGTTTAGGCAAAATTGTGTCAAAAATCTCATAATCATATAAAGATTTACAAACTAAGCATAAAATATAGAAAGTGGGTCCTAACTAAGCATACACAAGAAATTATCAAAAACCACATGTAGTGCAAAGAATATGGGTGGCATGGAATTTTATTTTGAAATTACACAATTTTTCACATGCAAATGACATAATATAAAACAAGAAGGATAACAAGTGGAATAAGAAATCAATCAAAACATCTCAAAGAATGGGTGAAACTAGAATAGAAGAACAAGAGTCTAGAAGGGCATAATGCCCTACCATCCTAAGCTTTTGAATTGTGATGTTCATAACATAAAACTATGCTTGAAATGATAGGGAAATGGTCATTGTGACGGTGGTTGGTCTTGATCGATGCCTCTGTGAGGTGTTGGTAGTGGGTACTATTAAGAGTCTACTTATGGAGGCAAGTACCCATCAAGATACCCTTTTGTAAGCTGACACAATAGTCATTTACCCTTTGTGGAGTTATATGAGTATATGTGGTTGATTTAATAGTGCATTTGTTATGGTACAACCACATTTGTTGTTGAGTATTATAGATCCCATCCAACTGTATCATATGAAATAGTTGGAAGGGGTGTCTACACATCATCTATCTCTTATCGCATCCTCACATAGTATTTTGTGTTGTACTGTTATTGTTATTCTGATGGTGCACTAGACTCCCCAATTTTGTAAGTACTTGTTTTTGAAATGTGCCTCTAGGTTGGTACTACTCATAATATCCAATGACATCAATTATATCTTTTTGGGGCTATGATGTTCTAGTAAAATGTTGGCATGGTATGGCAGCTTGAGAGTGAATGTGAAATATTCATAATTGAAATGGAAAAGGATCTAGCCAGACACGATTGAAATCAGTTAAGGCCTTTCCAAATAATTAATGTTTACAAGTAGGGAACTTGGTTCCATTATGATATAGTTTAGAAAAAAAATCCACGGGTGAGAGAAATACATTTGATAATACCTCCCTATTGGAATAGTGTGTTGACCTTGAAGGGACTTGCCATCATATGACAAATATGCATTTCTCCTATTTCCAGGTTCTACTTCTTTTTCATCTCATAAATGAAATATAGTTCTTTCATAAGGAAGGAGCCCTGGTTTTCATAACACCAATGTACGGTATTGGCCAACACTCTATGGAAATATAATCAAAAAGTATTTATCTTCTTACTAGTTTTGGACTTCCCAGGGGTGAGATTTTATTCTCCATTGAGTGCTTACCAAACCCTTTATGCATTGTTGGTGCAACTTGTGTAGATGAAGGTGTTCAAGAAGTAGAAATAGACTCCAAAAAATGTTATAGCTTGTGAACCAGGGATGCTTGAACGATTCTTTTTTATGTCCAACTCTCCACCTCCACTTTATTGATCAAGTCTTCTATGTAATTGTTGCATGGTTGTTCTCCACCCACATTGTAGTTTGGGCCCATGCAATCATCATCATGTGATGACAATGCGGTTGAAGTGTGAGTGCAAAATGGTAGATGGATTTTGGGATGGTTGAGTAGGATTTTAGCAATTTATTAAATAGAGGTGAGGGAGAACTTTCTTTCCGCTACTGGTAACATCCTTTGCAATTTTGGTATCCATGGAGGAAGAGGGTTTTGTGCATATTTGGTTTAGGGCTACTGTAGAAGTATGTTTTAGTATAGAGGACAAGAATGGAGATAGAGAATCTTGAAAAAGAGGTGTACGATTTTGAAGAATCATGGGGGGTTCATAAGATAACATGGAAATTACTCATTTTAATAATGGATCAGCATGACCTTTCTATGGACAAAACTATTGTTCTATATTTCTCTTAGCATGGCCATCCATTCTACCTAGAACAACCTTTGTGTTTTGCAATCATATCACATGGTTTTACTTTAAAATCTTGCACAATCACCATGACCTTCTAAAGATTGAACGTTCATTCTTGAGGTTTCTTCATCAATTTAAAATCTATTTCTATATGCATAATGCATATTTTTAATTTCATTCTCATCTTGTTTGCCAAAAAATTAAAATTTTTCACTTCTTCTTCAAGTCCCTATTAATGTTTAGAAGAGAAAAAAATAAAGAAATCTATCAACAAAAAATATGTATATATGTTTTTTAGAAGTGTATAAAATGCAAAAGTATAAGAAAGAGTTGATGTATCATGTCAATAATTCAACAAATCATGAGGGTCACCTCCCATTAGCGCCAAGTATTATGCCTTTATCTAGGCTTGTTTGTCAAGTAGTCTTTAATTACCTCAACAATGTCAAACATTTAGTTGGCCTCCTTGAGGCCAACTTCAAAAATGGGTTTCAACCTTTGTCCATTAAAACAAACACCATCCTTCAATCATTTAAATTATATCACAATAGTGTGGGATAATATGAATGATTCACCTTGAATGAGCTTTCCCACTGTAACGACCCCGCTTCCCGATAACCCCCAATTAAGGAAGACAAAGAAGTCAGAGTTGCTATCCCAAAATAGGATCAATGGTTTAGCAAATAATCAAAAATAATTAATAAATTCTATCAAAGACTAAGCTTAAAACATGCTAAAAATTATTTTTCACATACCTTTCAAAAATAGGAGTCTGGAACTTTACCCATTGTAGAGTTATATCTAACTAAATCATCCTTTAATAGATTAACTTCATTCTTTAAAAATGCCACTTTACTATTTGTTTACTTTGAGATATTCCTAAAATACTGACAAACAAAACATTGGTCAATATAAATAAGTATACCGATATGTGGTGACAACCAAAAATTTACACATATTCTAACAACTTAATCACATCAAGTAATTGTTAATAACACAAGATTACATTTTTTCAATATGACTTCCCAACTGCTTTTACTCATCCTTTGGGATACCCTCACTTAGGGTTTAGTCCTTGCAAGTGACTTTAGGCTACCTTCTCCATCTTGAGCTTGGTACCTTGTGGGTCACCTCTCTGGGTGCCTATGGTCTTCCCTCTAGGGCTTGAGCACATGTGACCTTCCCTCCAAGGCTTGGTCTCATATCTTACATCCAGAGATGGTATGTAGGTTCGGTCAAGTCATATGTATATTTAAATTGTGATAGTCATATTCAATTTAAAGATTGTAGAAATAAAATCATCCAAGCAGTTATTTCCATAAAATTAGTGAAATGTCGGAAAATGCCAGGAGAATAAAGCGAGTAATCATAAATAACCACATACATGATTTGAAGATCACACAGGAAAAAGCACAATCCTATCCAATTAGGAAATCCAAGCAATTAATCAAGCCAATCACACAAGCACAACAGAATCCTGAAAAGCATGTACAACCTATTTACTACATACTCATCAAGAACTTACTTTATTGACTTAGGATTACTTCCTAGGGTTTCCTTAGGGTTCTTTAGATCTATTTCTCAACTTTCCCTTTTTAAGTCAATAAAACCTTAAAACAACAATTCTATGCTCAAAACCCTAATTACTCAACTATTCATATTAAAGCCTCTTTATCATCAATTTGGCTTAGTATCATCCTAATATCATCTCATACAAAGGATTTCAAAATATAACTCATTAAAAATCATTAACACCTAGATTAGGGTTTCTAAGCCCATTAATGCACTTTATCCATATGAAACCCTAAATTAGCCAATTAAGCACATGGATTATCCTTTTAGATTCAAAATGTCATTTTTATTAATAACATGTTATTATCCACATTAGGGTTGGAAATCCCAGACCCGACCCAAATGACCTGACCTGACCTAACCCGACCCGAAATTCTGACCCAAAATTACCCGAATCAAACCTGAAATGCTAATTTCGTTATAAACTAAAATTCTGCCATGTGTGCAAATTTTAGCTTGTATGGACCTGAATAACCTGAACTCGACCCGTTCAACCCGAGAGTAACCTGAAATGACCCAAAATATACCTTTTGGTGAGTTTTATTAAGATTTATTAAATATTGATACATGATAACATTTTTAGCATGTCTTATAAATAATGATATAATCAAATATCTAATAATTTTAAGGATTTCATAAATTTTGTAGTAAAAACCCAATTTAGGACTCGAATTAGACCCAAAATTCACTTTATGGGTCAGGACCCGATCTGACCCGACCTGATTGCCAGCCCTAATCCACATAAAACATCCATATGACCTTTCCCAATTTCATTAATCATCGAATTAGGGTTTCTTACTTATGAAAGCTTTAAAGATAGCCACTTTAGGTACTTTTTGGATTTCAAATAGATATAGGCTTTAGTTCTATTTTTATTGTATTCCTTACATTCTCTTGATAAATTTTTGTATAAAATTTGTCACAATCTGAGTTACCAATAATTATTTATGAATTTTGCAAGATTTACTTACCAGGACCAATGAGAGGTTGACACGTCAGCCGTTGTTTATGTTGTTTCCTGCGCAACTGGATTGACTTAAAACATATTAAAAAGATGAAGCTTCCCCCGTTTGATGACCCAGTTCTTCATGCCTCAGAGGGGCATTTTTGTCAAGGTGGCCCTACTCGTCACCTTCCTTGTGAACCCTCCTACTGTCGTCGGGCCAAAGTCGCCATGGGGCTATCTCCCCTTCCCCAAGGCTCAAAAGGCACAAACAATGGTCCCTCTACTTCTTCCGCCCTCCACCACGCCCGAAAAGGACCCAATCAATGGCTGAGGCAGATGGGTTCAAGAGTACTAGGCCTGCAAACCGTGGCTGGTTTGCAGACATCATGCAGGTGTTGAACATGAGCTAGGGTGAGGAGATAGCGACTGAGTTGTTGTCCAGCCTCATGGGAGCATCTCGCATCCTTCAAACTCCCTTCCACATTGCGATGCTACTTCAGGGATCACACTATCCCCTTAGTTAGGTTCAAGATGGATACTGGTTGGATGAAGAAGGGAAGATGCTTGATGGACTCAAGGTCCAGGGTCTAACCTTTATATAATTGATGGTAACAATGTTCTAACGTGTTTAAGTCTCTATTTATCAATGAGGAAATGAGTCCCATTATTTGTAAATAACTACTTTCCTTGTTGTCATGTAATTAGTCCTTTGATTACCTCCTTGCCAAACCCATGTTCCTTGGTTATCAAGGAGCCCATATTAGCACATTTATATAATGGTCAATCAGAGAGTCAACGATTGTATTTCCTTTTAACTTGGCTTTTAATCCATTGATAACAAGGATATACTACCTTATACAAAGTAGTATTTTGATTTGCAAACACCAAAAAGCCACTACATAATTCCCATGAATACATGGCACTTTATTCCAAAATTCTAAAAGTATCCTGTTCTTGCTATTATAACCATGTGGATTCAAAATATCATCCATGGTGATCAGTCATACATCTTTCGACATAGATCTCATAATTATCTTAATTTCTCTCCTTATTTATGCATTATTTGATTTCCTGTCAATTTTATTTCTCTTTTTATCATCTTGGACTTACTAACTTAATATGATCCACAAAATCATACATTTAAAGGAAATATTATTATCAAAGAAATCCGCTCATTACACATAAATCATACAATTTCATAATCAGACATTTTATTGGAGAAATTGTATTTCAATCCATATAAACCTCAAACATTAGGGTTGTAACACCCACCTTTACCTAAGTTGTCCAAGGAAGAGCTTCATGTGTGAGTTGTACATCAAATCCATCGACTGGGGTCGAAGGTTTTCTTTGGATCAGCTTTACATGCAAGAACTTCATTCTTTATGTATATCTCTTAGTTATTTCATATGCCTCATTCCTCACCTCTTAAAGCTCATTCAAATTTATTTTTCCTTTGGATTCTAGTCATGTCCATGTTATGATCAGTAGATCTCAACTCCCATAGGGACCTTGTGTTGCATTTCCTGTAGCAAGTGGCAACTTTTCCCATAGATCAACTTTAATGGAGTGGTTCCAATTGGGGATTTATATTTTATATTCTCACAGAGCTACATTAATATGGCGTGGACAATTGTTACGGTCCAATTTCACCATATTATCAAGAATATGCTTGATCTCCTTATTGGCAAACTCAACTTCCCACTTTTCTAAGGATAGTATGGAGTTTCCACTAGGTCATTAACATCATGACTCTTTATTAATATCTCAGATAATACATGAAAGAAATAGCCACCTCTATCACTAACTATGGCCCTAGATAATCCAAAAAAGCTAAAATATTTTGACTACAAAAATTCATAGACCGTCTTGTAATCTTTTGTTCTTATAGTAATAGCTTCAACCCACTTGGATATGTGATTAGCTACAACCAATATATACACAAATCCAAAGGAAGGAGGCAAAGAACCAATTAAATAAATACCTAAATGTAGAATGCATCCACCCCAAGATTTGGGATAGAGGGGATCATGTCTCTTTTGTATATTGTATCACCTTTAGAAATTTCAAGCATTCATTGGAAATTTTAAAGAGGGTGAGATAGAAGACACGTTGAAGAACCTTGTTGATATTCCATTTTCACCAAAATGGTCTCCACGTGAACCATAATGGCACATTTTGAGAATCTCACGCTGCTCACTTTGGGGACACACCTTATAGAAGGCTGGTCAGAGAAATATTTAAAAGTGTTGGGTCATCCCAAAAATAGTTATTCACAATTTCATATAATTTTTTTCATTCTTAATTGACGATGTCTCTATCACTCTTCTACTAGAAAAAATGGCTATATATTGATGATGGGTTGTCCTAATGATGTAGGATTTAATCGCACAACAAAATCTATAACGATGAAATCCTTAGATTTTACCTTAACAAAACATATGAAAATCCCACTTGTACGTGCATGGAATTTAGCATAGTATAGTTCGGCATCAAACCAAAAGGACAACGTGTTTAAGAATACTTCGAGCATAACCAAGTAGGAACAACTATTTTAGAATAAAATTTGGTTTATTGTTTAAATATGCTAAGATTGCAAAAAAATGTTGGACCTAGGTTGTGCTTCTGAAAGTGATGGAACCAGTAGCGTGTATGGGTTTCACTATAGTTACAAATTATTCACACTTTCAAATAAGTATCAACATACATATGTTAAGGCAAGACAAATCCTCCTAAAGGTCATAGATTCATAGTCGTACATATGTTACTCTAATCATGTTGTCTCATTACTTAGACATCATTTGCTTAATGCCTAAAATAATTCCTATTCAAAATTCTAGTCAAGGTTTTAACATGAACCAAATGATATCTAAGATCTCAGGTTGGAAGCTTTTTACATCTAAGATCTGGTAAACAAGCAAAATAGCTGGACAAACTAGATTTGCAAGCACAAAACATTTGACATAGCATGGTTCATACAATCGTAGGTGTAGCAAAGAGAAGAAAATTGGGTAGTGATGCTACTCCTCACACCCTACCAAGAGGATGATTCACAGATGGAGAAAATATCATGTTTAACAAAGGGAAAGATGGAGATATCGATCATCACAATGGTAGATGGATACGTAGACATGGTGTTCCAAAGAAATTTTCCAAACTAAGAGATAAGAGAGTCAAACTAGTAGCAAGAACACCCTTTCATGTTTGTCAGATGTGAAATACAAGTCGCCAATACCCTTCTTTGTGGCTCGGTCCTATTGTAGTGATAATAGAGCATGTGGATGGTTATGTTGGAAGGTGGTTGTCAGTTTACGTGATCGTCAACCATTAGAAATGGTAGATAGAAGTTGGAGATGGATGCTCATAATGGAAATTGGATCCTGGAGCTGTCAAGATTGGATCCCATTCCATGGAGGCTAGGACTTATATTTATAGATGTTTGCTAGAGTTAGGAACTATTGTGACCATCTACACTAAAGTTTTCTACCTACATCAAAGCAAAGGTATGGCTATGCAAGGAAGATGAGAGGTCTGATGATGTTCAAACTTCCCATCAATCTCCGAGGTTCATTAGTCAATGAACACACCTAGAAGTTTCATCAGTTGTGGCCATTAGAAAGTGACACCACCCATAGATGATACTTTAGAACTTTCATTGGTTGGAAGTATCAAAGTTTTCATCAGTAGACGCATGCTAAATTACATCAATTAATGGGTAGGTGTTCCATTAGTTGACAATCTATGGATTGCCATTGGTGGAGCAAGCTAAAAATCTCATCTGTCAACGAATAGAATTTTCATTGATTGGTGACAGAAAAAAAGACTTCATTAGTTGTTGTGTGAACATATTTCATTAGTTGTGAGGCAGGGGTCCATCCGAAGTTGGAGTGTGTTGAGCAAGAATTCCATCTATCAATGTTCCATCAACAGTCAATCGATAATCCAATAGACTGATGGTGTTGTAGTGTTCTCATTAGTCAATGAGAATGCCATTTGATGAGAATGTTGATGGATGTTGACCATGGAGGTTGTATTTGTGTATGTTGATTGTATGACATCAGTGAATTATTTGGCCATTCAAGTGGTTAAGGGGCAGACCAATGAAATCATATCCAAAGTCAAAATTTTCTTCAACCTGCTAGTGTGTAGAGAATGAATATCAGACCAGCCATTGAAACCAAAACATTGGATAAAAACCTTGCAAATTAACATAAAACTAAGGTTAACTAATTGTAATCTAATACTAAAGTAAAATTAGGAATATGAATCCAAAACTAAGCTGAAAATGCAACTAAAACTAGGATGAAGATGCATTCATCAGCTAATCAACATGAAATGCTTTGGTTCTTGTAGTTTCATCATATGAATCTTCAATACAAGAAAGGTGGATGGCTACAAAACTTTCACACCCATTTTTTCATCAACAAACTCAATATCAAATGCTTGAAGCAATAGTAGCCACAATATTAGTCTTGGATTTGGGTCTTTTTTTACATGAGGTATGTCAAGGTGGCATGATTGGTGTACACAATCAACTTACTTTGTAGGACATAAGAATGAAACTTGCTAAGAGAAAAGAAAATAGCTAGTCACTCTTTCTCATTTGTGTAGAGAATGAAGCTCAAGCTAGATGTGTAGATAATGAAGCTCAAACCTAACATGAAAACCAAAGAATCAGATCAATACCTTACAAATTAACATAAAACAAAGGCAAACTAAAATATTGACATAAAAATAAGAAAATTAAATTAAGCTAATTCTAAAGTAGTATGAATGCAAAAATATATTCCAAACACAACTAATACTATGATGAATATGCATCCATCAAATAACTTCAAACTGAAGTATTGCTCATCCTTGAATAGCAAAATTTGAAATAGTTTCCAAATGAATAGCTTTAACTAATGTAGTTGCCTCTCTTCACATCAGGCACATTTTCCTACAACTTGATATGGCCAAGCTATCTAACTTGCTAAGATCGCAAAACACATCTAGTTTACAATTTATCTTTCCAAAAAAATTGTGACTGCTAACCCCAATATAAGAATGACTAAGAGTTTTATAGATGTTCATAAAATCCCATATAAAAAAAAGTTTGCATATGATTTGACTATGGGGTGCATAAAAAGGATGCTAAATGAGACATTCATTGTGTCTTTAGGTGAAAAAGGAATAGAAGGGAGGTGTGGAGGCAATATGCAAATATGTCTTCTATTCAACTTGAGATTATATATTTTTTCCTTGAATTATGTACACCATTTGCTTGTTGTGCACATTCACTTATTTTATTTGTTTTTTGGTGGTATTCCCTTATTATATAGAGTGGGGGATGGAATAAGTAGATAGAGTAAGAAAGAGGACACCATAAACTTAGAGTCTAGCACATATGTTTGGATTTTTATATCTTTTGGTGGATGGAAGGTAAGAAAATGGAATAAGAAGTGTAGGAAAGGGGTAAGATTAGAATGGAACTTGATTTACAATTCCATGCATCGGGTGGTTCTTATGTCCCACTGTGCTCAAATGATGACATGATAGGAGAAAAAGTGATGATTCAATGAACTCATTTTACTATTCAGATAGAAGAATTATGTATTTGATCCCCCTTGGTTTCTCAAATACTTTCCATCCTTTATAGAAAAACATGATTTTTGGGTTACTAGACCACATAGGGTGATTTCTAGTCGTTGGCTACTGTTCAAGATAGGTTTTTTTCAGGTTTAGTTCAATTAAGAGGAACAATGCAATAATTACATGCATGGATGAAAATAAAAATCTGAATCTAACCCACAGATAATGGCTTTCATTATTCTAGACAACATTTTGAAAGTTTTTAGCTATAAATATCTTAAGTAAAAAAATAGATAGGTTTGAGTGGAAAGTATAATACGTATCACCCACCCTACAAGCCAAGCTTAGATAAATGTTCATCCTCAATCAAACACACCATCTCAAAACACCATCCCTGGAATTTTCATAAAAAATAAGCATACCCAGTGATGCTAAGTCATCAAGTTAATTTCCTTCTAATGATGTAAAACCATAGAATAAGTCTTTTTTTTTGTCAGTCATAGAATAAGTCCTACATGTGATGATCCAATATTTATCACATCAAAATTTTAAAATGTGCACAACTCAACTCTAACTATGCAATAAGGGATATACATGGATTAAATAGCAATCTACCCTAAATATTCTCATAATATGTTCCTTTACATAGTATGAAGGTATGTAGTGAGATGTTAGAGACCTTTTTAAATTTTGGTAGTGTGATCCATTTTCAATAATGCATAGAGCATCATTTACCATTAAATGACTAATCATGTAAAACATGTTTTTCCCTAATTCAAACATAAGATATGAGAAAATATTTTGAATCCTTGGGTTCAGTTTAGCAAATATATAAAATTTCATTAGAATTTGATATCTTTAGATATGTTAAATAGTGAAATAGTAAAGGTAAAAGAGTTATTTATAAATTCCTAGGTATTCAATTAATGTTGCCAATTTAATGGTTTTAGCCAATTCCAAAACTTAACTCATTGTGTCACGCAATGGGAAAGACAGACTAAATAGTAAGTTCTTTTCTAGACGTGAGATCATGATTAGACAAAGGTGACTTTGTCTCCTACCCCACACCTTTTGCGCATCGGTGAACCACAATCAGTGATGACACTCATTGTTCCCTCCCTCCCTCTCTCTCTATGCACCATGATTCCCTTCGTTCTCACCAGCATTAGTCTCGCAAGGTTGTGTCGAGTCCATAGAGACCCCATTTCAGCCCTACCTCTCAACCCAATGAAAATGACCAAACTACTGCTCCTCCCTCTATGTTGGCACGAGTTACAGAAGCAGGATCAGGTCTTGGCATTGATACTCGATGGTGTTGGATGATCCATTGGGCCTCAATAGACCCTTGTTTGCAAACAATTTTTTTGTGGAAGCCAGTCAAAGAGATCCAACAATATGGGTCTTCTTTCCTGAGAGATGATAAGATCGAGCGAAGTGTTTTTGTTGTTCCAATTCAATTATCAATCTAGTTAGATTCCCTGCATCCTCCATTTTACTCTTGTGGTGCTTAGAGATGGTGTTTTTTTTTTAAATTGGGTAAATATATTTCCAAACCCACAAGTGGGGCAAAATACTAGTCACACCCTTACATGTAACTCACACCAAATCAAAACACTTAGAAGCTGAAGAGACTTCCAATTACATAAGGTCCCAAGTCCTATTTGCAATTGTAGAAACACTTACTAATCTTTTCTTGTATGTCTTGTATCTCCTTTTTATTTCCTATTCCAATTTCTTGAACAGAAGGAGCTCATCTCTTCCAACGCCACCATGTAGTCAGCTATTCCTTTCTGCCCAAACTATATGGACTATAGATGTGATTGTCCATAGCTCTAGGACATTATCCTGATTGTTCATAGCTTCAAGACTTTATTGTAATCTAAATGACCTTCTTACTCTCGTATTCAGCTACGCGTGGCTCCATAGATATATCCAAGTTTAACAGTCCTTAAACATATGGGTAACTATTTCATCGCCGATGTGGCACAAGATACAAGTGGTATTTATGTTCGGCGCCCATTTCATGATCTTCATCTTTGTAGGCAGTAAACCATTCAAAGCTCAAAAAGAGGTCAAGATCCACCTAGGATAATGCATAGGGCCCCACAACTTTTCATAGATTGATCTGCTCTCTTGTTTCTATTTGTAGGTGTCCCAGATGTTTTACCCCAATGTTGGGTTGACAAACTCTTCCATTTGTCTTGAGATGGTGAGTCTCAAAGAGATGCCATTATAGTATATTTTGTATGATTTTCCTTCTTGTACAGTCAATCAATCACCACAAAGTTAATCATGCTCTTATTTTTAGGTATGCATTGTCGTGTCATTGTTTTCAAGTTGTGAGTTCACTACTTTGTACCTTGCGATTGGTGGGGGAAGTTTAAGCCGTCTTTGGGTCTTTTGTCACCACGATTCTTCCCCTGAATTTGTTGGGTCACCAAGGAGATGACCAGTTCCTTAGTTGCAAATTTTAAGCTGTATTTTCCATTTTCACCTTCTTAGTTCCTTCTACCATGATGGCAGTTTGGAACCTCATCTCCTAGAATCCCAATAGCTCTTTAGGGACGTCGAGGCATGGAGGAAGTCATGGAGATCTTTACCTCCCCCACCCATATGATGAGTTCTTCTGCCTTAGATCAGGAACTAGAAGCTCCAATAGCATGGTCAACACCATGGCTAAAGTAGGAAGAACCAGATACTTGATTTACTATTGACCCCTGCTACTTCAATTAATATCATGTTATCATGGGTATTATTGACATCTAGAACCTTTTATTTTAGTACAACCATAGATATGTTATAGATTTGTTTTACTCCTATGCCCTGCCATGTAAGCTATCTCAAGTTAATAATGTGAGGGCATCATAGTATTCCTACATGGACTCCTTTGGTTTTTGAAATTTCCAGGAAAAGCTTTAATTGATTTTTTTCTATCCTTCTTGTTTTATCAGTTTTAGTTTGATCTTTGATAAATTGTAGAAAATAATTTAGAGTTCAGAATAGGATGAACCATATATGGTTTTTGATCAGCTTTTTGAGATCTAGTCGTTGGTCTGTATTTCATGACCTGTTATGGGTTGGTTTTCACGAAATAATTGGCGTTAATATCATTATGGTTTAGAACCTCAATTAAGGAACATTGGGTGATTACCGCAAGTTGATTAGGAGATTAAGATCAGGAAGATCTTAGGAGCTTGGTTCCTACTGATTGAGTAAGTTGTCCATGCCCATGAGTATTTAATATTTGTTATTCTTATCATGTTCACATGCCTATCTTTTCAAGTGAGATATTCATGATTTATATGCTTATGGAAAATCATGTTCATGTTAAGAAGTTATGTTTTATATTGTGTTCATGTTTATGATTTCAAATGGAATAGTATGTATCATTGACATGCTAATGAATCAAGTGATAATGATAATCATGTTCAATGAATTAAAAAAATATGGAAATCATGTTTAATATTAAGAAATCATGTGAGGTTAATATAGTCATCTCAATCATGTTTAATTGATCATTAACCGGCCTTATAACCTCTGTGGGAGAATTCTGTAAGCCTTAACCAGCCATATGTGAGCCTTAACTAGCCTTAAGACAATTGTGGTGCATTCAGGAAAGGGACTATATTCACTCAAGATAAATTACACAATTTCATGTAATCATGTTGATTTTCTTAAGACTTTAAGTAATCATGTTTCAAGATATTTTCATGCAATAGGATTTAAGTTAAGATAAGAATTAAGTTGATATCAAATTATGGAGTTAGACCATGCCTTAGTGTAGATTAACTCAATAGACATGACCCAGGCCCTTATTGCAAGTTATGAGGTGCATGCCCTTAGTGCAAGATGATTCAGATAAGATGACCCAGGCCAGAGTTCATGTCATGAGATCCAAGTACCAGAGTATATGTCTCCAGCATAAGTCACATAAAAAGATAAGAAATAAGTTTAAAGAAAGATTATAAGTTCATATTCAAGTTTTCTTTAGTTTATGTTAGCTTTGTTGCATCATATTTAAGAATAATGTATAGCCATTTTCATATTCCAGTATTTCATACATATAGAATACTCATGCCACTTATTGATTACCATTTTTATAATGCATGGTTGGAGAGAAGATGTCCAAAGATGAAAATCATAGGAACATTAAGACATTAGGATGAGAACATGGAGTAACTACTACAAGACTAGGAGTTCCCTGGTGGGGTGCCATTATCCACCTCAATGTATTTTCATGTTTTAAGATATATTTGTTTACGCTTAGGTTTTTGAACCATGTCATAAGTTGTATTAAGTTTCTCTTTCATGTAAAGTTTTTAAGAATGAGAAATGAGACATGTTCCTACGATGATTAGCTTCCAATTATTCCTTGTGTGTGATATTCAAGAAATGTAGTACCCAAAAGTTGTTATGAGTTACAAATTCACACTTCCGCTCATGTTCTTGTGTGCTAAATTTGGGGTGTTACAACATTTATCAGTTAATCGACACAAGTTGCTTGTATGGTAGGGTCTCTTTGATTCTTAAAGTTCGGTCATATGGATCATTGCATGAGAAAGATGGCCATCATCCCTTTTTGTCAACAATCTCATTATCAAATACTTGAAGAAATAGTACTAGATTAATCTTGTCTTCGAGATTTTCTTTAACTTGAGATATGACAAGGTGTCATGATCGATGCACAAAATCACCTTGTTATGTAGGACATCATAACGAAACTTGTGAGTGAAATACTATAGAAGTAACTCTTTCCTTGTTGTGGTGTAATTTCTTTGAGATTCATCATGAGTTTTGTTGACATAATAGATGATATGAGGAAGTTGGTCAATCCTTTGGTCAAGAACAACCTCCACTATGTTACATGTTACATTTATCATGATCTTAAATAGCTTTTATAAAGTCAAGGGGATGCATAATAGGAAATTAAATCAACCTTGACTTGAAGTTGTTGATAGCTTCTCCAAACACCAAAATGAAAACCAAGATCTCTATCAAGCAATTGACACAATGGTTTTGAAATCTTGCTAAAACTTTTCATAAATCACTGACACATTGTGGTGTCTCCCAAGATATAACAAACATGTATAACTAGCGAGGGAATCATCAAAAGTAGATATTAGTCCCACTTTAGCATTTTTAACTTCAATTTTGTCTTTAGAAACACTATGTCTCAACACCATTCCTTCAGGACATGAAATGGCTTTTCTCTATAGACAAAATAAATGAACTATTACACATCTTTCCAAGACAATAATGAGGTGATCTAGGAAACAATCAAATAGGTGCACTGCAATTACCAAATCGAATTCTCCTATATGCAAATGTTCCAGATGGATAGGTGAATGTAGTCTTCTCCTTCTCTAAATCACGTATTCTCTAGAAATGAAGCCAAAAAACTCAATGTCCATGATCACAAGGCTAAAATATGTAACCATAATTAGCACACTCTCATATAGGGACCGAAAAATGCATGGGCTCTAGATTGCAGTATAGAAGTGGCAACTTAGGGGTCGATCCTCAGGGAGAAGAGATGGTTCTAGATATAGTTGAGTTCCTTTAGGTTCCTAGTGTGGAGATTATGGTTTTAATTGTTTCAAAATGGTTTGAGCAAACTAGATTAAGTATCAAGCAAGAGAATGATTGAAATTTAAACTATAGAGAAATACCTGACTATAAGAGAAATTGACACTAAAAAAACAATATCAATCAAATACACTAGATGAGGGAAGGTAAATAAAAAATTTAAATAACATAGTCTATCTAATACTAAACTAGGACATTTAACTAACCAAACCAACTAGAGTGGTCACAATGCAAGACTAAGTAACCTTAACTAAAACAATGTACCATTAAATATGCAATTATAACTACAAAATAGAAAAAAAGTTAAGTTAGGAGAACAAAGCAAGGAATGGTTTTAAAAATCAAATAAGGGAGTGAGCCATTTGTGTGTATGTGACTATCAACCTTGCATTACGCTCATAATTTTTTACGCATCATACAACAATGCTATCAAGCCAAACAAGATAGAAAGGTGAGGTTAGGATCTCTATCCTACTAATTGTCCATGGGATTCATTGAGTGTGTATAGGAGAACTAGTCCCTAAAATACATTCTATCATACCATACAAGCTCAATTCAATAGGGAATAGATGAAACAAATCCTAGAACAATCCTAGTCTAGGTTCTAAGTGTTCCCTAGTGCAATTGGTGGAAAGGGTTGGAATAAGGTGCATAAGAAGGGTGTTTCACCTTATATTACCTCTTTCCAACCTCTGACATGCTCTTTCTTGAGTGTATAAGGAGATACACACTTAGATATAAGATATGTATATTAATTCACCAACAAAATAATTCCTTATTTTTTACCAAAACAATGAGTAGTAAGAACACCCCCAAGAAGATGTGTCTTATCATAGTATACTAAAGACTGAATCTCAAGGGACAACCTTTTCTAGAAAATTTCTAGTCAGATGCAATTTAACTAATACTGATATTTAAAATCAAGAGTTGATTGGGTTGAGTTAAACTAATTGCAATGGAAAGTAAAAGTGTGGGATTAAAAGTGGTGCTAGATTTATGATGTAATTTATTGGGATGGAATTGATTTCACCATGGCTATGTGCACTAATACATCCATAACATATCCATACTTGATAAAACCATTCAATTAGAGCAAAAGAAACTCTCCATCAATTAGTTACGCAAAAATCATTTAGAGATCTCATAGTGCATGATGTGTCATCACTCAGATGTCATGTATCTACTTCTCTATAGACATCCCTTACAAAGCTATCATTTGGGAATCAACCAAGTTAATCGATACCTAAAACCTAAGCATTGAAGTTCTGACAACCTAGGAATTGATCATGAAAAGCCAAAGATCAAGTCACTAAACATGCAATCAAACAAATAATATTGATTTAAAAGAGTTATTTACAAGCCATGCAACATAAAAAGGGACATGTAAGTATGGGTATCATGGCTAATTGATAACACCTTAATATGACCAAATAACTCTAGGCTCTTATCTTTCAGTCATTTATATCTTTTTTCTCAACTAGCTAATTTTGAGACTTGTAGGCACTGAATTTAAGAAGACGTCAATTCTCTAAGATTTCTCCCCGTAAACCTAGTCGAGTCCAGCTCAACTTGATCAAGTTCATCACTTGATTTTTATTGCAGTCAACCTTAGTGGCCGTTGAACCATTTCACCGTCAGCGACCACTAGATGCATATTTCCGCGACCGTTGTGCCTCATTTTCTATCAGCGATCGTTGAAACTTCAGTGATTGCCAAAGATCCTCACTCCAGTGATCTCCGAAGAAACATAATCGTTTTGGTCTCAACCCAATCGGGTAGGACTCGACCCTATCAAGTTGTTCATTGAATGTCTCAAAGATAACAAACATTGAGTACCCAGCATCAGCGACCACTAAGAGGTCAGTGATCATAGAGCAATCAGCAAACACCAAAAGAGAAAAATCATTGACCGCTAAAAGATTTGAACCCTTAGCAATTGCCAGACACGACCATGTTGGGTGGGAATCGGCCTGATCGGGTTGGATGTGAAAAACTAGTGACCAGATCATTAGACACCGCTTAAGGTATATTAACCACTTATCACACATACTCTACCTACGCCTATAAATACTTGCCCCTTGCTACCTAACAAAGGGTTCAGTTGGTTCCTATCACTATTTTTGGTGACTAGTTGTTCCTAGAGTTCTTAGGAGAGCTCTAAGGTCAGAAAGGGCTAAAGAGAACACCCTACATATATATCTTTTGTTTTTCTTCCATCGACCATCATCCATCCACTTCGATCCATTCCCAACCGCCTTCCACCTTCATACATCCACCAAGCTATTGTTTGGGGTAGAATCAAGGAGAAAGGAGGCCAAGGAGTCAAGATGATCAAGGGGGACGACCAAAGGGATGAGATCCAACCCTTCTGGAGGCTAAGGAGTGAGATCCACCTCTCCTCTATGGGTTAATATCTTCTTCTTCCTCTTTCTTCTATTTTTCTCCTTTGTTTCTGTACAAATGATGTTCTTCCATCTTTGTTCGGTGCCAACTATGTTTTTCCATATCTATTTGAACTCCTTCTTATCTATGTAGCCTATTTTGGGCATTTTTATGCACTTTTTTACCTTAAAAAGCAGTTTTATTCCAAATCTAGTACATTTGTTGTTCTATCTTCTCTTTCTAGTTATGATTGTTGGTTTGGTTGATCTCTTTCTTTCTTCAACTACCATTTCTTCCTTGATCGAGAGATTAGCTATAGAAATTGATAAGAGAAGGTAGATTGGATTGAATTTAAAAGGAGGATGTCCAAGGGTGATCTATATAGAACATGTTTCATAGAAATGGTCAGGCACATGTGAACCCATTCGGGTCCACCTCCGCCCACCTAGGTCCACAGACCATTTCTATCCAGGACACTTATATTCCAAGCATCTTTGAATGATCTTGACCTAAGAGGATACCTGGATTATTTTAGGGGTGTTGATCTTATATCCTTGAGAGAGGTTTCCTATCATTGATGGGATTTTAGTCATGATGTCCGAGAGTGAGTGGGATGACCCCCACAGGAGTTGCTACCATGAGATGTGTCATGTTTGGATGTAAGTTGCTTGTTAGGGTGTTTGAGGGTTGTATATGTTTGATAACAGGAGCATAAACTGTCCGACTTGTGGTTACATAGTCAGGAACTCCTTCTCTTGATTAGTAGAATCCAATGGAATCCTTTTTTTTACTTAATTTGATTTTGTTCATCACTATTTTTCTAGAATGGTTCTAGTTCCTAGCATATATCAACTATCAGATTGGCTTAGCTGACTTAAGAGTGAGATCTTAAGCATCCTAAATGTCTCGACGTCCCTATGTTTAATCTCGTATATCTACACCGATCCCGTATTGAGTTGCAGGGGTTCTTGAAGGTTTCAGGTTATATTAAAAGATTGATTTACCTTTGGAATCACACCCATACATTTTGGGTGCGTGCTCAGTGCCAATCACTAATCCACACACCCTAGAAAAATTAACAACTCACATTTCATGGAGAGATTAGTTATAGAAATTGGGGGGGGGGGGATTTGACCTTCATCATGGCGGGTGGAGGAATCACGACCTTGGTGTTGCACTAGTTGTTTTATAACTTGATGAAGAGTCTAACATAGAAAAGGAGGAGGATCTTCCCAAGAATTGACATCGATGGGTCTCCTTGGTTGGTTCTTACTTCCTTGGATCTAAACTACAGATGAGTGGTGGAAGAAGGAACTTGATGTAGAGTAATTACCAAAAAATGAAGATGATCCACCCTATTTTGAGGTTGTATCTTCAAGTTGAGGATCGAAGGTTATCATCAGGATGTCTGATGGGAGGTTATGGCAATTGATTTCTTTAGTTGTGACTAGAATGTGGTAGCTTTATAGTCCTATGGAGAATAATAGATCCTCGATCTTGAAGGTGGGGGACATTTCATAGGCAATCGTTGAGCGAAATGTAGAGAAATCATTGGGAGATCGGAGAAGTGGCTTTGTCATCCAATGGAGCAAAGCGCCATTGATTTGGGTCTCATTAGATCATATCACTAGTAGTTGGGTGTAGAAGCAGTATTGATTAGAGGGTGTAAAAGCACCATTGATCAATGAGTGTAGAAGTTCCATCATCTAGAATTTAATTAGAGATAGGATCCATCATTAATATTGACATTGGCCGATAGAGTATAGGCTTCCTTGGTTGAATGTGTCTACCCTTCTATCATTTAATGGGACACATGAAAACCACCGGGGGTTAGACATTGCATCCCCATATGTCGTCCCTCCTTCGGAGATTTTTTTGTTGGAACATCATTTAGGACACCATCAGTTGATGGGATTGATATGGGTTCATCAGAGGCCTGACCATTGAGTGACAATTGTGAAGAACCATATGTGCGGAAGTGCAGTAGTTCCATTAGAGGAGGCATGGGAAAACCATTGGAGTTTTATCCATTGGACATCAGTTGCCATCTGTCAATGGTACTTCTTCTTCATAGAAAACCCACCCTAGGGGGTGTTGGTGTACCATGGGGGTAAGTGTAAATGGAGGCTGGACCAATGGAAACCTTGGTCAATGAAGAGACTAGTTTATAAACATCAAGTCCTACTCATTAAACGATTCTTCATCGTATTATTCAGTTATAGGGAGCACCATCTCATTTCAGATAACGTAAAGCTTAATCCTTGCAAGGAAACTAATAGATTTGATCAACTGTATATATTTACATTAAATTAAGGGAAATTAAATAGAGTAAAATTAAAGGTAAATTGAGGGACCTAAGTGAAAAATTGAACTAAAAATGTGACTGACACTTAGATAAATATACATTCATCAAAATATACTAACTTAAATGTTACTATCCTCGAGTAACAAAAATTTTAAAACAATTGCCAAATAAATACTTTCAAACTGTGTATGCCTCATCTTTACATTAGTTTAGTTTCTTTGATGCTAGGCTAAGTATCTCAACTTCCTAAGAAAATGGATCACATCTTACAATATATTTTTTCCCAATTTTGTTCTAAAAAACACTTCCTCCCCACTCTTTCCAACATCAGGCATGTATAAGAGCTTCATGAGAGTGCAAGCTTAATCTGATCCAACATTGGTGTTTTTCAAGAGAGTGGTGAGAATTGAAGCATTCATTGTGCTTGTAGATGGAAAATAGAATGAATGGAGGTACGGAGGGAAGAAACAAATCTCTCCTCTATTTGACTTGAAGTTTTATTTATGGTTGTAGTTTGGGGGGTGAAGGGGTACAAAGATGGAAGAAGGCATCTAGAAAAGGGTTTAGATCATGATGAGACTTGATTTACAATTCACTGGGCTAGGTTGTTCTCCTTGTCACACTAAACTCAAATAATCACTTGATGGGGATCAAGTGGTGATTCCATGCAATTGTTTCACTAGTAATGTGTTTGATCTCTCTTAGTTTCAATGGTACTTGCCTTTCATTTTTGAGGAACATGATGGTAGGATTTAGAAGCCTCACATGCTGATTTCTGGCAATTGGTTCATTTTAAAAATGTTCCTCTTGAGTCTTTGCTTTGAGTAAGAGGGGTATAATGATGCAAACATGCATGGAAAAGGAACTATCTAGCTAGATAGTGGATTTCATTGTTTGAGAAAAAAATCAAAAAATAGAAAAACCTACACAAGAAGGCAATGAGGGAATGTAAAATCTACACCACCCACCCTCAACCCTGAACTTACAAATTTTCCTGTCCCGAGAAAACACTAAACTAATGAGGTGGGGAATCATACTAGTGCATGCACTAGATGTGCTTGTGTTCCTGTCAGTGACATCTCTTCCATCTGAAATCTATAAAAAAAGATATCCAAACCTCAAAATTGCATGTTGTGATGATTATCTAATGAATGCAAAATTGTCTAATTCAAAACTTAAAGGTAGGAACTAAAGTAATGATCGGGTTTCTTATCAACAAGCGAATGTGTTTTACACGTTGTCTTGGTGCATTAATTTCAAATGTCTAGTGGAGGTGGAATTTTTGAGAGAATGAGAGGTAGTTCAACATTCATGTTTGCCATTGTAAAATATCTCTTCAAATAATGTTCATTTGCCACAAACTCCCAGACTTTTCTCTCCACAAGATGAAGGCACCATGTGGATGGATGTGACTTATGATATATGACCCAGACTAGCATGATCGTAGTTTACTTGGAAAAATTTTAAGTCTAGAGTTAAAAAGCATAACATGGTAATTGACTTGTTTGTATTTCCTCTTAAGATAACCATTGTGCCATAATTTTGTTGGCTCTTTGTAGAATTGTTCATTCTTGTATGCAATCAATCTGAGTTATTCAACTTCTTCTAATCATTATTCTATTCTAACTAGCTTGCTTCAAATTAAAGATTTAGTTGCTTAATTTCCACCAAGCTTTACAATCTAGTTTGAGAAGGATATGACATGACTTTCCATAAATCAATCTAAAAGGTGTGGTGCCGAGAGGAGTTTTAAAGATTGTTCTATAGGCCCAGAGCATCATTGACTTTTTTGGACCAATCCTTCATATCGCATCTGATGGTTTTCTTTAGAATGTCTTTGAGTTGTCGGTTAGAAACTTCTACTTTCTTGCTTGATTACAAATGATAGGGAGATGCCACCCTGTGACACTAATTGTATCTCCTCCATAGGGTTTTGAAACTTTGTTGTAGAAATTGAGAACCTCCATTAGATATGATAGTGAGAGGGACTCTACAATGAGGAAATATAATTTCCTTGAATAGCTTGATAGCATGCTTTATATCACTCATCACGGTGGCTATTTCTTCTACCTATTTAGAGACATAATCGATTGGTACCATGATGTAAGAGAGTCCATATGTAGAGGAGAATGGTCCCATGTATTCCACACCCCATACATCAAATATCTCAACTTCTTGACAAAGCCTAAGGGGAACTTCGTTTCTCTTGGTGATGTTTCCAGACCTTTGACATTTATCGCATGACAAAACAAAATTTTAAGCATCCTTGAATATCATTAGCTAAATGAATCTGCATGTAGGACCTTTAGTGCGGTCTTCGTAGAACTCATGTAGCCTCCATCATGGCATGAGTGGCATTGTTCTATAATTAGTGGATCTTCCTCTTTCAGTATACAACATCAATAGAGGCCATCAACACATAGTTTAAATAGGTAAACTTCATCCCAGTGTTATTGTTCGACATCGTGCATGAATTTCTTCTTTGCATTGTGGGTTCACTCTGGATGAAGAATATTTTTGATGATATAGTTAATAAAGTATGCATACCATAGAATGGTGATTGATATTTTCATGAGTTGATCATCTGGTAGAGAGTCATTGATGAGGACAATGTTTGTGTCATGAATGCTAATTAAACTCAAATGGTCGGCAACTACATTATCAGCCCCCTTATTTGTCTAATATATCTAAGATCAAACTATTGTAGAATGAGAATCAGTTAGAAAATTTTGAATTTTGAATCCTTCTTTTTAACAAATATCTCAATGTAACATGATGGTATAAAATATACTTTTGAACCAAGGTAAGGTCTGAATTCATCAAAAGCATACACAACTCCCAAAAAAATTCTACTTAGCTTTTGCATAATTTCTCATGGATTCATCAAGAAACTTGGGTGCATAATAGATACCATGGTGTTTCTTATTATGCATCAAACCAAAAAGGCTTCCATAAAATATTCATTAGCATCATACATATCTTCAAATGATTGTGACCAATATGGTGCTCAAATAATTGGGGTTCATATAAGAGTTTGCTTCAGATTCTTAAAACTCTTCATACATTCTTCATTGAAGCAAAATTCAACATCCTTTAGCAATAGGTTTGTCATTGACTTAGCTATCTTGGAAAAATCCTTATTGAATCTTCTATAGAAACCTGCATGACCTACGAAGGCTTTGACTTCTTTTACTATAGTTAGATGACGAAGCTTAGAAATTACTTCTTTTTTTGAATTGTCTGCTTTGATTCCTCAATCGTTGACTATGTGACCTAACATAATGCCTTCCTTTTCCATAAAATGGCATTGCTCCCAGTGCAACATTATCTATGCTTCTTCCCAATGTTTGAGCACTAAAAAGAGATGCATTACAAATTAGTCAAATGAATTTCCATAGATAGAGAAATCATCCATAAAAACTTCCATAATAGTTTCAGGTAATCCAGCAAAAATGGATTATATGCAACGTTGGAACATTGTTGACACATTTCAAAGCCCAAAGGGCATTCTTTTGAAAGAATAGGTCCCAAAGGGATGTGTAAAAGTAGTCTTCTCTTGGTCATCTAGGTTGATTGGGATTTGATAGAATCTAGAATAACCTTCAAGATAGTAGAAGTACTCTTGAAGATCTAGGTTCTCTAGGACTTGGTCTAGAATGGGTAAGAGAAAGATGATTGTTGCACGTAGCTTTGTTTAACTTCCTCTAATTGATACACATCCTCCACCCAATGACAATGTAAGTGGGATGAGTTTGTTTGTTCATTGTCTACCGCCATGATGTCTCTCTTCTTTAGAACTACTTATATGAGGCTCACCCATTGTGAGTCAGCGATAGGGTAAATGATGCCAGAAATGAGCTACTTCATGACTCAAGGAGAACACTTACATCATGTTTAGGTTCAATTTGCACTAGTGTTCTACATATGGTTTGTGGTCCTTTAACATAGGGATATTCTATGCATAGATTTTAACTCACCCTGGTAGTATCACTCAAATGTAACCTATGCCTTTTTACCTTTCTCTTAGTTACTATAATAGTTTGTTTTCCTGCTTAGATGTCATGTTAAAAATGCCTATCAATGGCTTGAACTGTAGATCATCTAGGAAGATATACTTCAACCATTCTAGTGAAGGTTTCATCTAAGGGGCCTTTGGTGTTTTGTCTGGCTCCTCAATAAGATACATTTCCTTTAGTTCTTCAAATTCAGCTTTTAGGTCTTCTTCTACCAAATCAAAGTGAAGTATGTACTAATTTACTTGTTCATTAATAGGATCGCTAGATTTAGGATCAATAAGGGAAGTCCCTAGAGGGTCATAATATTCTATATTATCTTGTATGAGGAATGATATTTCTATACAATCTAACAAGAAGACTTCTTCTTCCATGCTTGTCCTCTTTATTCTATTAAAAGCCCCAAATTTAAGGATATCTATCCCAAACCTTAAAAGTAAGGTTCTTTCCTCTACATCAATTAATGATCATGTCATGGCCAGGAAAGTTCAGCCAAAAGTAAGAAGCTATCAAGACCTTCCTTTACGTCCATGACAACAAAATCACATGGAACATAAGAACTGTTTCCCACCTTGACTGGGACATCCTTAATGTTTCCCACCATAAAAATCATTGAAGAATTGGCAAAATGTATCATCATGTCAATTGAAAGTAGTTTTGTGTATCATAGCCTATTACATAGGCTATAGGTCATAATGGATATGATGGACCCAAGGTCAGTTAATCCTTTCTTATATATAGAGTCTCCAAAGTGACATGCATTCCCAAAAGAGCCTGGATCCTTTTTCTTCTTTGACATTTTATTCTAAATCATATCATATTTGTTCTAGCAAGCATAACTGTCTCATATTCCTTGATTGTCTATATCTTTGTGAGGAGCATCTTCAAATACTTTAACCATGCAAGTATCTCTGCTAGCGCATCCAAGAAAAGAATATCTACATGAAGTTTTTCCATGGCCGCATTGAACTTAATAAAGTGAGTGACATGCCATGTCTGCCTTCACATCGCTCGGAATAGAGGACAAGGCCAATAGACGGGTACAATTGGTTTAGATTTGATTTATATAAAATGAGTAGTTCTTCCTGAGTTGACCTTTGTTGTGTTGTCAATGACTACACTGTCATGCTCTTCTCTATTCTACATCAATGCTTGTTGTGAAAGCAAATTAGGTACTTGTAAGTTTTGAACAATTACAAAAATATTCTCATTTGTGTCAATGGCAGGGGTTTTAGTAGATTCATCTATTAAGACTCTTCTTGATTGTGCTGCAACAACCTTCAATTATTCTAACTCTTGGGGTTATTTTCTTCTTGTTATGCAAATGCTCCTACATGGGGGCATAGATTTTTTTAATATTGGGCCAATTGAGATTCAATAGCTTTCAAATGAGCTATTTGATTTGTAATAATCATTTGTTGTGACTGCAAGATATTCTCAATAGTGGAAAGTTGATCATCAGATTAAGGATCATTAGCAAGTTGGCCTTGTTGTTCTTGTTGTTGGACTTGGTTAGGACTCTGGTATTGATTTTAATTCTTTTTTTTTGGAAGTTATCTCTATAGTTTCTTTGATTTTTGAACTTTTATTGTTGGTTGTTCTAGAAGCATGAAGGACCTAGAACTTGATTTATATCATGTGTGAGTTGTTAGGTGTTTTTCGCTCCTATGTGATTTCCATATGACTTCTATTTTGAATGGCAGTATAAACCCCTTAACCTGGAATACTATGGATGGAGGTCAGATCCTCCATTTTTATTGTTGTCTCCCTAAGTTGTTGTGTTTCTCATTACCATGTCAAAAGCAATATTACAACCCAAAATAGAGTGGTCAGTGCCATTACATGCTTCAAAGAATTATGTTATTTCCTTGACCTTTTGTTGTGATGGTGGTGAATTTCTTATTTATAAGCATTGAAATATGTCTCAAGACTATCTTACTTGAGTATCAGTAGATTTAGAGATTCTACAATAGACTTCAGCTCATAACTACTCTCTATCACAACTACCTTTAACATTCCATTACCTATAGATCTGCCCCAGTAGGCTTGATTCTTAGCACCAAGGCTCATTAACTTCCAGGCTCTATCATAATATTGGCACATAAAGTTTCCTTCATATGAGGAGTCTATAAACTTTTAATATCATCAAAAACTCAATCAGATGATTTTCAAAATACCATGGTGTGGATATTTGCAAAGAATCTCATTGTATCATACACATTCTTCTGCTAGAGTTTCACCTAGCACCTATGTAAACTCTAGCCTTTGATGGTGTACGTGAGGGAAGGAGGATAGAATTTCTTAAGGAATTTATTTTGAAGTTGTTCCCATGTGGTGATGGGATTGCCTAACTCCTTGCTATGTGTACAGTTGAACTATAACATATGGAGTCTAATATCATCAATGCAAACTCCAATTTATTTTTTCACTACATATAGATCCATGAATTTTAGAATGTTCTTTGGACAAACTTCTCCTTATTTACCTAAAAACGAACTAGTTTGTAGAGATGTAATCCAATGGGTTCTTATTTTAGAATTAACAATAGTAGTAGGAGGTGGTTGTATTGGTTATCAAACATCAATAGCCTTGGGGATTGAGAATTCTCTAAGCTCTTTTTTTCGCTTGATCTCTTGTGCAGTGGCTTGGGTTGTACAAATTTTCTCTTGAACAACAACCTAAGCCTCTTGTGTAAGCCTCCTTCTTTGTTCTACAAATTTTAGGTTCACCTTTGTGTGATCTCTTCATTGTTCATTCTAGTTCTATTTTCTTGGTTTTGATGCTAAAAAGTTTGATCTATCTCAAGATCAAAACTTGATGCAAGGCCAAAGTTGGTGAAGTGTCACATGCACTAGTTTGTGGTACTTGAGATGGAAAGATCTTCCAAAAGTCAGATGGATGTAGAAAGATTAAATTCAAGTGAATATGCAATAGTATCAATCATAAATGTAAAACCTTATATTCATGTTAATAATACTGTATTAAACTAGATGATTTTGTTGTCCTCAGTAATGGTGTCAAATTGTATGTGAATACTTTTTTTTAATTAGCAAACATTCATCTTGTTGCCATGGGTTTCAGACTCATGACCTCTCAGTCATACAACATCAACTTTACCACTCGGCTGCCACTACATTGGCTAAATTTTATAAGAATATTAATGCATTAATAAATTCACCACGAGAAATAATTCCCTAATTTTTTATTCAAATAATGTGAAATAATACCACCCATAAATGGATAGCACTCATTGTAGTATAGTTGAGGATTGAATCCCAATGAACAACCTTTTTAAAAGACTTACTAATCACATCTAGTTGAAATAAGATTAATATTTAAAACAAAGATTTGATTTGGTTGAGGTAAAATGATTCCAAAGGAATGTAAAAGTGTGGAGTTAAAACTGGATCTAGATTAATTATGTAAGTGAATAGGGTGGAATAAAATTTCACCATGGCTACATGCACAAACACATTCATAACAGACACATAATTTTATAAAATCATTCAATTCAAGCAAACGTAAGTTTCCATCCATTCGGTGCGGGAAAATAACATAGTTATCTTTGTGAGCATGATGACTTGTTACTCACAGATCATGTACCTATTGCTCTGGAGACATCCCTTATGAAGTTTTGATCCATGTGTTGACCTAGTTAATCGATATTTAAAACATAAGTGTTAAATTTCTCACAACCTAGAATTATATTATATCATGCAAAGAAGGAGATCAAGCCACTAAGCATGCAATCAAACAACTAACATTGAAATAAAAGAGTTGTATACAAGCCATTAAATATCAAAAAAGGACATTTAGGTACATGTGGTGGGGCTAATCCATTCACCCAAGAGAACGGGACTACTCATGTCTCATGGTGAGATCCAAAATAGTATGGGGGAGGATGAAATGTTTGTCATCTTAGTGGGTGGAGAAATCAGGGCCCTAGTGTAGCAGTAGCTATCTTCTAACCCAATGAAGATGTTGATCTAACAAAGTAGGATGAGTTTCCCACTTGACACTGATGGGTCTCCTTCTTTGCTTCTTCCCCCATAAATACATATTAATAATGAGGAGTGAGAGATGGAAGGTTAGCATAGAGAAATCACCCAATAAATAAAGACGATCCACCCTACTTTGAGTTTGGGATCTTCAAGTTGTAGTGAAGTGGAGGTTTTAAGTGGGGCGTCTGATGTGAAGTTGATGGTGATCATCTTCCTTGGTAGTGTCTAGAGTGTGGCAGTCTTATGGTCTCAAAGAGAAGAAGCAATCCCCAACCTAGGAGGCAGGGGTCCTATATTTATAGGTTGTGGTTGAGTGATACAAAGAGAAACTATTGGGTGATAACAGCAACAACTTCGTTGACAAATGGAATAGAGGCTCCATCAATTGGGGTCTCTTCAAAGAACATCATGGCTAGTTGGGTGTGGAATCACCATCAATTGATGGGTGTAGAAGCACCATCAAATAGAGTTTAAGTAGAGTCGAGCTCCGTCAATCTTCCAACCAACGGTCAACAGAGAAGAGCCTTCATTGGTTGAAGGTTTTTTGCCTTCCATCAGTCAATTGGATGTTGAACGGTCATCGTATTAGAGTGTAGAAAAGCCGTTAGGGTCAGAGACTTTGTTCCCATCGGTCATCCCTCCATTGGAAGTTGTTTGGTTGGGGTATTCATAGGGGGCCCATTATTCTATAAGATTGAATGTGAGTTCATCAGAGGACTATCCATGAGGTGAAAATTATGAAGTGGCATTGTTGTGTCAGTTTAGTAGTCCCATCAGGGTGCATGAAACCCATCAGAGTTCTTGACATTGGAGCTTATTTGCCATGAGTTCATGGTAGTTCTGCTTCATAGCAAACCCACTCGATGGGTGTTGGTGTACAATCGGGGGTCAATGTTGATGGAGTTTATACCAATGGGAACCTTGGTCCATGAAGAGACCAGTCGATGAAAATCAAGTTCATATTATCAAAAGATTCTTAAGCCCGCTAGTCGGCTAGCGGGACTGCCATCTCGTAAGTCAATTCATATTATGTGAAGATTAACCCTACCATGAAAACCAATAGATTTGATCAAAACCCTACAACTAAGGAAAACTATATAGAGGCACATTAAAAGTTAAACTGGGGGATGTAAGTGAACAATTAAACAAAACTTGTGACTTAAACTAAGATGTATCATAAAATACCTAGATATCCCACTTAGGGGTAATAGTATTAAGGGAGAGAAGGGTAGAGAGGAGATCTAGCTAAGAGTCTACAAGTGGCCTTAGGAGTTCCTCCCTTCCAAGCCTCCTCTATCTGCTTTCCCATTTACCTTAGGTGGTTCGATAGAGAAAACATAAAAGTAAAAGATATAGGAAGAGAGAACTAGTATGAACATAGCATTGGAGATAATATAAATATTTTAGATAAATATTTCCCATCACATGATATCAAAGTCGCATCTTATCCAGCAAACAACTCACAAAAAGGGATTATCTACACATGGTATCTTGAAATTCAAAAGAAGAGGATGAAGAATTGTAAAATACCATGGATATTGGTGAAGGATTGTCCATATTCACCTCTAGTTGTCGCAAGTAGCAACTCCCTCTCCATGAAGGTAAATGGCATGGAATGGAATAGCAATCGTAGAACCCCTAGAAAACTAGGTTTTAGGGCAGAAGATGGAGAATGGGAGTGGAAATGGGTAAGTAGGTGGTAGGTGGAGGTTGGGGGTCCAATCAATTTGTTGTTACTCACCATAGACAAACCACTAAGTCTTATATAGTAGCATAGGGTAGCCAGAGTAAATAGAGGTAGGATGATATAGTGACTATTGGGCACCGTTAGGGTAGAGGGGTAGGACGACCATTCTTTCCTAATCACTACCATGGTGTTAAGATTATGCAATGGATATGGTGAAAATGGATTAGATGTCAAGGAAATGTTATTGGATTTGGCAAGTAGCCATGATTATTCTAGGTGCAGAATGGTCCCTACAGAGACTAGATGAAATGCCAGTTCTAGGGAGAATGGTCTTTCTTTTCTAGATTGTGCAACTTTAGCGAATGAATTGCACTTTTGGAGGAGGGTCTTTATCATGTACGACCTTCAGCGTGAAAAATGATCATTTTGGGACTCTATATGTAGCACTTGGAGATTTTATGTCTTCAACCAAGGAGTCATCTAATTCTTGATGGATCCTAGGCACTTAGTATTTGTTCAAGTTGATCTTTCTTCTTCCTTAAACTTCGTCAAGCATGGTGGAAGCCATGGGGTTGGAATCACAATTGTGCTTGCTGGCTCAGTCATTTTGGGGGCTCCTTGGCACGACCGTGCTGGCTAGCATGGCCGTTCTACTGAGGTTGTTGTACCTTGTCAAAATTGGAATTTCTACTATAAATTTTTCATTTGTAGCATGCTTGTTCTATGTCAACACGACCGTGTTGGGGGGTTTTCTTGCACTGTGAGCTTAAACTTTCATGTTCATTGGACTTCTTTGCTTGAGATGACTCTTGGCTACTAGGGGTAGGTTTAGGGAGATTTGGGGCCTGCTTTGGACCCCTCTATGGGTGGAGGAATCCTAGAACACCTTCCTTCTCTCTCGTCCATCTAAAGCATGGTTCAAGTACCTAAAAAACATGTAAAGAATGTCCATAAGTGCATTTGATATGAAATTTCATGTTATGGGAATAACTTGCATTCTAATAATGTTTAGATGTGATAAAAGTGCAAAACGACACAAGATGAATCCCTAAAATAGGGTTGTATCACCACCATAAACTTAAAACATACTTGTCCTCAAGTATGCTTCAACTTAATCTCTCTTCAGTTTCTTTCAACAAACAAGAATGATAAATGTGTTGCAATAGATAATTATTGACTAAATGGGCTTAAAAGTGACTAAGTACATGTGTTCCACCTCTCGCCTCTCAACTTTCACAGTACAATCTTGAAAAGATAACTATGCATACAAACTTTGCATATATGAACTAGAACACATAATCAATACATATGGCTCTCATGTTGCTCTGGGTGGACCATTTCTTAGTGGCGTTAATCAAAGATGACTAGGAGTGATGTTTCACTTTCATTCATTCTATTGCATTCTTCAAACCACACTATGTGACCCACATGGCTTTGGAAAAGGGTGAAGTGAACTAGGTTAGATGTTTCCTAGCTCAATGGGTATGAAAATAGAAGAAAGGGTTGTGGTGAGAGATTGGAGTGCTATTACATAGAACACTCATCTTTTATTTATTTAGATGCTATTATATAGGAGAATCTTTTATTTTCTTTTTGCACTTTCTTTTTCTTTACTTTTTCCCTTGATGAATCTTAGGTACATGGTGGTGAGAGTGAAGTGGGGAGATATATACATATGGCCACCCCAAACTTTTAGAGATGTCCAAGGTTGAATATGTGCACTTCGACATCCTTTCATGAGATGGAGGGGTAAGAAGATGATGAAAGAAAAGTCAAGACAAAGAGGGGTCACTAGACATAAGATCTCCTGCATGAAAACTATTCTACCACCTCATCAAATAATGTCACACCACATGAGCTAACAACATGAAATTCATACTTCTATCATATTATCCCAAAAAGCCTAAACATTCATAGCTTGCTCAAATCACAATTCAACCAAAAAATTTACAAACATGAGAGGAGGGATTCACATGTACAAAGTCAATAATTTAGGCCATTTAGCAATAGAATTGAGAAACTTAGCATGCATTTTTCATGGATCAATATTTTCACTTTAATATGTGGCGATTAAGTCAAAACTTGCTTTTTAGGCAAGAAGCTCCAAATTTGGGCAAAATAGGCCAAATGGGTGCCTATTTGCACTCAATCACATCTAAACCTACATAAAGCACACAAAAACTACTAAAAATCTACATGAGATTCAGTGCATGAGATGGAATGGTAAAAAGAGCAAATATTTTGAAAAAAATATTCAAAAATGCATGAAAATGAACTATATGTATGCATGCATGCAAGAAGGCACTTATAGCTAGGATTGACAAGCACAAGAGTTAGTAAAACTATTTGTTCATCTTGACAAAATGTATAAAAAGGAATGTAGAGGAAAATTAAGACAAATCAAAGGCTTACTGTCATACCACCCCAAACTTTTAAATCATGTTTCCCTCAACATGAAATAGAAGCCTAGAATGGTAGGGAAGAGGGTATGGAGTCATGGTAGATGATTGTCGATTAAGGGGAGAGATTAACATAGAATTAGCTGATCAAAGCAGACCACCACAATTTTTTGGTGATAAATGACCGTTCTGGCTTGCCTCAGCACGGTCATGTTGTGTGGGCATCCGTGTTGCACTCTTTCCTATAGCTTTTTCACTGTTTTGCAATATTCTTTTTAATTTTGATCTTCCCTTTGGTGATCTCCTTCATGCATCATCTCTCCTCTATTCATGTACTAATCATGATTCACAAATAGAGAAACCATCAAGTGTGGTGTGTGTGTGCATTTCTTGTAAATATAAAAGTTTAATAAAACAAGTAGGTTTTGAGAATCTCAAACTATGTGACTTTGCCTCCCACTAGTGCTAAATTTAGAGCCTTCAGCTAGGCTTTTTGTTCTTTTCCCATCAAGTGTTCACACCAAATGTGTCTCTTTCCTCTTACAAAGTGACCCAGCTCTGACTACATGGTCTCCATCCCAAGGAACATGCATTCTTCTATAACTATAGTTTTCCAATGACTACTCACAAAAATCAGTATAAATTAAGTTGGTACATATAATTTCATCCCTCAGCCTTTATCTTTCCTCCTTTGTGATCATGAAAACATCTATATTATTTGTATTATTGGTGACCATCATAGTATTGGTGTGCACCTTGATATCCACATCCACTTTAGACAGGAAGGGTCTTCCCAAGATGGTGTATTCTTTTCCATTCAATGGGTTGAAATCTACAACTATAAGATTTATTGGTTAGGCAACACTCATTCTGTTGTCAACTGACACCATTTTATTGTGCAATATGCCAATAGGAAATTGCCTAGACCCATCATCTAGCAACAAAACATAGTTTTTTGGCTACATTCTCTCTATACCTAGCTGCAGAATCATGTCATAGGATATGATACTCGTGCTGGAGCCAAAATCTATAAGTGCATGTTCGATTTGCTGATAGTTGATGTAATACTAGATATAGGGTATCCCTGGGTCTCCCCTATTTTTAGGGAATTAAATGCCCAAAATGAAGTTCACTCACCCTGTAGCAATGACTTCTTTGGGTACTTCTTTGATTACCCTTTTCGTTTTGGTGAATGCATTTCTATTCAGGGACATGAAGGTTGATAAGTGTGTTATTCTTTTCTTTGGGACTCACCCTATAATCCTACTTATTTGGGATATGGAGATTCTCCAAGTCACTATGAATCAACTATAGTGGTGCTTGAAGTGTTTCCTGTCAACAGAATGTGGAGCAGCAGTTGTTATCCCATCATAGGATGAGAGATGGTCTCATGACCTCAAATGGGGTGAGAGGGAGTGACTTTGTCACCTTAAGCACTAGTGGGACGTTGTGTGGCATTTTCTCAAGGGTAGTGGGGGAAGAAAGAGCTTGAGTGCACTTAGAACTCTCAAGCAAAAAGGGGACAACATAATCTTTGATGCTCTCATAATCTCTACAAGACCTTTTTAACAATGGTTCTTCATCACAAACTTTGGTAACCTTATCCTCCCTTTCCATGAATTCCTCAACCATCTTCTTTCCCCATATAACTGACACCATATGCATACTCGTGGGAAGAAGGGGGAGGACGTGAGAATGATGGTGGTGTTGGTCTTGGGTGAGCGAATTGGTATTTTGGAGGATGTAAGTTGGTTGTTTTGGAGGTTGTTGTGGAGGTGGTTTTTGTGGTTGTTGGGCATAGGATTGGTATTAGGGTGGGGGTTGTTGGTATGAATGTGGTAGAGGTGGAGTGTATTAGTAGTTGACATGGGGTTGTGTATGTGGAGGAGCATATGGATAAGGGGGTCCTTGGTATTGTTGCAAAGTTGTGACTTGCCCTTGTGGTGGGACATAAGCACCTCAAGGAGCACTCAAAGAACCACCATCATTGTTCAATTTGGCCATGCGTTGAGAAGGGAGTCTTCCCTCCTCATGGTGGGAAAGTGAACGAGAGATTTGATCTAGCCTTTGCTTGAGGCAGCTAATTGTTTGTCCGTGAGAGGACACATCCCTCGTCACTTCATCCATGGTTTGCATTCTCTAAAGAACTGCATTTTCAAATTTTGAGTTGTACCTTGGCCCTTAGTGTTACCTTGGTTGTCCTTGTCCTTCTTCACCTTGTTACTTCCATGAAAAATTGGGTTGATTCATCCATTTTGTAGTGTAGGAGTTTGATAAGAGGCCTTGGTTGTTGCAGTTCCCAAAAGCATGTGGAGCCTTAACCTCTTCATCAACAGAATCAATGGCCATGGCAGATTGGCTGGTAGGATCCCCAACTTGACTCTTCATTAAATTCATCATGTCAACTAGAATCTTCATCATTTATGGGTTGGCCTCATCTTTAACTGGAGCTAGAGGAGGAGCCCAATTCCTATCATAGTGCACTCCCTTACTTAAATCCCAGTAGAATGAATTGTCAGCTATGTGCTCAAAGAGTGGCCATGACTCTTCTGGGGGCTTGGCCATGAAAGTTCCACTACAAGAGGAATCAGCCACAATTTGACCCAATTCAAATGGGACATGACTATTCTAGCCCGATGTAGAAGGATAGAACAAGTTTCTAAATAGGAACCTCATGATGGGAGCAATCTATCAGAAGCTTCTAGAACCTTTCCCAAGTCTCATGAAATGGTTGGTTCTCCTTTTGAGTGAATGAGGTTTTCTACCTCCTTATTTGTCTTAACTTTGAGATGGGGCAGAATTTCTTTAAGAACTCATTATTCATTGACATCCAAGTAACCAAATCTGGCTTTGACATATACCATTCCTTGTCTTTTTAATTGAATGACAATGGGAAGAGGGTTCTTCTTATATAATCATCTATTTCTGTAGGAATGTGGAAAGTGGAAAATGTATCCAGAAAACATCAGCATGGTGGTATGGGTTTTTGTTCTCCAGCCCATAGAAGGTGGGAAGGGGTCCAAGGAAGTCTATGGAATAGAAAATTGTTGACCCTATATTTCATCAACAAGGGTGGAAATGGGGGAGGTGCAGTTCCCTAAAGTGAAGTATTCATGAAAAGGGCGGGTGGGTGGCGGTTGAGCATCTTCTCCCTCTCAGTATTGATCATCATTGTCTCCCATTTCAATCTCTTGGTGTTTCTTGTGTCATTATTGACGTCTCCTTCTACCTATCTCAGGATCAAAAGGAACCAAGTCAGTAGAATTTTGAGCGTTGTCCAAACATGTACAGTTGTCATCTGTACAAGGCACAAAAAAGCAACAAGAGCTAAGTTAGAAGACAAGTATGAAAAGGTAAATAAAGAATAAATAATATCAATGGTTAGGGCATTAGGAAAAGCTAAGCTACACTAACTAGCTAGGCTGAGCACCTCTACTCCCTAGCAACGGTGCCAAAAATCTTTGTGCATTTTAACCTTTCCTTGGGTTGCACCTAACCAATGGGGTTGATTATATGAAACCCTAGCGTTCGAACACACTTGGTCCTTTCAAAATTTATAAAGGACCTAATCTAAAAAACTCACTTAGACTGATCACACTTCACCTGCAAGCGCACGGGGTAGTTTTGTAGTATAGGCAGGTGGAAAGATAAGGGTTGATCCACAGGGAGAGATGGGGCACTAGATCTAGGTTAGTGTGGGATACATTCCTAAAGAGGATATTAGGTGTAACATACTAGAACTAGAACCCTACCCTAGTAGTTTTACCCTTTTGTCTTAGCCAAACAAGAATAAACTAATACATGTAATTAAAGAAATACAAAATACTTTGTGCTTAATAATAACTCACTTAGGTGATAATAAGAAATTAAAGAACTTAGTTGGATAAATACCTCCTCATATAATCTTAATGTAGGGTTGAAGTATAATTTGTCACTAAGTAATAGAAATCATAAAGTATTTCATCTTAGAACTTTCTAGCACTTCCTAAAATAAGAGAAATAGGAGAAAATCCGAATTTTATATAAAGGAGAAGATAAATGCAAAATTAAAGGTAATATGGGAACTAATGGGTAAAGAAGATAATTAGAAATATAATGTACCAAAATTTATAATTGGAAACCCATCAGGATAATTTGACACTAAAATTCGTTCTCTTGACCAAAAAGTAACTTAAGTACCAAGTATCATTTAATTTGGAAGATAATTGTATATATTAATATCCTTATCTAAATAAAATAAGAAATAGACCAATAAAGTGATATAAAATATTTAATGCCCTCAAATTGGAAAACTAACTCCAAATTCGTAATCTAAACATAAAAATAAGTCTTTGGGCAAGTTTGCAACTAATTTGGATAATGTTTGGATATTAGGTAATAGTAGGAGAGAGAAAAATGCCTAAAAGGTGTAATTAATAAATAAATGTAAATCATGACACCAAAAGTTGGAAATAAAGGCAAATTCGTATTCAACACATTAAATTAGACTTGTGTGTCAAATTTCATAGAATTTGGATAATCCTAAAGCCATAAATGAAGAAAGAAAGAGAAAATCATATTTGATTTATTTAACCCATTAAAGATTTCCAAAAGGCAAAACTAAGAGTATATTCGGAATCTACATGCTTAATTTGACATACCTGCAAATTTTGGTTTAATTTGGATGAGTCTAGAACCCGTAAATGAGGAAAGAGAAAACACATGCATTATTGGTTTACACTTTGGATAATACGAATTATTTTTCCTATTTATCGCCTAAAGTTTCTATCACATGCCCTTTAATGTTTCCCTGGCGATTTCTGACCATCGGATGCACGATCTGACGGTTGTGGGTCATCTCCTACCTTGGGTAGGAGTCCGCTTGACGTCAGACTGCAGCGCAAGCTTTCCCGATTTCCGTTCTCTCTTGTTTCTCGGTGAAATCTTCTGATTCTTCTTCTAAACGTTTCATTTTATGATTCTGATCCCATTGATCCGTAACTTAACCCCTAAAACCCTATAAGAAGAGAACCCCCAATTTCTTATTCTCCAGCTTTTTTGGAAGCCGCCCTCTTGGTGCACCTTCTACCCGCGCAACCGCCCAGAAAGAACCCCCTACCATCCTTCTCTTTAACCCTGACTTCAATTGGACCGCGAAGCGCAAGGTGCGGCCGGACCTACTCGGTTTCTTCTTCGGCGACCTCGGCGACATTCCGTCCAACTCTGTCACCTCTGATCCAATTCGTTGGCCGGTGAGCATCCCTGGACCTTCCTCTTCTTTTTTCATTCTTACTCTTTTATCTGCGGATGTTTCTACCTTCCGGTCGACGAGCTTGGGTTGGGCTTGGTTTCTGGCCGTTTCCGGCGAGGTCCCTGTTCGCCCTCCTCGCGTTTTTGGTTTCATTTTGGTTTGGGCACCTTCGGCCGAGTATTTTCTTCTTTTTCCTGGCCTCGAATCGTCACCTGATCTTCCCAGCCTTGCTCTCGTTTCTCCTTGACCTTCAGGTAATGGTGGAAGGTGGTTCTAGTGTTTCTGGTTGTCATTCAAGCTGTAGTTTAGGTTGATAGCTACGTTTGTGCTTGCGAACTCGTTGGTGTAGTTTTTTTCTCCAAAGAACCTCCTTTGATCAGGTTTTGATCGGGGATTTAAGCTTCTGCTTGCAGGGCTTCGTGCTTGAGCAGCGAAGAACAAAGGCACCTGCACTTTGTCCTTTCCACCCCTCAGTCCGGTCTGTGTTTTAGTTTTACGACCGAAGGGTAATTTGGTCTTTTCGCGCTCTCCTCTTCCTTTTGTTTAGCGCCTGGTTCCGCTGACTTGGCTTAAGATGTCCGCCGACATGGGCGGCCCTGATTGGCCTGCCCAGGTCCGCGTGGACATTCTCTGCTCTTTATCTGCGATCGAATTATTTGTAATTATCTGATTGGTCAGTAGTTAAAAATTGATAACTAATTATCAGATGATCAGAAAATTATGGAAAAATATTCGTTGGAATCATAAAAATAATATCTAGCTAATGGTATAGGTTTTGATAACTGAATCCAAATATTAATAATAGGTGTTTTTCTTTGGATCTAATTTATGATAATTAACTTGTAAAAATCCTAACTAATAATGTATAAGTCAGAAAAATACAATAAAATATGTTTTAGACTCATAATAACATAACATAAAATATGGAATAGTTTTCATAACCTAATTCACCTAATAATAAAAAGGTAGTTTTAGGGTTTGGTCTATATGTATGAAATTGACATAAAATTGATATATGTGTTTAATAGGCTCTTTGGTGACATAGTTTTGGATCCGGAAGTGCTTAGGACCTGTTGGACTTTGATACTAAGGTATGTTGTATCCCCTATTCATCTTTGTTGAGTAATTCACCTATCTTATCATTCTTTTGAAATTAGCCTACACCATATGTCTATTCTCTTGTTATCATGGTTCATGTGAACTATCCTCGTTATTGTGATCTTGAATAATTTCTTGGAATCTTTTGTTGAGATATGGAAACATGATGATATTTTTTATGGTATCTACCATTGTTATGTGGAAGTTTATTGATGTTTCATATGTTGACCATTGTGGAAAATCTTATTTGATGTTGGACTAAACTTTCCTACTTGCCTCTACATTTTCCTGCTATGTGATTCAGTAACCCTAGAGTAGTATAAATGCATTGGTTTTTGTCTCATTATCATTTGTGGCAACATTGTGATATTTTGGATGGCGGATGTGTGATTCCCCATTCCCAGACAGGATGTGTGATTCCTGGCCCATATTATATGTATTTGATGGTGGATGTGTGATTCCCCATGCCAGGGCAAGATGTGTGATTCTTGGCCCATGTCTCACCAGGTTCAGGATGTGTGATTCTTGACCGCCTGTGTCTTTTATAATATTCTAGTGTTATGCTTATCTCACATGTATGCAGGATATTGGTCATGATTTGTGCATGAGGCATTTCTTTACTGTTTACATATGGCAAGTATCTCTTTTGTTAAAAATCGTATCTATTATGCCCGTGTGGGTAGTCCTATTCTTTTGCATGGGAAGCATTCATACTTGATGTCCTTAATGTCATATATTGATCAAGCTTTTCTTTAGAATACACATACCAGCTTTTTCTGATGTATTTCTTTTCTCTTCTTCTTTTGTCGGGGTATGCTTCCAACCCCAGATTAGATCGAGGAGAGTGAACTTCACAACAACCTTGTAGTTGATCTTTGGGAGGCTTGAAGAGGTGGTTAGATGACCCTCGGCTTAGTCCTTAGCTTTATGTTTAGTTTTCCTTTAGATTACCTTTTGTAGTGAAGTGTTGTAACAAGCTTTGTAAATCGTTAGATAAAACTTTTTTTTTCCGCTGTTGCTCATTGTGTAATGATACATACATGTTGAATGAATTGATCTCCATCCCTTTGGTGAAAATTTTACGTGGTGTTTGTCTTTAAGGGATGTGGTCTTTTCTTTCTAGTAGAGGAGTGGTTTCACTTCTTTACATTAGGTTTTTAGGGTTTAATCTTGATTTTGGTTGATTACACTAAGATTCAAGCAATTCAACAGAAAGGATACAAAATAATCAAAAAACCCTAGTTTGACCCTAAACAAGAAATTTTAATTAACAATGAGAGAAACCACTTAAACAAGAGCACATGACTACACTAGACTAGCAATTAAAGGACTAAAGCAATTAGAGACTTAAATTACAACTAACTAGATTGAACAAACACAAAGAAGCACTAACTACCAAAGTAATGATTAACTACCAAGATTAAGCAATTAATCTAAAGAGCAATTAAACTAAGAAACTAAGAAAGCATGAACTAGAAAGAAAGAAAGATGGGTTTTAAGCAAGTTATGGGAAGAGTGGGTCATTTGGATAATAATACTAAGATATTAATTGGGGCGGGAATCTCATGCAAAACCTAATCGTTCATTGTAGATTGCTAAGCTAAATAAGTAGTCAAATGCAAAGAAATCACCTTAGACTATTGGTTGGCCATGGATATAATAATAGAGTGTGGAAGGGGAACTACACCCTTGCACGCCCTATCTAGCCATATGAGGATCAATTGGGCCAAGGTTAGGTGGGTTTTCAATTGGATTTGATTAATCTAGGTTTCTAGGATAGGAATATTCATTGTAATTGGGAGCCAAAGGTAGGAATGGGGAGTAGAGGTAAGGGTATTTCACCTCACATTACTCACTATCTATATTTTACCAAACTACTGGGCAATTACACTAAGTCGTCCTATACTAGATACTTAGATCTCACACCTAGGAGTAGGAGAAGGGATATATGTGTGGGAAGATGAGGTGCTATCTAGGGATCCACTAGTTGGACCTAGGAGAAAATCCCAAAATAGCCTCACATATGCTATCTTCTCCTAGACTTCGGGGGTTTCAAGCATAAAACCACAAGCAATTCATATTTTTAGGCACAAACCACCAGTACAAACATGGGAAGTAAGATAGATGTAGAAAGCAATCTTAATGGAATGAAAATATATATATTTATAGGATAAGTTCCCCCAACATGATATCAAAGTATCATTTTACCCCCATACGACCCACCAAGGGGACTTAGCTAGACATAAAATAAGAAAAAGAAGAGAAACAAGGAGTAGAGGAGTGTGGGGTCATAGAACATGGTGAAGTTTCCTAATTCTTCACCTCCTAGATGCTATAGCATGAGATCCTTCCTCCAAGGTGGGTATATGGCATGGAAGTATTAGGTTGGTGGTGGAAACCCTAGAAAAGTAGGGTTTTGAGGTAGTGAAAGGTGGAAATGGAGTGGGGTGGATGAAGGTAAGTGAGAGGTCTTGAATGCTAAGGGGTGTTGTAATAAAGGCTACACTTCGTGATATGGCCACCACCCTAGTATATATAGGTGGTGGGGAGCACTAGGTCAAGTGGGGGGGAAATGGGGAAAATAGTGTAGCAAATGTAGGGTTTTTGGTGGCGGCCTTAGTGAGTGAGGTGTAGAACAATCATGGTGGTAGGGAACGGTCATGTTGGGTGGAGGAAAAGTTATAATATGAATGTGGAAAAATGGAGGTTGGTAGCACGGTTGTGCTGGGCAGCACATCTGTGGGGGAGGGAAGTTAGGTAGCATGACTGTGCTAGGTAGCACGATTATGTTGCATGACTTGGCTAGAGGCTGTTCTCTTCAATTCACCCATTTTAATCTTTGGCAGCATGACCGTGCTAGCTGGCATAGTTTTTTTGGTGGATCCTTGGCACAGACGTGTTGGCTAGCACGGTTGTTCTATTGAGGTTGTTGTATCTTATCAAAATTGGAATTTCTACTATAAATTCTTTATTTGTAGCACAACCGTTCTATGTCAACACAGCGGTGTTGGGGCTTTTCTTGCACTGTGAGCTTCAAATTTCATGATCATTAGACTTCTTTGCTTAAGCTGACTCTTGGCCATTAGGGGTAGGTTGAGGGTACTTTAGGGCCTTCTTTGGACCCCTCCATGGGTGGAGGAATCCTAGAACACCTTCCTTCTCTCTCGTCCATTCAAGGCATGGTCTAAGTACCTAAAAAACATGTAAAGAACATCCATAAGTGCATTTGATATGAAATTTCATATTAGGGGAATAACTTGCATTCTAACAATTTTTAGATGTGATAAAAGAGCAAAATGATACAAGATGAAGCCCTAAACTAGGATTGAATAAGCTATCATTTGAACAAAATAGTGGGAGAAATAATTAATTAAAGTCCTAATTATTGTCATCAAAAAAATTTAAATCAAATAAAATCACAACTATTTTAACAAAATGAAAATTTCTTTTATAGAAACTAATGACAAACAGCAATACATTTTCATTAGGACCAGTCCTTGAGAAGGAAAAGTTAAAGGGTAATAACTTCCATGACTAGTTCAGGACATTGAGAATCATTCTCACACAAGAGTGCAAGCTCTATGTCCTGGAGACACAAGAGCTGGATGAACCTCCCACTATGCCTAAGTCTGAAAGGGAATCTTATAAGGAGCATACTAATGATGTCTTAGATGTCAAGTGCCGAATTATATGCTCAATGAACTAATTTGTATAGCCAAGATGAGAACATGGATGTTACTAACATGGTGACACATCTTAAGAACATGTACCAAGATCAGGAAAGATAAGAGAAATATGATGTCTCTAAGGCATTGTTCAAGTTCAACATGGCAGAAGGAGATCCAGTAGGTCCCCATGTGCTCAAGTTGATTGGGTATGAGGAGAAACTTGCTAGACTAGGACTTCCCTTGGGCCAAGAGTTGTCCACATATGTGATTCTATGATCACTATTGGAATCTTACAGCCAGTTTGTCATGAACTACAACATGAATGATTTTGACAAGTTGTTGTCAGAATTACTTTTCATGTTAAGAACAGCTAAAATGTAGATGAAAAAGGACAAACCCATATCTATATTGATGATCAATAGAGTTAAAGGGAAGTCTAAGGGAAAATGCAAAGCTAAGAATAGTTCTAAATCTATCTAGAAGCCCAAGACTTCTGCATTGAAAGCTAAGGGAGGGATGAAAAAGGAAGGCAATGTCACAACTGTCACCGGGTTCGACATTGTAAAACAAATTATCCTCTTTATCTGGAGGAATTGAGGTAGAAGAAGTAGGAGATAGAGATTTCCATTTGAGGTATATAAATTATTGAGATAAATATGTCTACTTCGTCATCTTGGGTATTGAATACCAGATGTGGATCTCACATATGTTCGAATATGCAGGATCTACAAAGAAGTCAGCCTTTAAGAAAGGGTGAGAATGAACTATGTGTTGTAAATGGAGCAACAGTTGTTGCCACTATAGTTGTAACCTATCATTTATCTCTACCCAGTAGGCTTGTAATAGAGTTAGATAACTGCTATTTCGTACATGTCATTAATAGAAACATCATTTTTGTATATTGTATGGACAAGAATGGATTCAAATTTCACATTTAGAATGGTCGATGTTCTATTTCTAAAGATGATATCTTTTATGGTAGTACCCCAGTGTCTCATGGTCCTCATTTTCTAGATCTAAAGACAAGTTTTTATAACATATATACAAAAAAGCTAAAACTCATAAACCCAAACAAAACATACTTGCAGCATTGTCATCTAGGGTAAATTAATGAGAGATGCATCTCTAGACTCTTTTGATTTCAAATCGATAGAGACATTTGAATCTTGTTTATTGGGCAAGATGACAAAGACTCCTTTCACTAGTCATAGTGAGAGAACAAGTGATCAATTAGGACTTATACATACTAACATATGTGGACCTTTTAAAACAAATGCCAGAGGTGGTTACCAATACTTAAATTACCTTCACTAATTATCTTTGTCGGTTTGACTATGTGTAATTGATAAAACACAAGTTAGAAATCCTTGAAAAGTTCAAGGATTTCATGAACGAAGAACAGAACCAACTTGGTAAAAGTATTAAAGCAATTCATTCTAATTTAGGTGGAGAATACTTAAGCTAAGACTTTGAGGATCTACTATGAGCCTGTAGTATCATATCACAATGGACTCCACCTGGAACACCACAACATAATGGTGTATCAAAAAGAAGGAATCACACATTACTAGATATGGTGTGAGAAATGATGAGTTCTGCTAATCTTTCAATTTCATTATGGGGATATGCTTTAGAAATTGTCGTGTTTACACTTAACTGTGTACCATATAAGTTGGTTTAAAATATACTATATGGGATATGACATGGGAAACTAATGATGTGTCTTTTATGAAGATTTGAGGGGAGAAATAAGTTTCTTAAAAAGTTTGGACCCAAATTAGATTAATGTTATTTTGTTGGATATCCTAAAGAAACAAGGGGATACTACTTTTACACTCCATCAGACAACAAAGTTTTGTTGCCAAGGAATGTTGTATTCCTAGTAAAGGAATTTATTTCTAAGGGCATCGATGGTAGAAAAGTAGAAGTCAAAGAAATTTGAGACCAACAAGAAAACATTGAACCTATAAAGATACATAAGGAACAAGAAGACTCACAAACTATTATGGAATCTCAACTTCCTCTTGTGACACATGAACCTTGTAGATCTAGTAGGACATGCCTTGATCCTAAAAGATTTGGTTTCTGACTCAAGAAGGTAATAAGTTGGTCATTCATGATGAGCCAACTACCTGCCTAGAACAAATTGAGGGACCAGAGTCTGAGGAAATGGCTTGAGGCCAAGAAATATAAGATGGAATCCATGTACACCAACAAGGTATAGACCTTAGTGGATCCACCCAATGGGATAAAACCCATAGGGTGCACATGGATCTTCAAGAAGAAGACTGGCATGGATGGTAATGTACAAACCTATAAGGAAAGATTGGTTGTAAAGGGTTTCAAACAAGTTCAAGGTGTTGACTATGATGAAACCTTTTTCTCTAGTTGTCATGGTTAGGTCCATAAGGATCATGCTTGCCATTGTAGCTTATTATGACTATGAGATTTGGTAGATGTATGTTAAAACTGCATTCCTTAATGGGAATCTACTTGAGGATATGTACATGACACAACCTGAGGGTTTTATAAATCCAAAGGATGCAAAGTCTGTAAGATACAAAGGTCAATATATGGATTGAAACAAGGATCTCAAAGCTAGAATCTTCAATTTGACAGAATAGTCCAAGAGTTTGGCTTTAGTCAAAGTGAAGATGAACCATGTCTTTACAAGAAGGTTAGTGAGAGCATTGTTGTATTCCTCATATTGTATGTATATGACATAATATTGATGGGGAATGACATTCCTACTTCACATATGGTAAAGACCTAGTCGGGAAGTACCTTCTTGATGAAGGATTTAGGCAAAGCATCCTATCTTTAGGAATCAAGATCTATAGAGATAGATCTAGAAGGATTATAAGTGTAAGCCAGAGCACATACATTAACAAAGGTGTTGAATAATGGAGAACTCAAAGAAACCTACTTGTCCCATGGTGTTAGTATCTCTAGAGTTCAATGTCCTACTTCTTGTGAAGAATGGGAGCCCATGAGTAAGACTCCATATGCATATTCCATTGGATCTATCATGTACCTAATGTTATGTACTTGTCCTGATGTCTCATATGCCTTGAGTATGACTAGCAGGTTTCATTCAGACCCCAGTTAAAGTATTGGACTATTATAAAGAACATTCTTAAGTACTTGAGAATAAAGGATCAGTTTCTTGTCTACAATGGTGAGGAAGAGTTGGTGGTAAAGGGTTACACTGATGCAAGCTTCCAAACTGACAAAGATGACTTTAAATTGCAATATGGATTTGTGTTTTACCTTAACAACAAAGTTGTAAGCTAGAAGATTTCCAAGCAAGAGACAATTGATGATTCTATAATAGAGGTCGAGTACATTGCTACATCTAATGCAGAAAAGGAAGTTTTCTAGATCAAGAAGTTCATCTCTAAACTTGGGGTGGTTCCAAGCATTATAGTAGAGTTGTATTGTGAAAACAATGGAGTTGTTGCACAAGGTAAAGAACACATATCACATCAGCATTCCAAGAACATACTATAACGATTACATCTCATACAAGAGAATGTATATTGAGGATATGTGAAGATTTTTAGAGTACCAACTAAAAGCAATGTTGTTGACCCACTAATAAAAGCACTTTTACATTAGAATCAAGATGGGCATGCAAGGTCACTTGGAATCAAGTTCATGGGTGATTGGCTCTAAGTGCAAGTGGGATTTTGTTGGTATGTACACCCAGAGAGAAAGTCATACAATGATTGTAATTGCATATTTTGTAAATGATTTTATTAATAATAAAAAGAATTATGTCTATATGTTTGTTCAATTATGAGATAATGATATAACATGATAAATGTCTGGAGAATAATATTGCTCGATGACATATGTCTTCAGGTTGAGGACATATATAATGAGATTATATGTATGATAAGACTATTTACATACTTGATTATGTCCCTAGTCAGATATTATTATAGAAGCTAATATGCAATAATAATTCAAAAAACTAGTGTTTGTTGGTTGATGACAGAATCTCATTAGTCGTGATATGTTATATCAAACCAAACACATTGGTACTTCTTAGATAACTATGTATCGGACAGACCTGCCCTAAGAATTTATACATGTATGAAAGTCATAATCCCATCTCAATGGGATAGTGGTGATTGTGAATCCTAGACTTGAAGTCAATACACTCGTCACATGTTGTTCAATGTATTTTAACATCATCAAATGTGACCTTGAATAAGGGTTTCCATATAGTTGATGCTTGGGTACATTGAGACACATGAGGATTGACTATGAGTGATGTAGATGTAATTTGTCCCTTTTATTGGAGTTGATATCCTAGCCACTTGAAAAGTGAGACTGAGAAATGTATGGCCATACTCATGTGAATCAATATGTGATATGTGAGGTCGCATGCATATCATATAGTCTACTTTGGATTAAGGAACATGAATTGACTGATTAAGAGGATGAAATTTCGATGTTGCAAGTTCAATCTAGATATTTGAGACAAAATAATTATACAAGTGTAGTAACATTGGTCACGGATCTAGGTTGAAGTTGTTCTCCAATTTCCAATTACTTGGTTAGCAATGATATGTTGCTAGATACCGCTCATTGCTTGTGATGTCACAAATTAGTTATGGAAGTTCACTTCCAACGTAACTTGGAACCTATAGGTTTACAAGCATATGATGCACCTTAAATAGGAATTTACTCATGAATAAGGTTCAACTTGATTACTAAAGAGTTTAGGTATCCAATTTTAACAACATTGGATAAAAATTGGCTGACTTGGAATGTGAGTCAACCGACTCAAGTGTCGAGTCAAGTGATTCATGTGACATGATTACTAAAGTGTTTAGAACATTGGTTGACAATTGGATGACTGGGAATGTGAGTTGATCGACTCAAGTGTTGAGTCGACCGATTCATCTGTTGAGTCAACCAACTCAAAATTTCAGCCGATCGACTAGGCAATCAATAAGACTGGATTAAGGATTGATGTTGACGTCATCTTGTTCATTGATCATTTCATTGAAAGCCAATATGTTTGCAAATAGGAAAGAATCATCCAACATGATGTCTCAATTGATGATTGGGGTGTGAATTGACCAAATCATGATCCACAACAACCAGAAATTCATGAAAATATGTCTCTTTGACTCCCATCTTATCTGGAAACCTTCACCCTAATCCTCCTATAAATAGATGGGCACTCAAGGCTTTCAGGAGACTCAACTAACACTGAAAAATTTTGTCCTCTCATAGTTTTGGTAACGTGAGAGCCTAAGAAAGTCTTACCCATAAAAGGGGGAGACAACCAGAGAGAACAAGTCAGCGCTAGCACATTGATGTCAAAGGGAAAAACTCCTTTATGTTGGCTCTAGAAAGAGCAACGAGGAGTTCCCAGTGGTCCGCATGGACTACCATATAGGCATGGAGGCCATTACCAACACACTAGGAGGACATCATCAACTATCATTCGTGGTGCTACACCAAGAGGACTCTCTCGAAAACTATCCAGGTGTTTCTTGAGAAAGAAGTACGTCGTTGCAAGGATTGTCATTGGACCTACTCTAGGACCAGGTATATGACTTGAAAACCCTATTTCCTAAATACATCATCGTTTATGTATTTAATTGTTTGGGATACATGTAGAAAAACAATTGTTGCCTTATCTACTGCCCAAATCCCAAAAATATTCTCTTCCTTTCCAAGAACCATTGCAACAATTGATATCTCTCAATGTGGTGGCCCCGACAACAACACCAGCCGAGAAAGCATCATGTATAGTTCCAAAGACCCTTCCAAAGGTGTGGTTTGATATATTCATTCCATGACATACTCCAAGAAAGTACACTTCACTTAGGTGATTGTATGCACCTATCTTCCCAAAGATACAATCCATACTAAAATTCTTGATGGTGTGACTGCTTATGAACTTGTTTCTAGACAATTATGATTAAGAACTTTTTGGAACTTATCACCACTCTTTGGGACACATGTAGACATATCGAGTCTTCATACAAATTATACATGATTTAACATATAATGTCGTGCTTGAACTAACACATGATCTCAAGTAGAGAATATTTTCATAGTAATTTTAGAGGAACTTCATGATGCTTCACCGACCACTAGATCTTCAAAACACCTAAAGTGTTAGAGTATCTAGGGTCAATGGGATGAATTGGTATGGAAGTATGTATTTCACTCCATAGATGAGACATGAGACACATACATACACTAGACAATATATGCCTCTCCTGAGAGAGCCCATCAAATCATAATTCATCTGCTTAAGAGGATGGATGGAAGTGATCTAGTATACCTTACCACATACATTCATCAGATGTTGGAAGTAACCCATGAAGAAAGACTACAAGATCAATCCTAGGTAGAATTGTGCCTATAAATGCAACAACCATAGGTCTCGTTCCCTCGAAAGACCACTTAATAGCTTCCTACACAAATAGAGGCTAAGGGATTGAAGGTATCACATAGTGAGCTTCTCGTTGAATTGTGGGAAATTTTACAATGTCTAGAATAGAATAGATCCCTACCACATCTGACTAAGAACTAGGACCCGCATTCTTTTGGTCTCTCCATAGGACGAAGGGTCAAGATAGGAATGAGTGTAAGGCCTTAAAAGAGAGCTTATGTGATATGGGGGACAATCATTGTAAAGGACCTTGACCTTCATTTTGGGCTTACCCTATTTGTTTTTCCTAAACCTTGTGCTTAGTTGCTTGCTGATCACCTTTAGTGATGATTAGGGTTTGCTTGTGCCTTGTTGAGAGTTGGAGGTGCTACTTGCAAAATAACCTAAGTTAGGGTTGAAGAGAAAGTTTGTCTCCATGAGAGATGTCTTTCTCTCTCTTTGCTTCCTCTAGGGTTGAAAGGAGGGTTTGGGTTCGTGCCTTGAGTTACCTTGGGCTTGTTTGAGCTCTTTTGGGCCTTGTTTTCCCTTGTTTGGGCCTTGCCTTGCTTGGTTGAGCCCTGTATCGGGCAAGGTAGCTAGTGTGTCAGCCTTGGTGTGTGACGGTCATGCTTTGTATCGTCCTAGAGGAGTAGTGTGTCTGCCTTTGACCTTATTTGACCTCCTTGCCTTGGTTGTGTCACCCTAGCTTGGACATGTGGCTGAACCTTGGATGAGTGGTGGCATGGCATGTGCATGTGTTTTGCAAGGTGGAAAAATGTGTGGGCAAGTGTCCCTTGGTAAGGTGACACCTTGCCTTGTTTTAACCTTGATCCTCATCTATATATGCCTTGCCTTTCTCTTCCTTGGGAACCTTTTAGCTCTTTTGTTGCTCTTCCCTCCTTGTGTGCACGACACACCTTCCTTGGAGAGCTTGGTGGCCAGTCCTTTTCTCTTGGTGGAGATCTCTTCTTCTTCCTCTAGCTTGGTGGCTGAACCCTAGGAGGGTCTTGTTCTTTGGTAAGCATCTTCCCTCTCTCCTTAGAATCTTCTTCTCCATCTATCCTACCCTTCGGCCATGGTGGTTATGATCCTTATTCATTTTCTTGAGGTGGCCGAAAGTGGTGTGCTTGGAGCTAGGAGCTAGAAGCTTGGAGATTTGGAGCTTGAGGAGTTGCTTAAGGTGGGTTACATAACTTCTAACCCTAGCTATACTACCTTCTCTATGTTGCATGATTCATATATGTGGATGATCAGCCATTGCATGTTATGTTTCTTGCTCTAGTACTTGTTGTTGATCTTATGGATATAGTGAGCATGATGTTGTTGATGGTTTATATACCTTTGGATCTAGTTGGACGAACCATAGTTTAGGGTTTCTTTTGGGGCAATACCCCTTTCTCTCCTTGGTTTTTGAGAAGTGAGTTTGAGCTCTAGTGATGTGGGCAATACCCCTATCTCGTTTAAGTTGAGAGGTGAGACTATATTCTAGTTGCTTGGGCAACACCCTCCTCTCACCATGGATTAGAGAGGTGAGCTCTTGGATATGCGATGACCTAGGTTGAGGTTGATCCTTGTGGTTGCCCGATTTGTGATAGAGGTTGTGCAAAACCCCTCTCTCTTGGTTGTTGAGAGGTGATCCGATCTTCTTGATCAATTAGGGTTTGGTGCCCTTGTGCTTGAGGTTGAAGATGACCATGTTGGGTTGTGCCTTACACGATATGACCTTGGAGTAGTGTTGCCTGATAGCCTTGTCTTGGGTTGTACCTTTGGTTGATATGCCTAGTTGAGCTTGGCCAATACCCTTTGTGGAGTTGGAGCTTGGGCGATAGACCTTGATGTGTGCTCTGCATGACACACCTTGTGATAGCTCTTGGCCGATATGAAGTAGCCTTGTGGTGCCTATTATGGCCCTCTTGACCCTATAGATGTTTCTCCTTGTCCGATAGAGTGCCTAAGTGGATATCCTTGGTTGAGAGCCTTGGGCGATACAGGTTAGGATGGTCTCTTGAATGGTAGGGGTTGAGTGGTGCACCTTAGTGAGTATCTTAGTGGTGACCAATGTGATGTGTTTGATCTTTTTGGGCGATGAGCCTTCTCGGGGTGCCTTGGTATTAGTTGTTGTCATGAGCATGGTGGGTGCTACTAGGCTGAGCTTGAGCTCCATGTTGTTGGCCGATACCAGCATTGAACGTTAGGGAAGTTGCTGCCCGTTACAAACCCTAACTCTAGTTGAATGATAGGCTCTCTTGTAATACCTTAGTGGTCATCTTGCCCATGGACGACATGATGCCTTGGCCGTCATGAGGGTCCTCTGGATGACATGGTTTGGCGGTTGGGCGATAGGCTCCTTGGGCGTCATGACCTTGATCGTTATGGCCTTGAGAGTTATGAGGTTGGTGGTTGCCCGACATGAAACCCTAACCCCAACCCTAGCTCATGTGCACGAGAGGCCTTTGGCCGACAACCCCTACTGATGATGCACGATTCATCCTTGGATCTAGTTGCCTGACACCATGTGAGCTGGGGGCTCTTGTTGCATGATAGGTGAAGTGATGGGGTTGGCCGATATGGTGGTGAGCTTGCTTAGGGTTGGGAAACCCTAGCCGATACATCTTTTGGTGAGGGTTGGCGCTGCCTGTCATATCTATAGTGAGGGTTACAGGAGCTTTGGTGAGGGTTCTGATAACTCAAAATGTATATGTCTAATAATGATAACACAAGTAATATGGTGTAATCACCTTGAATAATGAAAATATGATAATGAGTTAAGATGATAGGTTGTGAACCAGGAAGCTTGGAAGGATATGAGGTTGCTACACATGATAATGTGACACATGCATATGATCACAAGTATGGGGCATGATATATGCTTATGATTGATAATAAAACGATGATTTCTACAGCTTATGTGTAAAATACTCATGGATGTTGCTTTATACTTGGTAGCATGAAAATTCTATTAATCCATGATGGCTTCAGTTATCTCTATGGATGTGTATACTAACCATGCAGGTATTTCATGTGGATTCATAGCCGGGTAAGAGCTATGAGATGTATGTGCTTGAATAGCACCATGTGGTGATGAGACAACAAGTTGATAGGTCTAAGGACCTGATATAAGGCTGAGTGCCTGGTTGAGGTGTTATCCTCTAATGATGAGATGAGGGAATGCGTTCCCAGAATGCTGATGCATGATTATGATGGCTTGAAGAGGCAGTGGTTGCTATAAATGAGGGATTGAGATCCCAGAACAGTATGACAATGGCAATAATGATGTAATTCTATAAGGCTATGTTTATACTTTGGTTGCCTCAACAATTGGCTTAAAATATACTAATTAATTATATATGGATATATCATGTAGTTTGCCATGGCCATAGACCCATCATCGTTAGTATCATGGTGATGGTGAAACAGGTTTATCCTACGGGATTACTTGGAGTGCATATTGTTGAATATGCGAGGTTTCCCCTAGCCTAAAATAGGAAGGTTTGAGTGCAACTGTGGTTGTAGACTCAGGATATATAGAGCATGGTGAACAAACCCATGGCTCAGGATATGTGATGAGGAGCATGATGCGTTCATGACTCGGATGTATGTACTAGCAACCGTGATAAGGTGAGCTAGAGATATGGGTAGCTTGCGGAGTTGACCCTGAGGCTGAGGCCATATGAGCATGAGACTGCGGTCCTACTTTGGTTTTCATGTACTGATCACGAGAAGGTGAGGTCCTAGAGTCCGGATCTCCTTAGACCTTGTATGGCACCGGATTGGGCTTCGCAGCCAATGGTTGGATTTGGGCAGGGAAGGCTCACTTCCTCAGGGCATAATAAAACGTAATCCAGCCGAATAGTATATCTTGCTTAAAAACACGGAACATTGATTGAGGCCTTGTTTATATAGCTGATCTAGTTATACCTTGCAGATATGTATATGATCCTTATATTTTGTGATAAGTTCTTATAAAGCTTATCTTGTCAATCATGTTCCATAAAGAAATACTTGGTTATATGCCTCCTGGAAATCTTGGTAAGATTGATGGTAATAATAGCCTTGCTCAGTGTGATTCTCTTATTATACACATTCTCAGTTATCTACTGTTATTGCTTTAACCTTCTGAGGTTTTATAGTTTCGGCTGGGAGTTATGTTTCTCGCTGGGACTGTGTGTCTCACCCCATTGGTTTACACCCTTTTTAGGTGATCGCCCTAGACGTGGTGGTGGTCGTGAGGTTGCGGCTGAGCAGCAAGAAGAGCAGTAGAAGGCAAGAGATGGACATGCTGCTATTTTGGTGGTTTTAAAGTAGAGTCCTAGAGTCAACCCTGTACTCTTAGGTCCTCGGAGGTGTTTGACGATGTTTCACGATGTCTAGCTGTTGTAATTTTGGTTTATCCTGCTGCTGGTCGTATATGGCCCATTATGTATGTATAAATAGGTGATGAACTCTGGTGATGTCGGTACCGTTGGTTCTGATAAGCGGTGAGCATATATCAAAGCCTATAAATATTTTTATAACATGTTTCTCTGTAGGATCTGGATGCAAAAGTTCTCTTATGCATGCTTCTCATAATCGGCTTTAATTAACCTGTGTTTTCGGTATTATGTGGTTTCGCACATTTTTGTGTGTCATCTCGTTGTCTGTGTGATGCTGGGGTGTCACAATCACTATGTGTTCAGTTGGTAAAAGAAGATCATTGCGTACCAGCGCCCCACATTCATAGGGTCCATTGAAGTTCCTAAACAAAGAGAAGTATCAATGCCAAAGTATACAATAAAGTTTATTATGGAATATTAACTAAGATTTGCATCAACAATGAACACCACGATCCTGACACCTTCATGCACTAAACAAAAAAAGAGGACTCTAAGGGTTGCATCTAAATACTATCCATGAAGCGCTTTACCTCTGGTAGTTCCCACCAGGACCTTCATATAAACCTTGTGCATCTTTGATAATTCATGTTCCAACCATAATTAAAAAGATAGATCATGATCCCCGTTGCAAATTCATCATAGTCAGATAAGACCCCTACATCCAAAGCCAAACCTCCATTGAATAGTAACCTATAGAATAGAAGACCAACAAGGGGAATACAAAGGCCACCACCTATCTATATTAACCTTCAACATTGATGTTTGACTTAGATAACAAAATTTCTCTTGTGGTAGTTCTCATCACATCAATCAAGATACCATGTTTGTTCTAGTTGAACCAAGTGTTTCCACCTCAGGAGTTGATATGCTCTCATATCAACAAGTAGGCTCGTGTTATTAGCAAAACTACATCCACCTCAGAAGTAGGATATGACTAATCATCCATATTTATAGTAGGACCCATGAATAAGATTCACATTGTCATCTCTATTTGGGACTTTATATAGAGTGGACCCACTCTTTCGGTAACTATTTGGAAAATCCTTGAGGATGAGTCTATTACAAAGAGTATTCAACCTATGAAATTGATTGAAACAATTACCATGATGATCAAGCCAATGATTCTAACACTCAAAGGTTGTCACATTCTCTTACTACAAAATCCAAACTATCTTAATTACAACCACTATTATACATCACAAACAAGAATGATGATTTTTAGAAGTGCAAATGGTATTTGATAATAATGAGGTCACCCTTAATGTTTGGTTGTTGAACAACCTTCTAACATGTAGAATCAAATCAAGTGAGATTCAAGCCACCATTACTATAATAGTTGCCTTTACGGGTCTCCAAAAGAAGTCATGGAAGATGCCAAACTACAAATCTAGGTGGGTCCAAAACTATGGATAGATATGTTCATGCAGATCGACGTCTCCTTCAATATCTTGTCAAGGCCACCCATGGTTACATCAAAACAAGGTGGTACCTCCATACCTATAATAATGCCTAAACTTTAGGCATAGTATTAGAATATTTGAAGTAATTGTAAATCTTTATTGGTTTTGCATACCTACACCTATTCTTTGATTCATGGTTGGTGGACCTGAACAATTCTGATTATCTACACCAATTCAACATAAGTATAGCCACTACATCAGAGCACTAAAGCACATGAGACTAAGAAAGATATGTGAAATAAATGTGGAATGTGTCTTTATTATATGAAACATCACACAATTGGGCTTAACTATAGAGGAAACTGTGGAGTAAAAGGGATTCATCTCACACACTAGTCCTTAGATGACACTCAAGTATGATATGGATGATCCATTAGTATCTTAATCACCAAAATAAAAACAGTCAATGGACCTCCTCTGGAATTTTGATCGAATGCAAAAATGATAGAAAATGCACATATTTATGTTATGAGGTGCACAAATAGAACAGCCATGTCAAATTTATGACAACCAACCAAAGACAAGAGAATGTTGAACAAATCTCAAATTTTGACAATAGGCGTCGGGTCCCCACAACTTCCATACCCAAGATGAAAAATGACAAAATCCTTAAGAACTATCCCACATGGAGGTGCAAGTCATCATGCACTATACAATGACCAATTTGTAAAAAAAAGTTGTACATACTAAAGATAAGGTCCAATCTTGTCTCTTTTCCCATAATTTTGCTCGATTGTCACAAAAAGCGATCTAGCTTTGCTACAATTGGTTATGTCACATTACAACATGATCAAGATGGCAATATTCCATCACAAACATTCTAGCTAGAGGAAACGAATCAATGATATAAATGATATTCTTATCAACTAGCCTTTTAAACATGTATTCATCCCTAAGTTTATGGTTATTGAATAACAACAGTTCCACATTACTGAAGAAACTGAAACTATTGATATCATTATGGGCTCAATCATGCATATTATGAAGGTAGTCCCCACCCTACAATCGTCAGTATAATCAACCTTTATCAAACTCATTGAACAATATGTTGATGTCTTTGTTTGAAGCTATGTCAACTTTCTAGGATAGCATAAGTCCATCATTGTATATCAACTCCTGACTATGTCAGGGATGCATCTTGTAAAAAAAAGGTTTGGTACATTTGGCCATAATTGGGACTAAGATTCACAAGGGAGTACAAAAAATATGGTGTGTATTTCATAAGTTGCGTGGCCTATCTCACATGGCTCACTAGCATAGTGGCATCTGCATGTGTATTAACTGCATGGATCTCAATACAACCAACCAAAAAGGTGATTTCCCTCTACTAAAAATCAATGTTCTCTGGATAACATGGCTAGACATCAACTCCTTAGTCTCATGGATAGATTCTCATGATACAATCACTAGTGGCCCCTTGAAATCACTAATGTTGCATCATCACTTTTTGTAGCAAAGCCTGAAACAAAAATTAAATATAGATTACTATATGGATCCACAATCCCTAGTCTAGTCTACTTAGGATGATATGAATAAAGATGACAAACAATATAATGGGTTATCATTATAAGATGGGAATCCTTAATTGTTACTATTATATAGATATAACCAATCCCTTTCTAAAGAGTTCCACAAAATGTTATCTTATGCCATAATGTCTCAAATTTGTAATATTTTTCCCTATAGGTATACTTTCCATATCATAGAAAACCCTCGATTACACCGATTAGTTTTCAACAATGCCTACCCACTCTAAGTATAAACCTTTTCACCCAAACAAGGTACTTATGTTATACAACATCATATACCATTTATTTCCTTAATATTCAATAAAAAATTATTTCCATATAATAATATGATAACACACATTCTTTCCTAATTACTTTGTTTGTCATGAAAGGGTCAATTTGAGCTTATATTGGGTAGGAGTGTTCATTTACCTTGAAATTATAAAATTTTGATCTAATAAAGTTTGAGTATTCAAGACATGACTAGCAACATAAAAGTTCATATATTTTGCATATAAAATTGTTAAAGTTTTTGAATTCCACTAAATCCACAAATACCCACCCCAAAAACCTAGAGTTATCAAACGTTGAATTTGTCCCCAGCTGAAATTTATATTGAGTGTTAGAATGTATTATAGGGAAAAAAGACTCACTTAAAGGTAAAAAATGGCTTATAAAACTAAATAAATAAAAAGAAATAACCCTAGCTCCAAATGCTCCACCAATAAAGGTTTCTTTCTTCAAACTTGCATACAAGACTTCAAGTAGAACAAAGGAGAAAAAGAGCGACCTCAATGAAGATCTAGGTTTCCACAATTGATTTTGTAGAACTCCCACCAAAATTTAGAGTGAGGTATAAGTGATTAAATGGTAAAAAGAAAGCAACTTTTCCAAGTTTAAGTCTATAATGGAATATGAACTTGATTCCTATCTTAAATCATGCATAAGCCATCAAAATTACCTCCATGTACATATTCTCCAAGTATTTTATCTCTAAAACTTTATAATAGTGTATATTACTCTTGGTGTCAATATCAACTTATATGTAGGTTAAGTGGTATGTAAATTTCTTAGAAGTCTATGCTTAATTTTTCATTATTTTGGGGCATTATTGGTCCAACTTTCCTTTTGTCAGACCAATTATTGGGCTTAGATAATGGATAGGTCAGTCAACTAGAAGCCCTAACCTATGATCCTAGTGGCCCCTTGAATTGGAATGAATAATTTATTGGTTTGTTTGACTAATAGCCAAATCAATTGAACACCAAGATAACAACAATCTAAGGACCTATATTGCTAGTCACCTATTATTCAGCCTAATAAAGTTTATTGATTATAGATAATGACTAGAAACCTGAAAATACAAGTTAGAATGGTTTCTAAGTTCTCTATAAACTAGGGGATTGATAACTCGTATGACTAAAGTATAAGTAGATCTTAATAAGCATGTGGGTCGGCCTAATCTTGGCTAACTTTTGCTAGTGAATTCAAGATGTCCAGCTAGAAGTCCCAAGTATATAAACCAAAACTAAGGTCCAAAACATAATATAATATTTTCATTCATAAAATAATCATATATGTTGATATTTTTATATATCCCATCGAATATTACAAATGTATTGACTAAAATGACCTTAGAACCTAACCTTTATAATCAATATTTGACTGACACCAAACCCTAACTAATAAAACATATGATACATCAATAACTTTATCTTTACAGTTTTCCAAGATAAACATGCATCATTTACTCATCTAACGTAACTCACATACATTAGCATTAAAACACAACTTAGAGATAAAATAAGGAAGTCTCACAATTCTTACCTCGTTTTGGGTACTTTGCCCTGAAATCTCTAATCACGTATAGAAGAGCACAACAAACCAACAAAGCATTGTATCAATACATTTTGGTATAAGAATAAGTTGAAGTACCTTATTAAATTTTTATTCCACGTTTTCAACTTTCTTTCAAATTTTGTTTTTAAACTTATAATCATATATCATTCATATTAGACTATAGATTCTAGAGTTTCATGTATAATTTACCCATCTATTTGAGTTTCTAGTGTTCATACAAATGTATTAGTTTCAATGATAAGCTTATATTTATGTTTTAATTTCCCATATCATATCTGAATTACTCAAATTCCTATCATTACCTTCAGCCTTATAAATTATTAATCTTGAAAAATTCAGAATCTACGCATTTCATTTAAATAACTGTGATTCTTGTTAGATAGTTATACTTAGAATTCAATTATATAGAGGGTAATTTTTCATGTTATTGAAAATTATCTATTAACTGATACTTCCAATTTCCCCTCCCTTGTCGTTCTCCTTACTAATAACCTTATACTTTCTATTGATCTATTTTCATCTCATCATTACAAACAAAAGTCACATGCTTTTCATACTATCTCTTCTTTACGGCCATCTTATATTTGTCAAAACTTTGAACATGTCCTTATAGAACAAAGCTTCCTTAAAAAACTATAATACTCTATACATGGTAGTTTTATCATTACCAAGGTTACATCATTAGTATTCTCACTCCTATGATCACATACAACTTGCATACTGTAATTTATTCTTTAATAATATTAGAATATTATCTCTAAAATTATCAATTGAAGAGGTAAATGTTATCCTTACTAATCAATATATAATATCAATCGTCAAATATCTTCTTTACATTTGTCATTAAGCCTTATCTATTAAATTATCACTTTTCTATATATATTTATCCTCCCAAATTTGATTTAAGCTCACTTTTTCTTCTCATTTGTTAGCTAGTATCATTTACTCAAATAAATATATTCACAAGTTGTTTTTTTATGTTCTCAAATAATCATATTGTGTCTTACTTATAATTTTTACATCCTTTCTTTATTCTAAATTAATTATTTTTGATGTAAAATTCTTTGATCTATGATAATTCCCAAGAATGTAGTTAGTCCTTTTATATTTTCATGAAATCACTCTTCTACTTTGAGAACATCTCAGATTCATAGTTTTCTCATCCATCATTTTTAAACCTCGTATTGTCACATATTTCGTATTTAAATATCTTCTATCTCCTATAAAAAAGTTTATACCTTGCTCTCTTCTTATAATTGGTATATTGTATAGGTTTCCACTTATAGTTGATTGTTACTAGTATTTCTTTAAGTTTCTCAAGTTCATAATAATAAAATAAGTCCCCAAGTAGTAAACTACTTCTATTAGATATCAACTTTTATAAAATTTAAGCTCAAAACTCAAAACTATATCCATTCAAATTGGATCTTCATATTTTATAAAAAAAATTGTATCAATTACATTTAATTGGATATCATTTTTACATTATTTTATTTTAATAACAATCATTCTTGGTATTGGTAACTTTAATATAGACATTTATTCTTTTTATCAATTATTTGCTTGATCCCATCATTTATTTAGTTAGTCTTATGCTTGATTCTTTTAGTTTTTTATACTTCAATCATGTTACATATCTATCATCACCTTTATTACTTTTGTTCCTCATAAAAGTATATATTATTGTACTCTCAAATTATCTCTATTGAATACTTAGACAAATAAAACAAAATAATAACCCCTTAAATGCTACATAATAACCCTCTCGCTCTCTCTCTCTGTTAAAACGTTGGTACCTACCAAGGCAACCAAATAAATTGTCCATGCATCATGCATATCTTCATTACATGTTTGCTACTCAGGTTTTTAAAATCTATCCTAGTTAGTATTGCACTTGAAGACTCATCTATCCTAAGATATGAAACATACTATGAGCATCATATCCATGATTAAATACTAATAAAATCATAAGGATAAATCATCATATAAGACCATCCAAGACTAGCATACAACAAATGTTTGTGAAAAAAATAACTAAAAGGCACGAATTTTAAGCCCTTGACCCATCTTAAGCTCTAATATGCTTTATTATTATATTTTGATGTTGAAATACCTTTATTACGATTTTTGCTTAATCTAAAATTTTAACTTGGTTCGGCTTGCACTTTATTTGCATTCATTTTGTAAATTCATGTACATTTATGGATTAATAAACAAACCCATCATAACTGAGGACCTAATTGCCATTTGAGTAAAATTTATATATCATCGTGTTTTTTTCAAATGTTCCTAGTGTTTTTTTATCTTTGGATGCATTTGAACTTGGTTTGATTGAGGTGTTGATCTAGGGTCCTAACCCCAACAATAGTCATGGCTAATTATTGAGTTTTTAGGGCTTTGCCTTGATTTTGGATGGATCCTCTTCTTCCTAGCTTTGGTAGGATGTCTAAGGAGTACATCTACATCTTTTCTAATGAGTTGAACCCTTGATAGTCCTTGTATAACTTTGATATGATGGTGCATAAGGGGAGGTAGCTTGAAATGATAGTATATTGATAGGTCCTTATTTTAACCCCTGATATGTGACCACCTTTGGACCTTGATAGGTCAAGGTTTGTATCTTGCTAGGGATTTTAAAGTTAACCCTATATAGCCTTGACCCTCTATAGGGGGTGTACCTTGACAACCTTAGGCCAATGCAACTTGATATCACTTCCAAGTTTACCCTTTGATGGCCCACTTAAAGTTGATATATTTTAGTCTTAGCACCCTCTTTCCTATATAACCTTTAAAACCCTCAACCCCTTATACCCGTTAGCTATTAAAACCCTTTCTAGAATGTTGATGAGGATATGAAGAGCCTCAACATCCCCTTTTAGTCAATAGCTTAAAGAAGGAGCTTCCATGTTCATGCATGTTAATGATCAAGCTTCAATAGGTATTCCCAAAGAAAGATGGCTTTGTTTTATCCTTAAACCATGTAATATCATCCCCTAGTTACCTCTTTACTTCTTTTTATTAATCGTATATTCTTTCTTGTCCGAGATCCATGGTCACCCATGGTCGGTCTTTCTCCATTTGGCTAAAAACCTCTTTGCTTTCTTCTTTTTGCCTAGTTAAGGCTATACCTAACTAGATGGAAACTAGATGGACCTCATGAAGGATTTATGGTAATGCTTAGAGGCTGATCTAGATGAGATCTTGAATAGTAGAGCATGCTTCATATTTTAAAGGTGGCTTACTCCTTACCTAGTTAAACTTGCACATAAGGTTTAATCAATAGCTATATTTGAATCTTGTATAATATGCTTTAAAATTGAATCTTTTATGTACTAATTTGGCACTACATGACAAGATTAAGAATTTATGTGCCTTAAATAATCTTCTATCAATGATCCATGATGATTATTATAAGCATTTTATGTATTATGGTTGAAATTTTGAAATGTGTGCATCATTGCCCTAATAATGATCTTTTTGAGGTATTTTGATACCATGTGATGAAATTTACATAATAATACTTAATATATAGACATGAATATAAATGAATTTAATATGTTTTCTTAATTTTTATGTTGCTAAAGTTTTTTTGGAAACAAAATTGATACTTAAAGGTGGCATTGATGCTTACAATGACCTTTCATACCTAAGCTCACATTTCGTGCAGCATTAACATACTTGTGAGTTTTAATGAAATTTTTATGATGTTTTATTACTTCCATGTGAAGCTAAATGCATATTTGCATGTGGGTGTGGAATATATGTGTGGATTTGTCCTTGAAATTACACATAATGGCATTTTCGGGCTTCATGTGCCCTAAATTTATGAATTGGCCCTTAGTATGGACAAATATGGTTAATTGCACCATGATTGGGTAACTTCATATATGTTTTAATACAATTGTAACTTCTAGAATTCTCATACTTTTTTAAATTCGCAATTGCATTTCTATACCTTGTTTCAAGCTTGATTGATAAAATTGAATATGACCAATCAACTTAATCAAGACAAATCTTAATCATGTAGTTCCTTGGCACCATAGGATCTATTTATGTTGGTTTGTTTGTAATTAAGTTTGGTTTTATTTAGAACTATGTTGGTTTTTTGTGATCGAAGGTTGGTCCTTGGAGGCATTTATGTTGGTTTGTTGGTGACAAAAGGTTGGTTATCTTTGGCACCTCAGTCAATGTGTTGGTGGACAAAGGTCAGTTTTGTGTAGTACCTACGTTGGTTTCCCATGATCGTTTCTTTATACATATCTTGGTCTATATGTGACTAAAGTTTATTTATTTAGCATGTATCTTGGCAAGTTGGTGATCGAAGGTTGTTTCTTTGGAACCTATGATGGTACATGTTCTAAGATAACTATGGAAAAAGTCTTAACCAATATACAATCATGTAGGTTATAAATGGTTATACCTTCCAATGATATATATAGAGTGCTTCAAAAGATCATCTGAACCAATGTAAGTAATGTTACTATCTTTAATTCATGGTGGCTGAATAATGGTATTTCTACTATAATAATCTGAAATGGAACATATGTTGTAATCAGTATAACTTAATCCCAAATTATGAGGTGATATGGAAAATAGGAAATTGAATTCAATATTAGAATTCCCTCTTCTATCTATAGTTCACCTTAAAGGAGGTCTATGTATACTTATATCTTAGCAAAATTAGTCCTCTCAGGACATCTTTGGAGTCTCACATGGTTCGTCCATACTATTTTAGGTATGCTGACATAGTATAAAGGGCATATTGATCAAGATGTAGTAAGAAATAATATATATATATATGGAGTGTCCCTATACTCTCACTTTCTTGAGTAATGGGTGGGTAATTGTTGATGTATGTGATGGGGTGTTTTCTTTGGTGTTTGTCTACAATTAGAAGTTGTAATCTGCATAGGTCATCTTGTGATATTATAGTATCATGACTGTAGAACATCTTGTAATCCTTTTTGATATTATTAATAAAGAAGTTTCAATTGTTCTCCATCATGTCTAATCTTGCAATGATTCATATGATAAGTGGTCTGCTTTTTCATGATGTCATGTGGGTTTTTGTGACAATCATTTGTAATCAGGTACTTTTGTGGATAACGTTATCTAGAATTTTTATTCATTTTAATAGTTGTTAGTATTAAGTTGGGTTGGGTCTAAAGCTTCCTCCTTACAACCATTAGGGTTTCAATCAACTGTAAGGGTCCCCACATGAACATTTTTTTTCTTGGTATGACACATTTCTCAAAACTTTGAGCCTGAAGATACCATCAACATTATGACACAATCATCCAATCAATTTGTAAGATATGCCTAGGCATCCTAACAACTCAAACATGAAGATATCCTACAATCTTAGAACTAAGACCCTCAAGTCATATATCGATTAATCCAACAACACACCCAAGATACAACCAAGAAATATATGAGTAATTCAGTATCATGGTATAAACTTGATGCGATGATTTGGGGTCGCATTTATAGACATATTTTACTTGTGTTTTATGCCGTTATTGGTCATTTTGGTGGTTAATATTGCATGATTCATTTACTTTGGTTTATGATCTTTCTCAGTGTCAAATCTCCCTTATTTTGGTGTTTTGAGCATAAATGATTACAATAATATGTTTTATTTCGGCTTACGTGGTTTTGTGTTGTAATTTCAGGAAAAACGAATATCTTCTACTGTCGATACCATCGGCAGTGGTCGATACCATCGACACAAGCACAGGTTGCCAGCCGCAAGGAGCAGCACAGAGTCGATACCATCGACGGTGAAGTCGATGGTAGCGACGTACCATCAGGTTGTTGGCGAGAAGACAGTCGATACTATCGACCCTAAAGTTGATACTATCGACACGAGGAGCTTCAGCGACGAAAAAAGACAAAAGCGATGCCTAAGAGAGTCGATACCATCGACCCTCGTCGATGGCATCGAGTTAGCATCAGTCGCGACAAAGAAAAGAAAAGAAGACCATCCAATAGCGCGCAGAGTCGATACTATCGACCCGCGTCGATAGTATCGACATCATCAGATACAAGTTGGTTTTAGATTGATCTAAATCCGACGACTGTGATATTTTGGTGACCTAACTCGGTGATTATACCTAATGACGGCGGCCAAGAGCGGAGGAGGACATCATTAGCCACTGCACACGTCCCGAGAAGGTGTGGAGAGAAGAACGGAGCCAGAAGCACGCCCCAGCCATTTCGGATGCCAAAGAAGACGTTTTCCATAGACGAAAGGACAGAGATTGTGCATTCTACGCTAAGGACCGCTTGGATCTTCTCCATTCAGGGGTTTCACCACTCAATCACATTTTTCTCCATGTTTCCCCTTTTCTCTACCATGCTTTGCTCTGAGATGAACATGTGGGGCTAATCCCCTTTATCTTTAGGACCGGGAGTAGCCCGGGGAATCATTGTATGACAATTTTACCTTAGTAATTCATCTTTTATCTCTTAAATCTGTGGTATAATTTCATTTTCTCAATTGTATTGTTATGCTTGATCACCATAATGATAATCTAATGCCCTTAATTACTTTGAAAGAAGAATTAATGGTTCAAAAGAGACGAAATTTACATTAATTAACAAATCCCTTGAACAAGGTGATGTAAGGTTAATGGTGGAAACCCAGAGGTCGTTTCTAATGCGCCTAGTTTAGGGTATAGGTTACTACGACGGTGGAACCGACCTAGACATAGGTAGTGAATTGTACCACGACAGTGGGCAATTCTTACTACAGGCCACTATCCGGAATTGAGAGATGAATCTAAATTATTAGATAAGAATTCATACAATGATAACCCGCGGTGAAATCATAACCCTAAAGATCTCCACTTGAATTGATTAAACTAAACCTTTAATCGATTGTTTTGTTTCATTTTATTTCATTTTCTTTTAATTTTATAACAACTTCTAACTTTTTAGCCAGTCTAGCTGATTGTGAGTAGTTAGTAGTAGTCTCCTATAATTCAGTGTCCCTGAGTTCGACTCGGGCCACACAAAGGCCTATATTACATTGACGCGTACACTTGCGTTTGACGCACGATAAAGTCGTGTCAAGTTTTTGGCACCGTTGCCGGGGACACGACAATTGTCGGCACTACGAGTGCTGCAAGCGGCCACTCTAGACCATTTTTTTTATTTTTTTATTTTGAAATCATTTTTTAAAATTCATAGTCTATCTTTCCAATTTTTGTAATCGTCTAGCACGGTACTGATCTTAAATTTCCATTTTGCAGGTACGGTGCATGGTACAGACGCGTAGCACCGACTACACGCAACAGGCACCAGAGGTTCCACTTCCAGAACCGGATGACGAGGAGTATTACAATCAAAACCACTTGGAAGAAACAGATTCCGAATCCGAACAAGAAGAAATGGCAGAGGAACAGACGATATGGGAGAAGATCAATGCGTCTTCCTCGTCTGCTTCAAAAGGGCCAATCAAGAAGCAGGCGATTAACATTCTGACGTACAAGATTGATCCTGCATTAATTAATCTGGTCAAGTCAAATGCATTCCATGGGCTAAAGAATGAAGATCCAGTCACTCATATAAGCCAATTTATGGAGAACTGCGACATGATTAAAATTGACAGATTTCCACAGGAGACACTCTACCTGAAGTTGTTCTCGAGTTCTCTGGCAGGAAACACACGAGAATGGTTGCACAATCTGGATGACGAATATGTGTAATCATGGAACCACATGGTGGAGGTCTTCTTTGAAAGGTTCTTCCCGCCCGAGAAGACCAATGACATGATCAGGAAAATCCACAATTTCACCCAGAAGGCAGGAGAGACCTACTCTGAGACCTGGGAAAGGTTTCAGATCATTCTTAGGAGGTGCCCGCATCACGGGCTTGATAAGGATACATAGGTTAAAATCTTCTATTTTTCTCTTTCCGAGCATGATAGAAGTAACCTAGATTCTGTGAGCTCAGGATTCTTTTTGAACAGCACGGACACGAGGTGTTGGGAAATTCTAAAAAACATGGCCAAGAAGCAATCCTGGGGCGACAGGGATGTCGTGGAACACGTTCGAGTTGCGGGGGAGTCAAAGGCCATCAAAGAGCTGAATGAGAAGATGGACCTTCTAGCAAAGAAACTGCTTGCAAAAGAAGATACTGAATCAGAGGATGAAGCCCAAGTCAAATTCATGCGCTAGCAGCAGGGTTTCAGAAATAATGATTACTCATGGAGGAAGGACAAGAAATTTTCTTGGAAAGATCCGAATAACTTTTTGCAGGACCCTGATGTAAAACCCCAGCCGTTGGTGGAGGATAAGAGCACGGAGTTGCTCAACCAAGTGATAAAGCAAAACCAAGAATTAATGACTACTTTTGGCCAGCAGATAAAGCAACAGGGGGAATTTATGAATCAGTTTGGACTGACATTGCAGAGCCATGGGGCTCAGATGAGGACGATAAAGACGTCTATGGCGCAATTGGCAGCTGAGATAGCCAATCTGAAGAAGCCAGCGCAGCAAGGTTTTTCGGGTAACACAAACATTCCAGGAGGAAACCAACAGGCGAAGGCAATCTTGCTAAGGAGTGGCAAGAAGCTTTTAAACCCCATGGTCGATGAACCAAGAAAACCCCAAGCAAAAACCAAAGGTGAGGCCACTGAGGAATTGCCAAACTCAGTCACAGATCCAGTTGAGGAAATAGCAGAGAATGTCACTGCGGAGCCCATTGTTGTTGAGGAGGAGACGCAGAGAAGGACACCATATGTGCCACCGCATCAAAGGGCATAGGCTGTCCCGGTCCCATATCTGAATAGTGTGAAAGAAAAGAAGGTGGACGCACAGTTCAAGAAGTTTCTAGACAGTTTCAGAAAGCTCTCAGTCAACATCCCATTATTAGAAGAAATAGAGAAAATTCCCTCTTACGGCAAGTTTTTGAAAGACATCATCACTAAGAAGAGGAAGATCCCTGACACAGAAGTTGTAGTTCTCAAGGAGCAGGTGAGTGCCTTCATCATGGGCACATTGCCACCTAAGAGGTAGGATCCGAGCTGCTTCAATATTTCATGCTACATTGGTAAGGTGTAATTTGGAGAAGCACTATGTGATTCCGGGGCGAGCATAAACTTGATGCCTCTCTCTACATTCAAGAAATTGGGATTGAAAGAATCGAGCCCGAGCAATATGACAATATAGCTGGAGGACAATTCAGTGGTGAAGCCTATGGAATTTGTGAAGATGTATTGGTGAAAGTAGATCGGTTTGTATTTCCAGCAGACTTTGTTGTAATGGAGATGCAAGATGAACAGAGCAATGAGTTATTACTTGGACGACCCTTCCAAGCTACAACTAACATGATACTTGAGATGGGGAGAGGTCGTTTGACCTTGGGTATCGCCGATGATCGGTTCGAGATGGTCATGCCTTCCAGCACCGCATCATCTAAAGCTAAGGAGCAATGCTGCATGGCAAAGCATTTTGATCACAATATCTCACTTTGTCTAGGGAAGCCATTTTTAGATATGGCTCGTGTAATGACCAAGGTGGAGAAAGGGAAATTGGCTGTTGACATCATGTAGCAGACCAAGGTTGTGTCCCTTAGCAAAGCTGTGGGTTTTCCCAATGATGAAGAGGAGGACATCCCGCCTTCTACTGAAGATGAGGCAATAGCAAGTTCTATTTTTGATGCATATCCTAAATTACCACTTGAAGCCTGCTTGGTTAATATTGTTGGTATATGTATGCCCGTAGAGCCATCCCAAGCGATTGCATGGATTCGGATATTAATTAATCAATTAATGCGATTATTTGGTTAATTAATGAATTCCGGAATATTCTAATTAATTCACGAGTGTTTTAATTAACGCAACGTTTCTATTTAGTGATGGGTTTAGGAAACCCTATTTCCCTTCGTATCCTGTTTAAAGGAGGATTGACGGCCGATATCTATATAAGATAGAGAGAGGTTTTTCCATTTACGCTCACGCACGTAAACCCTAGCCGTCATCATCCTTAGGAGAGAAAGGAGAGAAACGTGCCGCTAGCACGCCACCGCAGAGACACGACTCCTTCCCACCGGCTTGGGAAGTGCGATGTGGAGTTCCGTCCATCCACGTGGATGAAGTAGAGACGCATACGCCTTGACGCCTGCGTTCAGAGGATGTCAACGACCACCTATACGCACTGCAAGCAGCGTACGTCACCGCCGCAAAGAAACGCCGCCAAATCTTCCTGCGACGCACCTGACGAATGGGAGAGAAGTTCCGTCTGTGTAGGCCAGCAGCGTTGCACACCGTCGTGCAATGGGACATCACCGGACTTACTCCGCGATAAGGTATATCCCGCAAACCCTCCTTCCAAATATGTTGTTGTCGACGAGATCCTATTTCAGGTTGCGTGGATTTTATTGCTTCCGACGTGCATGTTTGTCTCCACAAAACCCAACAGTGGTATCAGAGCAGCGTCGATCTACGGCGTATTTAGATTTGTTTCGATATGATCAAATCACTGTATATTATTTTTATGTTGCATATGATGCGAATTAAACCTACTAATGTGAAAATCTAAACCTAATTCCACATACGCCGTAGGCTTCTATTTTTTATGTTTTGGACGGGGTCGATTATGGAAAATAATGATTTTCCTAAGTGCACGGAAGTAAAATCCCCGCACAGGGGCGCTGCCCCTGTGTACCCCGCATTGTCTGCGTGGGAGTCAAAAATTTATTTAATGGGGAATGTCCCGCATTAAAAGTACTACAATTTTAATATGTATATACATATATGTAGATATACCTATGATAGCATACATGTTGCCTTTAAAATCTGTTTTATGTGGTAAGTGCATGCACGGTTATGGCCTAATATCTCCTTTTGTGAATGTTGTGAGTGAATGTGGATGTCAATCTTGTGGATATGTTTGTTTGTGAATTCTATGGATGTATAATGGTTACATATGGATCCTTTGTATAAAGTATTTGGCTTGCATGCCGAGCCTCATCTCTTATTTCAAAGTGTAATTAATTCTTTCCTTTTATATTTGTACTCACATGATGTAATAGAGATAGGATTAGTTTTAGTTTTTGTAAACTTGATGTAAGGAGGCCCTTTGAAGATCCAACTCTAAGGAGTGTCCATGGAGAAGCACCTTGAAGATCTAATTCCAAGAAGCAACCTGAAGATCCAACTCCAAGGAGCGTCCATGGAGAAGCAACAAGAAGATCTCATTCCAAGAAGCAACTTGAAGTTCCAACCTCACGAAGCATCCATGAAGTTGTTCATTGTAATGTTGATCATTACAGGCTTACAGGTTGATTCACAGGTGTTGCATGAGATGCATAAGACCATAGGTGGACCGTAATCCTTTGTTGCTCCAAAGTATTACAATAGTATGGCCATAACCGATGTATTTGTGTTTGTGATTGCATGTCTATCGTTTGTGGTTGTGAATATAGTAGTATATGATATGTACTATAAGTATGTGGTGTTTGGATATGTATATGTATTAATAAAACCCCTCAATTAATAATATTAAGTTTTAGTTGCCTTCCATAAAGCAACACACATGAAAAGCTTGATCGACTATGTGTGGGCACGCCTCCGCGTGGTACACTGTCTATCTCGTGGAAGTGTGATGGTGGGTGTGTGGGTCTGCCTCCGCAGGGTGCACACTTATCGTGTTGGCTTATGGGTTGGACTTAACTAGGGAACCTTGATAGGATCAAGTACCTAGAGGCACACAGATGCATCATGGAAAGGAGTTGTGCATGATCATCTATCCAAGAGTTGCATATGATGCAATTGGCAAAAGTTGCCTACCTTAGTATTTAGTCTTTGACACCAGCATTGGCTGGGCATTGATCCAATTATTTTGGGTCTTGGCTCACTAGAAGGTTGTGCGTTGCAATCTTCCGAGTTGATAGTGAGGGCTATCAATTTGAATAAAATAGTGGGAGTGTAATTAATTAAAGGCCTAATTAATCTCGTTAATCAAATCTTTACAAGTCAAAATGTTTTGGACTAAATGTAAATTTTTCTTTTGTAGCAATCAAATGGCAACCAACACTCACACTTTCTCATTGTGGTCGGTCCTTGAGAAGGACAAACTTACCGGAATCAACTTTCAAAACTGGTTTAGGACGCTGAGAATTGTTCTCACACATGAGCATAAGCTCTATGTCCTTGAAACACCAGAGCCAGAGGAGCCCGCCATAAATGCGCCCAAGGATGAAAAGGATGCTTACAAGAAGCACCTTGATGATGCCGTGGATGTCAAGTGCCTGATGTTGTGCTCAATGAACTATGAGTTGCAAGAGCAACATGAGAACATGAATGTCATGGAGATGGTAACACATCTCAAGAACATGTATCAACATCAAGCAAGACAGGAGAGATATGATGTCTCAAAGGCTTTGTTCAAAAGCAAGATGAAAGAGGGAGACTCAGTTGGCACCCATGTACTCACCTTGATTGGGTACGTGGAAAGCCTATCCAAGCTTGGATTTCCCTTAGGTCAAGAGTTGGCCACGGATGTGATTCTACAATCGTTGCCTGAATCATATAATCATTTTGTCATGAACTACAACATGAACAATTTTGACAAGTCGTTGTCAGAATTGTTAGGCATGTTGAGGACAGCTAAAGCACAGATGAAGAAAGACAAGCCCAAGTCTGTGATGGTGATCAGCAATGCAAGGGGAAAGTCAAAAGGCAAAAGCAAGGCTAAGAAAAGTTCTAAAGCCGGGCAGAAGCCAAAGTCATCCGCGCTTAATGCTAAAGGTGGGGTCTCCAAAGAAGGCAGTTGTCACCATTGTCACCAGCCTGGACATTGGAAAAGAAATTGTCCTCTCTACCTGGAGGAACTGAGGAAGAAGAAGCAGGGGATAGAGATCTCCACTCCATGTATTTACGTTATTGAGATAAACTTAAATACTTCTTCATCATAGGTACTGGATACCGGATGTGGATCTCACATATGTTCTAATATGCAGAATCTGATAAGAAGTAAGCCTTTATGAAAGGGCCAAGTCGAGCTGCGGGTTGCTAATGGAGCAAGAGTTGCTGCCACCGCAGTTGGAGTTATTAGTTTATTTTTGCCTACGGGCCTTGTAATAGAATTAGAGAATTGCTATTATATACCTGCCATTAATAGAAATATTATTTCTATATCTTGTATGGACAAGAGTGGATTTGAATTTCACATTAAGAATGGAATTATTTCTATATCTAAAGATGAGATCTTTTATGGAAATGCCCCTATGTCTTATGGCATCTACTTGTTAGAACTTGAGACTAGCATATACAATGTAAATACTAAAAGGTTAAAACTTGACAACTCAAACAAAACATTCTTATGGCATTGTCGTCTTGGGCACATAAACGAGAAGCGCATATCTAGACTCCATAAGGATGGTTATCTAGACTCTTTTGATTTTGAATCATTAGAGACATGTGAGGCATGTTTATTAGGGAAGATGACCAAAACTCCTTTCACTGGACACAGTGAGAGAGCCAGTGATCTGCTAGGGCTCATACATACTGATGTATGCGGACCATTTAGATCAAATGCTAGAGGAGGATATCAATACTTCATTACCTTCACCGATGACCTCAGTAGGTATGGCTATGTATATCTTATGAAACACAAGTCAGAAACTCTTGAAATGTTCAAGACTTTCATGAATGAAGTAGAGAAGCAACTTGGTAAGAGTATTAAAGCACTCCGTTCAAATCGAGGTGGTGAATACTTAAGCCAAGAGTTTGAGGACCTTCTGAGAGACCGTGGTATTGTATCACAATGGACTCCACCTGGTACACCACAACATAATGGTGTGTCAGAAAGAAGGAATCATACATTATTAGACATGGTACGATCAATGATGAGTTTAGCCGAACTTCCAATATCATTCTAGGGATATGCTCTTGAAACTGAAGCGTTTACACTTAACCGTGTACCTTCCAAATCGGTTTAAAAGACACCATATGAGATATGGAATGGGAATCGTCCTAATTTGTCTATGTTAAAGATTTGGGGGTGTGAAGCTTATGTTAGGAAACAATTTCCTGAAAAGCTTGGACCCAAATCAGAAAAATGCTATTTTGTTGGATACCCCAAGGAAACTCGGGGATACTACTTCTACACACCAACTGACAACAAAGTGTTTGTTGCTAGGACTGCTGTATTTCTTGAAAAGGAATTTATTTCCAAAGGAATTAGTGGGAGGAATGTAGAGCTCGAAGAAGTTCGAGACCAACAAGAAAGTAGAGAACTTGAGGAGGTACATAAGGAACATGAAGACTCACAAGTTGTTGTGGAATTTCAAGTTCCAAATGTAACACATGAACCTCGTAGGTCTAGTAGGACACTACTTGAGTCTGAGAGATTTGGATTTCTCGTGACTCAAGACAGTGATGAATTGGGCATAGCAGATGAGCCAACTTCCTATCTAGAAGCTACTAAGGGACCAGAATCTGAGAAATGGCTCAAAGCCATGAGATCTGAGATGGAATCCATGTACACCAACAAGGTATGGACCTTGGTGGATCCACCCTAAGGGGTAAGACCCATAGGGTGCAAGTGGGTCTTTAAGAAGAAGACTGACATGGATGGAAATGTTCAAACCTATAAAGGTAGATTGGTTGCGAAAGGATTCCGTCAAATTCAAGGTGTTGATTATGATGAGACCTTCTCACCAGTTGCCATGGTTAAATCCATCAGGATCATGCTTTCCATTGCAGCTTATCATGACTATGAGATTTGGCAGATGGATGTTAAAACAACATTCCTTAATGGGAATTTACTCGAGGATGTGTACATGACACAACCTGAGGGTTTTATTGATCTAAAGGAATCCAATAAAGTTTGTAAGCTACAAAGGTCAATCTATGAATTGAAGCAAGCATCTCGGAGATGGAATCTATGTTTTGATGAAGTAGTCAAAAAGTTTGGCTTTAGTCAAAATGAAGATGAACCTTGTGTTTAGAAAAGGGTTAGTGGGAGCACAATCGTATTTCTCATATTGTATGTAGATGACATACTATTGATGGGAAATGACATCCCTAATCTTCAGACAGTAAAAGGTTGGATAGGGAAGACTTTCTCTATGAAGGATTTAGGTGAAGCATCCTATATACTTGGGATCAAGATCTATAGAGATAGATCTAGAAGGCTTCTAGGCCTAAGCCAGAGCACATACATTGACAAGGTGCTAAAGAGGTTTAGCATGGAGGGTTCTAAGAGAGGTAACTTGCCCATGTCCCATGGGGTTACGATCTCTAAATCCCAACGTCCTAGTTCATGTGATGAATGGGAACACATGAGTAAGATTCCATATGCATCAGCAATTAGATCTATCATGTACGCAATGTTATGTACTCATCCTGATGTGTCGTATGCTTTGAGCATGATGAGCCGGTATTAGTCAGATCCAGGTGAATGTCACTGGATAGCTGTAAAGAACATCCTAAAGTACTTGAGAAGGACTAAGGATCAATTCTTGGTATATGGTGGTGAGGAAGAGCTCGTGGTAAAGGGTTACACCGATGCTAGCTTCCAAACTGACAAAGATGACTATAGATCGCAATCTGGATTTGTGTTTTGCCTGAACAATGGAGCTGTGAGCTGGAAGAGTTCCAAGCAAGAGACGGTTGCGGATTCTACAACAGAGGTCGAATATATTGTCGCATCTAATGATGTGAAGGAAGTTGTGTGGATCAAGAAGTTCATTTCTGAACTTGGAGTGGTTCCAAGCGCTGGTGATGCAATTGAGTTGTTTTGTGAAAACAATGGAGCAATTGCACATGATAAAGAACCAAGATCGCACCAACGTTCCAAACATATTCTACGGTGGTTCCATCTCATACGAGAGATCGTACAATGAGGAGATGTGAAGATTTGCAGAGTACCTACAGAAAGTAATGTGGCTGACCCGCTCACAAAAGCACTTTCATAGCAGAAACATGACGGACATGTTTGATCACTTGGATTGAGATTCATTAGTGATTGGGTATAAGTGTAAGTGCAAATCTGTTGGTATGTATTCCCATAGAGACTATCATTTGATGATTGTAATGGGATACTATGTAAACGATTTGTAATACTACATTGATCATATCAATAAAGGCAAGTTTCCAATCTATATGTTTGTGTTTTATATTGTGATATGACCATAAAACTTATAGATGTCTATAGAATGATATACTCAATGACATATGTCTTCGGGTTGATGACCTGAACAGTGAGATCATATATATGCTAAAAGTATGTATTCTTGTTTTGTCCCTAATCGGTTGTTATTGTGGAAATATCCATAGACATCAATAACACATCGGTAGTTTAGTTTAGTTTCTTTAACATTCGTACTTTGGTTTGATTTGATTTCATTTTTTGTGTAAAAAAGGTATCGTGATTGTTTGCTTTATGTGCAGGACTGAGGCAGAGTCGATACCATCGACACTTGTGTCGATGGTATCGAGATGGGTACAGGTTGGTGGCTGCAGAAATCACCCTGCATCGATACTATCGACGGCCTCATTGATAGTATCGACACACCAACAGGTTGATCGCAAAGTTGAGGTCAATAGTATCGACATGCATGTCGATACCATCGAGATCTCTGAAGATTTTCAGACGAAATTGTCTCAGTGAAGTTGATACCATCGACGGGCCTGTCGATGGTATTGACCAAGTTACAGGTAGAAGGTGGCGGTCGGGCCTCGCGAGGGTGTTGCCCTAACCAGAAGTCGATACTATCGACTCGCGTCGATAGTATCGACGCGACACGTCACCGATCCATGAGCGGAGATTAACGGCGATCGCTGCATCAGGAAATTCGATCCATGGGACGGGTCGATACCATTGACACCTGTCGATAGTATCGATGCGTCATCGATCCGGGACCCCACATCAAGCCATCGATGACCGTCGATACCAGCGGTGGACGGATTGTGCTACACGAGTCGATACCATAGACTCGTGTTGATAGTATCGACAGACATACAGCAACGTCGACTACGGTTATATAAGAGATGTATTGGCGTCATATTATGTCACAACTTCAGAGCAATCCTTCTCCACTTGTGTCGAGCATCTTTGTGAGCAATCGGAGCCCAGCTGCAAGCATCCACGGCACGTGTTCTTCATCAAGCCTTCATCGAGTGGAGATAATCTTCTCCGACCTTCTCCGAGCTCCATCTTCTAATCCTTCTTCTTCTTCGACAATGGTGCACACCGCCGACGCATCTTCTTCACGCGCGACACTGATGGAGATCCCGCTGTTCGTTCCGCCACCGACTACATCTATTCCACATCCGCGGATCGTTCATCCTTCTGCGAAGGTTCGGAAGATCTATGTGTTGACTCAAGGTCAATTAGGTTAATGTTGACTCACGTCTAAATTGACTAAACCCGTGTTTTGATGATGACTAACCATTCCACATATTGGTGTCTAATGCTTCTACTTGAGTGATTTCAGATTAGGTATAGACACACTCCAATTGCCCTAACTTGCGCATCTCAAATTGGAGAAAAGACAAGTCAAAGTCATACAAGTGCACGTTTTTGTAATATGATGTATATCCATTAGAATCATGTTGTAAATCACTTGTAATGATTGTATGACTTGTAATTAAGCTTATAAAAATATCAGGAACACTTAGATTGAATATTAGAGCACTTTTAATGCAACTTTGAAAATCAATTACAGACACTTGATTGGTCCAGTTTCCCACCCTGAAACTCGACCAATCCACCTGGGCTGATTTTCTGAAGATTGCATTGGTCCAGTTTCCCACCCTGAAACTCGACCGATCCACCTGGGCTGATTTTCTAAAGATTGCAATCGGTCGAGTTGTGCACTCACAGAACTCGACCGATTGGGTAGTAGGCCAATTCCAGTTGGAATGGTCGGTCGAGTTTCCTCAGGACAAACTCGACCGATCAATTCAACATCGGATTGTCTGCTACCTGATCGGTCGAGTTACACCCATTAATACTCGACCGAATGCACTGTACGGAAAAGTGCAGAAAAGTGTTTCTAGCCGTTGTGGAGTTGCAACAAGTGAAAATAGATCCGTTGCAAGCCACAAAACGGCTAGTTTTCGTTCACAAGTGTTCCCAAAGGTTAAGAGGCATCCCCAACTATAAATAGGACCCCTTGGGCTTCATTCCAAAGTAAGAGCATTCACTATGAAGGTTCCTATTCTATAGTTGAGTGATCCTACAGCCTCCTCTCTCTCTCTAAGCTTAATCACTTGCTACATCCATTAGAGTGAGTAGGAAATCTGTAAGAGAGCTAGTCATACATGTATATCTTGTGAGGCTCTCACTTCCACCACCTCCTTTCTATCTTTCCAATCATGAAGATGAAGGTTCTCTCTCTTGTCCAAGAGAGGTGAAGAAGAACAAGGGAAGGAGTCCCTTGGTGAAGATCAAGGCCGAAGACTTAGAGTTAGAGTGGGTAAGCCCTTGGAGAAGGCAGAAGACTCAAGCTCAAGTGGGTAAGTCCTTGGTGGAAAGCTTCTCTGAGTGAAGGTGAAGTCAAAGGCGGAAGGTCCAAGAAGAGTGGGTAATTCCTACAAGGCTGAAGACTTGTGCTAGAGTGGGTAAGTCCTTGGAGAAGGCCGAAGACTCTTGCAAAGTGGGTAAGTCCTTGGTAAGGTTGAAGACTCTTTGTATTAGATAGGTAAGTCCATTGTGGGTCATGTGTTGTATGTCTTATTAATGAATATAAGAGTGCAATTGTTTGAAGTCCTAGAGGTTGACCTCTCTAGGCAAGTGGACTTACACACTTCTAGTTTGAAGTGTGGAACCACTCTAAATAGCTTGTCTATTGGTGCATGTTCAATCTCTCTTATCTTTGCTATGCATGATTTAGTTGCACTCAAATTACCTATTTAGCAACCTTATCTTGTCATATATTTTGAAGGTTTAAAGAATTTTGTGTAAGTGCTTTCAGTTCTATTCACCCCCCTCCAGAGCATCTAATCACCCATCTAGGATCCAACAAGTGGTATCAGAGCGGGTCTTCTCCAAGCATACTTCAACAAGTAGGAGAAGATGGGTGACTACCTAGGAGGGAGACTCTCGACCAGGCTTCCAATCTTTGATGGGAGAAACTTCCTCTATTGGAGAAGAAGACTTCAATTCTACATCCAAGGATCAAGTCTCGAGATGTGGCAAATGGTGAACAGCCCATACATTCTACCAAAGACAAATATTGAAGAATGGGATGAAGCCACCTTGATGAAAGCAACCTTGAATGTTAGAGCCATGCACATCCTATATGCCTCCATGAACCCCACTGAGTTCAACCGGATTTCCTCTTGTGAAACGGCCTATGAGGTATGGAGAAAGCTTTGCATCACTTATGAAGGGACAGATCAAGTGAAGGAAAGCAAAGTCTACATGCTCAAAGGGTTGCTTGAGAACTTCAAGATGGGAAAGGAGGAGAGCATAGCCAACATGTACTCAAGGCTCAACACCATTGTGAATGGTCTTGCTGTTCTAGGACATCCTATGTCTATAGTGGAGAGATCAACTCCTTAGAACTCTCCCCAAGAGGTGGGAACCCAAGGTGACTTCAATTAAAGAAGCAAGGTCTCTTAAGGATATTCTTATTGAAGAGCTCATTGGAAATCTACAAGCACATGAAGCCACACTTGACAAGAGGGAGGAAGTAGAAAGACAAGAGAAGAAAGACCTAAAGAGAATGAAGAAGGCTGAAATGAAGGCTCAAATTGAAGCTATCATGGAACAAGTCTCTCCATCCTCTCAAGCTAAAGAAGATGCCATGTACTCCAAGGGTCAACTCTACAAAGGCAAGTCCTCCTCCATCCGGTGCTTCACATGTGGAAAGAAGGGTCACTACAAGGAAGATTGCCCACAAGGCAAAAAGACCCATCTTCACAAGAAGAAATGGCAATCAAGCTCAAGTGGCTCCTCCAACTCAAGCTCAAGTGAAGATTCAAGTGAAGGATCAAGCTCAAGATCTAGTGATGAAGGAGAATGTCATTTTGCTCTTATAGCATCAACAAGTGAAGACTCAAGTGAGGTAAATCTAAACTCTTTAGATAAAAAATCTTTGATTGCTATTATTCATGATATTTGTGCCTCTCTTAAGTCTTCTAAAAGGAAAAAGAAAAAGCTTGCTAAAATTGTTGATAATTTGCATGTAGAACTAGATGATCTTGAACATGCTAATTCTTGCTTGCTTGATGATAAAAATGATTGTCTTAGTCAAGTAGATTCTCTTAAACTTGAAAATACTAGTTTACTTGATAAGGTTAGATTTCTAGAAGCTCAACCTCTTGTGCCTAGTTCTAATGAAGAGCATACTTTAATTATGATTCTCTCATGCATGATATTGATGTTCTTAAATCTGAAAACAAGGACAAAGATTTTGTTTTGCATGAATTAGAAATAGAAAATGCCTCCTTGCTTGCTAAAATCAATGGGCATGAATCTTGTTCTAGTTCTACAAATAGAGAGAATGATGTTGTTGCTCTTCATATTAATAGAGACTCTTATTTAACTAAAACTCTTTGCTTAGAAAATGATCTTTTACATGCTAGAGATAATATTAATCAATTGTCTTCTACTATTGCTTCTCTTAAGCATGATAATGACAGTTTGAGATCTTCTTTGCAAAGATTCTTAGTGGGTAAAAAGAATCTTAATGATATCCTACACTATACTACTAAATAAATTGGTAGACATGGTTTAGGATATGATAGTAGTCAAGGGAACAACAAAGATAAAGGACATCCAATATTCCATGGAGAATCCTCTAGTTCCAAGACTATTGACACATGCAATTATTGCAATGAAATTGGTCATTATTCTACATGTTGTCCTTTTAGGAAAGCATCCGAGAGCAATAGGATTTGGGTTGCTAAACTTACCCCTCCGGACCCAAAAACATGATTGGGGACCATTTCATCTTTCTTCTTGTAGGTACTTACAAATGGATTGACTTGAGCTATTGAATTACAAATTGATTAGAGTAAGAGATGGTGGGTTCGTCTACCTTCACACCCACTTGACCATGATTAAATCGATAACCATCCAACAACATATCACGGCAGCATTTCAGAATGGCATATATGTTTATGCTTTATCTGTAGATATTTCTTTCTTTGTTTTGACATTTATGACGGTGATTCGGCGATTCTAACCGAGAAAACCGACAGTCCATTTCCCAGTTTCTAATAGCGCTTTCCTAGTTGATATCTGTAGCTGTGGCTCACGTTATGCTAATCAATCCTCAGTAGCGTAAAGCTTTAATCGTCCATTATGCTAATCAATCCTCACTAGCAGAAAGCATTGATCTTCCATAATGCTAATCAATCCTCACTAGCAAGAAGCTTGGATTGTTACTAATAAACTTTCTCCGCCACCTCGTAAAGTCATGCGCTGCCAACAAACCACCAAAAGAGTTGTTAGCTTGTTTTGGCATTGCAATCTATGAGATTAAGATAGAAAGATTTTTCTCTTCCGTCTTCACAACGCGTCAATAAAACTGAACACCCAAAAGGATGGCATATAAATAACATTGCCTATGTGAGTTCGGATTTCTGTATCATTGACCATTAGAATTCGTCAACCGCTATCTTTGACTGACAAAATTGCAATTTATTTTTCGCCTCTGATAATAGATATTTTTTGGCGATGCCCTAATCCAATCTCACAAGCGACAACAGTCCATTTTTATGAACTTCTCGGTTTCCATAAAGATATTTTACTGTTCATGCAGTACTGCCTTTAAACCGATATGCAACACCAGGGCGTTGATATGGTACCAGTGTATCACCACCAAAATTGCAATTAGCTTGCTTTCCGTAGTATTTATGCGTGAGACACACATATTAGGTACGAACACTTACGATGCCTTAATTTCCGGGAAGCACGTATACGAATACATTACATGCAAGAAACAGCGTATTTGATCTTGGTTTGCAGCACCAGGTAGTTTGCAGGGCATGGTGTCGTGCGACTGCCACTATTACCCCCACTTTTGTTTTCCATACCCTCTTTTGGCACATACATGTATACATATGCAAACGAAAGATGTATACACGGATGAAGAATGCGAAAGAAGACACTGATGGATCCAATCGAATGACTACAGAAGAGATATCCCCCAATTTGCGGGTGCACCGGTTTCCATCAGCGTCTTTGCGCGCTCCAAATTGATTCCATAATTTAGTGTGGATAAGGCCGTCGTCCGCGTCGTCCGCGATCCGTCCCTTTCAGTACAACCCAGTCAGCGCTTTTCCGTATTGAGTGGATAGCAATCCACTCGCATCCGTGGACATTATATTTAATAGATCTTTTATTGGAAGGCACAATGGAGGTTAAATGAGAGATACTTTATGTGTGCTAAACAACAAAATAAAGGAAGGAAATAAATTTATTTTATTTTTTAGCACATATAACAACAAAGTGAATCTCATTTTACCTTTTATTCTGCCTCCCATGACACTTTTCTATATTTAATAATATCGACTTTCCACTCCATGCATCATATCACATCTAATAACACCGGCTTCTCTATCATTCTCCAAACTTCTAGTTGGTGCTTGGAATTGTCGTCACATACAGACATAGAAAAGTTCTTGTCAACTCAATAAGGAATCATAGAACTTCTTCTTAGTTCTCGTTCGACTTGAAACATGAAACATAATTGGGATGATACATATACATTGTTTTGTAACGAATAGCATCTCAAAATTGTAATTAATCTGTTGATGGGAAATGCGATAATATGGTGAGGAGGATACCATAGTAAATTTTGGAGGAAAATCATGTTTGTGTTTCAATAGTAACCATTTTTTGGTATTATGGTCCACCTTCCGCATTTTCCTTTTTAGATGACAAAAGCAAACTTCATTCCATAGAACCCAGTGGTTCATATGTTAGCTCTCGAGTTGGATGAAGAATAAAATGGTGTAGGTCCCACAAAGAAGTCCTTACTTGATGAGAGATGAGATGGTACACATCGGAGAGACTATGTAAGATACTTACTATCTTCTAACCTGAGAAGGAAGATCTCAGAAAGTTTTGTAGAACCACTTCATTGTTCAGTATAAAAATCTAGAGAACTATTTCATTGTTCAGTATAGAAATAAAACTTAACTAAATGCCTCCTACATATTGTCTGGTAAGAAATCCATTTTCACTGAGGATATAATATACTTACTATCCTCAGCCATGATGGATTGGTAGAAGATCAATTCATTTGATATCCTAAATTGTTGTTGACCCTCTCTCAGCCTCCATATTCGATCTTACACCATTTATAATGTTATTTCAAGAAACCCAAAACATGAATATTTTAGACGATGAGAGAGAAATCAAAGTCCTATCCCTTTTTCTCTCTTAAAAGGACCCTCCTGCACCTCGTTGTACACAATTGCTCTACAATTTGTGTTTTGTCTCGCGAGACATTTCGATCATCATCTTTATGTTTTACTGAGCCATCTGCTCAAAATGTTCTAGAAACTAGATCGGCAAACAATGTCAACAAAACATGGCTCGAGATCAAAATATGTGAATGCTCCCCAATACTAAGAGAGGAGACATTCTCACTCCTAAATGTTATCTTAATGCAATTATCATGGTGTTCAGTAGACTAACAGTAACGTAAGTAAACATGTAACATGTTGAAGTCACTACCTTTCTAACCTTGTGTGTCTCTCATATGTCCCTCTTTATATGTACTTTCTGTTATATAGAAGGTTTGTCTTCAAGTTCTCACAACTAACCTTGGCACTAACTTGTCTATTATTTCACTGGCAGAATTTAATATCTGAAGTCTGTTTGGATCTCATTTCTATTTAATCATAATTCATTCTAAGTTTGTTGCTAAACCAATCACCTTTTTTTTTATATTGTGGACTTCCAATTTTTAAGCGCTCATTGTTGTGGGCCTCCCTTTTTGTTATATTGTGGAAATTACCTACATTTTGCCGCCATCATGAATAGCGGTTGTTCTTTTCTACCAAACGGCTTTATGCTTCAACACTTTCCCCCACCTGAATTGTAATTGTTCGTGTATCCACGTGCTTCACACATTTTCTTACTCAATTTCCACCATTCTATTTATCAATCCCTCACCCGTCCCCATTTTGCTCACTGAGAAAGAGCATTGCTTCTCGCAGGACGTTCCAACGAACCCCGTGTTTTACTTATTTTTAGGGTACAGTTAAAAAGGAATGCTGTTGGCTTGAGCCGGCATGTAAGAACATCAAGTGCGTGATACCATCACATACTGACCAATAACCGACGCGTGTTTTTCGTTTTGCCCGTTTGGAATGCACATGGTTTGTACACGGTTCAGGCAGATTCAAAGAAAACAAGTATATACATAGGTAGGGACTAAGCTATTGGTTGGGTCTGGATCAGATGCTAACAGAATAGATAAAAAAATTTCGAATTCCTGGTTTCGAACTCCTACTTGTTCCATATTCTATCGTCTGGATAAGGTCGTCGGCGTTGCTACTGTTACGTATTCCACATACGTAGTAGCTGTCCACTCCTTTTCCATAAAAAGGGTGTGTAGCCATCCACTGATCCCTGTCATCCGGTATGTCGACGATAAAGTAATTCTATATTCTAGTTTTTTTTTTCTCTAGGAGGGATGATAGGTTCTTCATCACAGAAATAAAAATGGTTCTTGGTCGCAAGTTGGGCAGGCATAACATGTTGCGAACCTCATCAGTATCATGCTTCCGGTCACCGTGTCGTTTCCGCCGAAAAGATATATTGACAAGGGCTCAACATATATATTGGCAAAGAAAAGCCTGAATGTTCAGTCCATATAGGCCCAAGTAGAACCCCGGTCAGATTTTTCAGTTTTGTTATTTTCCCTATACTACCTCTGTTTTGGTCTGGTCCAGTCTAGAGCCCAATCAAGCAAATTTGAACCAATTAGATGACGAATGTATCTTATTAACAGTGTTTTTTGTTGTATTCTATAGTTTTGCATGTTAATATCGTATTCCGCTTATATTTTCACTTATTTTTTAATGTATAGCAGTTTCAACAATTTAGTTAGTTTTTAATATGTTTTTCATATTTTATTTGTAGGTTGATGCAAGGACAAGATAAGAAGTAATATGGAATGCCTATGAAATGATCTAAGACATTAAATCCTCACTTTTCAACTCTGATAGTTAGAGTAAGGATCAATACATGACTACAATAATCTCCATTTTGACTAGAGCATGCTAGTGGATCGGTTAGTATTGTCGACCGGCTAGGACGACCACAAAAGAGGACATAAACCAAGACGACTAGTCGTCTGTTGTTAGATCAGTTAACTGATCAACTACTAGAATTAGATAATCACAATACTTCAAGGGAATAACCATTCAACCAGCTCTTGAGTTTAGTCAATCGGCTAATAGTTCTATATCAAGCGAAGCACAATAGTTTAGTTGATTGGTTCGCTTTGCTAGTCGGTCGATTATCTTTAATAGCCGACCGACTAACATGCCACTAGAGGAGACTGACATTAGCCCATCCAACCACATGTAGACGTCAGTCGGTTGGCTACCACATTAATAGGACATCATCAAGCCCAGCAAGTCGACCGACTACCCAAGTCGGTCAACCGGCTAGAATTAGTATCAAGTCAATAAAAAGACTCTAGATTTGACATCTAAATTCCAAATTGAACAATTAAAAAGTCAATAGTTACGTAATTTCTCTATAAAAGAAGTATACATTCATATGGCTAGAAATGGCTAGCCTCTCAAGTCGAAAGAGCGTCGAAATCTAGCAAAAAATGTCTCATAGTCGTTGGATGAAGTCAGAACAATTTGAAAATCTAGGGTGTCATATAAACACACTAGAGGAAAGTCAAGAGAGAGGATCACGATTCTCCCAACATTATTTGCAACCTAATTGTCATTTTAGAGATCTGGAGATGAATGTCAACGGCTCTACTTAGAGATTCAATCTAATAGAGAGCATGATTGCAAACTACATCAGCCATTTAGAGGGTGGTTGCACACTATAGAGCATCTACTTCACATTACTACACTATCCATGAGCTTATGCTAGTCTCTTTTATTTTGTATCATGAGTAGGGAGTGGTTATCTATCAGGGTGTGAGAAGTAGCCCCATTACCCCATTGTTCTTCTTTCTTTTCCAAAATTTGTAAATTACATGATTATTTTATTGCTATAAAACTTTCATTTATATGTCGTGTGTCTTAACTTGCCATTTCGATTTCTTATTTATCAAGTTTTGTAATAACAAGAACTTTGTGAGTAAGATTGTGTATGTAGATTGGTTTATTTAACCCCCCGATGAGAACTTTAGAGGGGTGGTTCTTGAGGTGACAAATATAGACTGGATAAATATATGTTTGTGTGTAATTCCTTAAATAATTGAATTGCACACTGGCCTTAGTGATTGTCTTAAGATTAAATCATTTATTTAAAGAAAGAAAATTAATAGGGTGGCGTAGGTGAAACCCCTTGCCCTATTTTTTATCATATAGAAATCTCATTTTAATTATTGATTTTAGTTCTTGGTTTCTTAGTAAATTTCATTTCAATCAAGAAAATACCAAATCAACTACCCTTATTGATCACCATTTTCTGAATTAGGCTAAATCCAAATTGTTTTTATGAGTCAATAACTATGATGAAATAAGGCCTATTTGCTTGCAGATGTTTCCTCATATAACACACACACACACATATATATATAAAACACAAACACATATATACATATATATATAATGTGTATATGTGCTTGAGTGTGTGTAAGAAAACAAATCTCTCATTACATATTAAGCTTCGGATGCCTTTCAAGATGTGTACATGTCAATGCCTTAATCAATTAACGTGTCTTCCCAAAGTGATTTGTATTTTCCATTATGGTGAGGGGTGGTGTTGCATACTTAATTTTGGAATCCGATCTATTTTGAGCAATAATTCATAATTTTCATAACTTGAGCTCATTTAAAAAATGTTCCTTGACTCGTAGTCCCTTTCAGCTATTATGATCAAATTATCATGTTCCTTGATATGAACTGGTCTCTAATTAGATTCATTATGTCTAAATGAAATCATTCTTATCACTCGATAAATATTTTCAAATTCCTCCCTCAATTTAGCTTCATGAATCATTTTGATATCAATTGTTGTGATTTGAGTAACTAGTGTCTAGATATCTTATGCATACCTCCTATTTATAGAGTTGTCTTGAGTTTACATCTAATGGATTTAGAATAAATGGAGATATTCATCATATCAAAATATGTATATTGATGTTTGTACTGTGACGATTATTAAATAGACAGAGTTCAATATAGAAGTAGTGGTGTTTATATTATAACTTAGTTAACTAAACATTGGACCCATGTTCAAAATATATGTAGTCTTTTGCCTTACAGGTTAGGTATCACAAAATTTTGAATAAATTAACAAATAAAGGTATAATTACGACTCTAATAAGGGTTAACCAAATAAGTGTAGGAGAATGGACATGTCTTCTCTCTTGTAACTTCATTGTGGGTGGTTATATGAAGATGGACAAGTCCTCCTAACATATATCTCCTCTACCAATTCCCTGAAAACCATCACACCAACTTTTTCTCCTTGTCCTTCACCTAAACATACATATTATAGATGGTCTTCAACCATAAAACTTCCCCCTCTCACTTCTACCTTCCTTGTAGTCAATGAAATGGCATGTAGTTTTTTCCTCATAGTAGCACCTCCTTAAGTGCATCTAGCTCATATTTGATTATCTTGATCCTCTTCACTCCACTCTTTGAGCTTCTCCTAATCACTAACTCACTCTATATAAGTAGAAACCCCCCAATAGGAACCGCAATGCATCCTTCAGAATCCCTTGACCTCTGACCACTCAATCATGAAACTCAAGATCACAACTATCATCAAGACCACCTGCAATGTGCATGGCCTTCCACATTTTAGTTGAGTTTGTCCTTATGGAAAGAAAAGACACAAAACATATACTTTAACCCCTCTCATCTTATAGCCAGCAGAATAGAAATCCAAAGAAAAGAACTTCCAACCCCGATACTTTCTCATCCACATAAGGGATGAAACCCTAAAATACTCGACTCCTTTGCCTCCTTGCTTTTCACCTATGCATGCAACCTAGTAGGTAGATTTACTATTACCGTTGTGGGAAGAAATGGAACTATGAATCCTGGCCTGGTATGTAGACTATGGCGGCTTACTACAGTCCATATTACTTTCATCTGTTACCCAATTCAGATATGAGGTAATAACGACATGGTTGGTCTGGTCATAGAGAGAGTAATGAGGGGTTCGAACGACTCTCCTTTTGTGAGTCAATTACGCATATAATCAATATTAAAACCCTCAACCTATAAGTTTCATTTTGTTTCAGTAGTTCTAATTTTAAAAAGAGAACATGCTATAAGTATACTAGGAGTAGACTATAATCTACATATTTATATGCAAAGCCTAAATATACCATAACTTGAACTAGTTGATCGTATTACCTATCTATCTTAGGGTATATACATATTAGTTTACTAATAATAGTAAGTAATAAATCTGTAAGACTTAGCTGCAAGTAACCAATCAATGTTATGAATAATAAAAAGAATATTTTATATACATAATATGTATATGTTAACAATCTAAATGATTTGATGGATATGTAATATTGATTATATACAGTTACAAGTTTGGATATTTAAATAATTAGTTAGTGTATCCTAAACATAAATGTTATTCCTTTCTTGGGTTTAAACCCCTTAATACTCGTATATTAGATTGTAAGTATAAATACATATGGATTTAGGGATCACATCTTTATAGATTTATCAATTTTGAATAAAAGGAAACACAAAATATGTTTACAAATTATCTTTTCAAACATAAGTATGGATAGCAAGTTAGTTAAGTCTATATCATAATCTACTATCATTTATTTATGTAGCACATACTTGTATTTAGGTCGTAGTAAAGAATTTATATTAAAATGTGTATACACACCAATATGGATACTAAATATAATGTTAGGAGTAGTATGTAGTCACATGGTATTAGAGAAAGAATGGCATTTCAAGACCTAAATTGGAAGGATAAATATTATTACCAAAGCATATATGTAATCTAGACATATACAGAGTTATGTGACTGAAGATGGATCTTAGAGAAAGAAATATATATCTATTGGATCATATGTTCATTTAATAAGATTAAACCCTAAAATGTGTTTCAGTGATCATAACTATGATAAGATTTGTATGTATAGAATACTAGGAATGCATACACATAGTCACTTGATTTGACTAACATACATAATTTGTTTCTAAGATGAACACTTAACCATGTGGGTCAAATTATATCAATATAGTTAGCCTTTAGCCTCGAAGACCAATTATGTCCATCTTCCTATCTTTAATTGGGAATGGAATGAATAAACTCTAATTTGTTATCTATGAGGCACATTTTGAGTTACACTCTACTATTATATCTTTTGAAATCCTTTCATAATATCAATTTTCATCCACTGATTCTGACAATGTTAATTATTTAAATAATATTTTGTTTGTATATGAGTCATGTGATTCCAATTTCTATATCATAAATGGTTTCATTAGTACACATATCACATTTAATGTTTGTTAGATAATGCTTGTAACATCAGTTTAGAGGATCCGATTAAGTGGACGACATTGTAGATAGACAACTACAATGTTAATATTCCAAGGAAGAGGAAACTGACACAAAGAGATGGTGACGGTTCCATATAACAATGACTAGGATGATAACCACTTTTGTAAAAAAAAACTTGCCTATCACCAAATTTTATAAAAATAATTGACGTCACATATTTTTGCGTCAGTTTTGGGATAATAACCAATGTTGAAAAAAAAATGTATAGTTAGTTTGAGACCTGATTTCTAGTTGTTCAGTAGGATCCAGAACATATTATTCTAATGAACAACATGGGCCATCCTATGTTCATCTTAACGATGTGATATTTCAAACCTACAATACATGCACTAGAAAACACATGTATACACAACCACATGGATATCCACATACACATACACATCTTAAATTTCCCCATTGCATTCATATACATATATTTAAAATGCACTTCTCTTTGCATACAAATTCACAATTCACATGTATTTATTCACATTCACATATTCAGTTGCCTCATTGATGTGAATCCAACCCAAAAAGTCACATCTATTCATTATAATTTCAGTTCAAATACAAACTTTTAGAAACTTATAATGATATGATCCACATTAGATAACCATACAAACAATCAAATTTAAAGTTTCATACATAGTCATCAATCCCAATAAATTCAAATCAACTTCTATGACGAAGCATTCTGACCACTTTTCTCATATGTTATCTATAGTATCACATACATAAGCCAGGTGGGTGTTAAATACCTAAAAAAAGAATGATATAATCATATGATAATATTATATAAAGTATAATTGTAATTTAAATTAGATTATACACTTATGGTTGAAGTCTATATTACCTTTTATGTTATCTGGATGTCATGTGTTGCTATTTTGGAAATGACATCCATATAATTCATCACATAGTTCAACTCACCCAACAATTATCTTGTATAGAGCACTACAAATTCTGAGTTATGTAGAATGTTAATAAATAAAATTAAGCAAATTTGGCATTAAATTTGGAGTCATAAAACTATCTTAACACTCCTCCAGGATAATATTTTCTTTTATTTATCTATAACTACTCCTCCTTTATAGAATGCTTTTATACCCATATAAGTTAAGGCAATCCATGTAGTTCTATAATTAAGTCACTATATAATGATACAACCATTACTAAATACATTGCAATATAAAAATTAATACTTAGTCTACAATTGGAAACTTCAGTATGTGTACCCTACCTGACAATTTGTTATCCAATGAGTCAAGATAATACACAGTGAGGGTGCTTAGAACAATCACCTACAATTCCTAATGTCTATTACTAAATAAAGAACAACAAAAAGAAGGACAAAATAAAATGCCATGATTAAGTAGTCCATATGTCAAAAAATTACAAGCAAAGAAATAAAAACTTTCCCAACATGGAAAGGAGCCAAAATCATGTTCTTTCATGCACTAGAAAAATACCTAAATGCAGTAGAAAAATAACTAAATATAGTTGGGTGTTCTCTAGCTATATTGCTAATCAGTGATGACATCATGAATGTGACATTGAATGTGACATTTACTATTTCAAGCAATGTACTATCAGTATATAAGTAGTTGTAAAAACATATGTAATGATTTAATACATAGAAAATAATTCAAGATATATATTCGTATAGAATAAGGTATTTAGCCATAAGATTTCACCATGTATACACTTCTACTACAATGGCATTTAGCCATTTAACTGTATCTTGAAAGAATATAATAGTGTGATTTTATTGTCCTAAGGCATCCCCTAACATATGTATCAGCATATTTGACCCTTGTTGAACATTCTCTAACCATCAACATAAGCCCTGACACTGAGGCCCTAGCAAGTCATATAGTTCATGTGGAATTAGAGTAGGTGTAGGCAACTCTGCAAGAGGAATTATAGGGGGACTCCCTAGGTACATGGGTTTGTTATTATTCTCATATCAATTGGAAACATATATAGAAAAAATAAAAGACACTCACAAATACAAATGTAGTATACATTTGTCATACCTTCCCACAGACAATCCAATTTTTGGGTCACACAATCACTTCACCTTCTGTATCTTCTATTGTATAGTATTTGATGAGGTATCAGTAATGGTCTGTCTTTAATTGGTGGATAGACAGGTTGGGGAGACCCATGGACTAGATCATTTGTCATTGCAATACAATGTAGCATCCCGTCACAATGTCGAAAAACCTCACTCTCAACCACTACTTTGAATACAGGATCATGAACTACAAGACAACATTTTCTAGCCACCTATAATTTTGTATAGTATTATATATACTAGGAATCCAACATGTATATTGAATTTTCAAACTATTATATTACAAAGAAACTACATCATCGAATGGGCATGGCGGGTCCATAGGATTACTCCTATTACCCTCGTATACCTTGTTAGAAGAGTGGTGTATGACAGTTTAAGCAGGTTGAGATTGTGATGGATGAAAGACTCTCATTGATTATTATATTCCCTATCATATCAGCTCATCCATCTCTTCATGTGACATAGCATATCTTTTGGTAGATCTAATTGGTCATTAGGGTGAGCCCAAATATGCTTTTAGCCCAGTACCAAATCCTACACCCCTAACACAGCCCAGATTCTCTTGAGGACTATGAGAAACTATCAATTCATCTATTCAGCCCGTTGGGATGAACTTGTCTTGTTTTCTTTCTCTTGGATATCCCTCTAATCATCATAAATAGAACTAATTAGTAAAACCTAACTATCAAAATGAAAACTAACATGCATTTGAGAGTTGAACTTTACCATTTTCTAAGCTACCTCAGTAGTTGCGGGGTTGGAAATTACTCAAGAACTATTTGTTCTAACATTTATCCACTCCCCATGTCAGAGCAATGAATGTAAACTTAGAGTTGTGCTTGATTGTTTCCCCGACATTGCACTTTTTCCATGTCTTGGTGGCAAAAGGCATAACAACTAAAAACCAACTAATGATCATGCCTATTCTTTGTATGCCTTCATTTTTTAGCCTCGTGTATAGTCTGGTTAATCCAAAAGATATCTTAATTACGTAATACCTTGAATTCATTTGATTAATCATAAGTGTATATTAAATTACTTAATATCTTGAATTCATCAGATTTCCTCAAAGCACAACATTGCTTGCACATAGCAACATCAAGATAACCTTGTTTCTCAGTGGGAGCCTCCTTCCTCTTGTCTCTATTAATGTATTCTCTTTCCAGATTATTCTTAAAAGTACTCCACATCTTCCCATAGCACTATAGCACTTTTTTATAATGAGATTATTCATCTAGGTAAAAATGTCCTACAAAATTAGTTATATTATCCTTAGAATTAAGAAACAAAAGATTATGAAAAAATTAAGAAATATGGTGTAAATGCATATAAATCGCAACTATGTCCTTTCGGATGAGGTATTTTAGGGAAGGACTAACTTTATCACAAGAGTTTGTGAATATAGATACTTCTTTTCAAGCAATAACCTTGTAATAGTGTCTGAATGCACTATGATTCTCCTCTATTGGACTTCTTAAATAATCAAAAGCAATGGCTAACTTATCACATTTGTCCCTAAGCGACATTAACCCATGCACGAGCATGATTCATCTAATGTGTGACGCAGCAGACTCAATATCATCATCCTTCCGTTCATCCTTCTTGTGGTGCCAAACATCCTCAGTGTGTTCAACATACTTGTGATCAGAAGCCATGCTTTAACAATATACAAATAGCATACATTTAATAAGTGTTGGAAGCACGCACATCTAGTAGATAAAACATATACAAATGATAGAGCGACATGCACAATATTCAGCGTCTAACAAAATGTATTTTTTGCATTACAAAAGGCATGCCTCTAGTATTCTTTGTATCTCTTGTCAATTAATATTCATTATGTGTGATCTTGAGCATATATTATTCATCAGTGTTAGCTTCAACATCTACCCTTGAAAATCCAACTAAAAATGGATTGGAGTTCACATACTTGTCATAAAACTCTTCTTAATTTATAGCATCTACAATGAACTATCTTTTCCCATGAAGAACGACAAACCATTTTTCATCTTTTGGGTAATCTATATAGAATACTTGCTTCACTTGTGATGCAATATTGATGAATGACTTGTCCTTCTCCCTAATATTTTCAAAATTCACTAATGTGAAACCCAACTCATGCACTTGAACTCTTTTGTTTTTATCAACCTAATTACACCTAAAGAAGGGAACTCTAAACTCTATGTAGTCAAATTCCCATATCGACTCAATGACACCTTAATAAGACAACTTACCTTTTGTGGACTCTTATCCTTCGCACTAGAAAAATACAATGAAGATGCTTGTAAGGTGATCCCAATATTTGGGATGGTACTCTTATAGATCTTGACTCTTTGTATAGTATGAAAATCCATTTATGTCAAATCCTTTGTAAGATATAACATCCATTTTTGGTTTAAAGGCAAGCAATTTGATATACTTAGCAACATATAATTGAGGGAACACTTTATCTTCAAATCACCTAATAATTGTTTAGTTATGCTCTCTAGACAGCCATATGAAACGAGTTCGAGGATATTTTCTCTTGATAAAATTGGTGTTCGGTCATACAAATACCCACTTTGTTGATTTCTACAAAACGTACAAGTGTGATTGTTCCCACAACTCATGACTAATTCCTTTCACTCATGCTCAAAGTCCCTTTACCGGAACAAGCATCAAATGTGATGGGACTTTGCATTAGTAGGAGTCTCATTGCAAGTCATAAAATCATTGCAAAAGTTCATCACCTCCCTAGCTACATAACCCTCAATAATAATACCTTTAGACCACTAATGATTTAGATCATCACCTTTAAACACATTCATGTACTATTTAGGAGGATAAATCCCATGCAAGAAACCAGACCCAACATATTCACATCCCTAATTATGTAAAACAAGATGTACAATGATAGCAAGGAATGAAGGAGGAAAACACATATCAAGTTGGAGCAAGGTAATGATCACTTCTCTTTGCAATTTGTCATTGTTCTGATGATCCATTAGTTTGTTGCATAGAGTATTGAAGAAGAAACAAAGCTTTGTGATCTCAAACCCCACATACTTCAAAAGTATACATAGAATACACAATGGTAATATTTGTTGCAATAGGGTGTAACAATCATGAGATTTAAGGCCGATCGGCGTCATATCCTGCATTGATGCCAATCTACAGATATTGGAAGAGTATCCCTATGGTACCTTGACATTAATCAAGTGCTCAAAAAGCCATATTTCCTCATGTCTAGACAAAGTGTAACATAGGAGGTAAGTATACACAGTGACCCTAAACAACCTATCTGTTAATTCTTTCCTTATACCCATTACACAAAGGTCCATTTTTAAATCTTTCCTAGTATATTTAATAGAGTACCAATGATATTATCACATACATTTTTCTCAACATGTGTACCATCAATAGAGTGCCTAATTTTCAAATAACCCCAACAGGGAAGATCCCAAAATATTCAGCTCTTCTTGAATAAAGATTTATCACATGTGCAGGTAGTATATAGTCTCTTATCAAGTTCTTTGACAATTTATTTTCCTATTTGATAAACATCCTCTCCTAACTAGGTTTAGGGGCACTTCGTTCCTCAGTTGATCCATTAAATGAATTGTGCAACCTTTGGTAAGGATGCCCTTTTGGGATAATGTAAAGTTGCACCTCCTTTTCAGGGAGCCCATCACTAAAGAACTTTGTGGTTAAGCATGCTTAGCCCAGAGTAGTACTAGGATGGATGACCAATTGAGAATTTTATCTTGCCTTGCACGTGAGTGAGTACAAAGCACATAGTTAAGGATAGTGGTGGTTTGTGGGGTCAGCCTATTGGGTTTTAGGGGAGGCAGAGAAGGCAGCGGAAACAAAAATTTTCTCCTCCCCAAACCCAGAACAAGGAAACACGTCAATGTCTATACAATAGGAAAGGGATGGTCTGTGGAATCATACCTTGTCCCGAGGCTTGCTCGGCGACAATACCTCGCGGCTTGCGCGGTCTTCACCTCCAATCTTGGACGGTGTCTGTGCAGCTCCTGGTCACATTGGGACTAACGACTACTGGTCTCACCGGGACTGTCAGGATTGACAGCTGTCCTCTGAGCGGTAGAAATCTCCCGCCTCTGAAGTAGTCCACACGGACCACCTGGAACTCCAATATCCTTGTCTCATAAGGAATTGGAAGGAGTCACACCCTCCTGTCAGCGTACTAGTCACTGACACACTCTCCTACCACCAGTCACTTTCTGCAGTTGTCTTTTCCTTGCCGTGCCTCCCTTATCGGGTAGCACTTGCTCGGGCTCTCTCGGTTACCAAAACCAGAGAGAACGACAACTTTATAGAGGAACTGGTTGCACTGAGTTGTACTTTGAGAAGCCCCCAATAAGCCTATATATAGGAGGGTCATGGGACAGGGTTCTCTAACCCGAGCAATGTGGGACTAAAGCAGGAGTAGAAGGGTTCGAGATTTTCCACAAAAACAACCAATTGTGCAACATGAACCAATCGTTTCATTTCTGAAATGGTCGGTTGGGGACCTGAGCTGGTCGGTTGACACATCAACCGATCGGTTGGGACCCATGAAACAGTCGGTTCACTTCTGAACCGATCGGTTCGTGGTCCTGGCCAGTTCCCGTTTGACTTTTCCTCTTTTGTTTCAAATTGGCACCTAATACCAATCCTTGTTCCAATCAGATTGGGCAAGTGAAATGAAAAGAAATTTCTCACCAATCCTACTTTCCCAACTTGCTCGGTTGGACCAGTTGAACCGATCGTTTCAACACTTGAAGCGATTGTTTCACCTTGTCCATCAGTTGATCGACTCACCATCTGAGTCGATCGGTTCACCAAACTCAGCCGATCGATTCATCACATGAGATGATCGGTTGGGAGTGCAGATTGTGTAGAAACAGTCAATTGCAGTTTCAATCAATCTGATACTCTAATCAATTGGTCAAACACCTTGAACACTATGATACTGAGCTATCAATTGATTGAGTGTTTAATTGAACTACTAAACTCCTTTATTAATCAATCTAAACATTGTTTGTGGACAAAAATCCTCTTCTATGTTAAATCCTATGTGTGTGACCCTACAGGTCCTTTTCACGTTGGCTGAAAGTCCATAACACTTATGACTTCACAAGCAAAGAGTGGTGCCTAGTCACACATCAGTGCTACCCAAGTGAAATAGAAAGTTGGAGAACAACTTTCAATCCTACAATCCGTGAATGGTGTTACAGTGAATGTATAATTCCTTTTTCACTAATATCCCGAATGAACTCGAGGCATGGAACAGTCATCCTGTCAACGTTCATTCACTTTCTTGATCTCAGAGTAGATTGGAAGAGATATGTATAACATCAATATCACATACTGATTCACACATGCATGCACGCCTTTCTCAATCCTACTCATCAAGTGGCCATGGATATCAAACTCCCTCAGGAGGGACAAATCTCATATCTATCACTCACCCCTCAAAAGCCCCATGTGTCAAAGCCACCCAATCATCACCTTTATAACAACCCATGTTTTAGGACTGCGTTTGATGATGTCAAAGTGTGCCCAACGACATGTGTTGAGTGTAGTGATTTCAGGTCAAATAATCACACTCACCACCATCAGTATGAGTACTGACTGTGACTACCATGTCATAATTCCATGTGTCAAACTCACGGTGGGTCTGTCCAATACACTTGTTCTCTAACAAGTACCTATGTGTTTGGTTTGATATCTCTATATCATGACTAATGAGATTCTGTCATCAACCAACACCACAATCTAGTCTTGTGTGTCATTGCTATCTATCTACCTTCCACAATGACATCCAACTACGGACATAACAAGAATGTACAAACTCTTAGCATCCGTATGATCTCATCATTCAGGTCCTCAACCTGAAAGCATACGTCATTGAGTATTGTCATTCTCTAGACATTCAATCTGTTCTATCACTATCTCATATGACTGAACCAGAAAGAATTGGAAGCTTGCCTTTGATGTTTATCAAATCAATCTTAATGTATCCCACCAATCATCCCATGATTAGCTCTCAGGGCATACATACCAACAGACTCCCACTTGCACTGCGAGCCAATCACCCTTGAATCATATTCATAGTGATCTTCAAACATGTCCCACATGTTACTGTGCTCTAGTGCGAACATAGTGAGTTATGGAAACACCTTGCCAAAGTCAGTATAAATTGCATGTCTCACATCTCTTTGTTGTACTTCACATGTATGAGATGGAGTTGCTGTAATATGCGATCTAGTATTCCTTTTCTAACCTTTAGCCACATTGCATGATCAAGGATTCCATACTTGTCATCAATGAGCAGAATATCTATAAGTTCATCTCATGAACTTCCAGATCCATATAGTATCCACTTCTGTTCTCCAACACATAGATACTCGGCATTTCCTTTTAAATGGTTTTATTGGAACACTTCCAATTATCAACAAACTTTCACTTTTATATATCCTATATATATTTTGCTATTTATTTTCTATCCTTTCGAAAGTTCGCATCAATGCAACTCTTTACATTGAACTCTTCATTATCTCCATAGAACTAGTACTTCTCAAGTACTTATCAAGTTCTCATGGTATTCCAGTAACCGTTACTGGAAGTAGACAGACATCCACTCGTCATGTCTCACATACGAGTTATCAGGATGAGCACATCACATTGCCATGTCCTACATACAAGATGATGAATGCATTTTGTTCTTTCCATATCGATACATGCAAGATAATGGGATGATTACATACATGATAGATCCATATCTATTCTTAGTGTTCCCATTCTTCATAAGAATTGGACACTTAGCCTTGGGATACTAACTCCATGTAACATGGATAAGTTTTCTCCCACTGAATCTGTGCATACTGAACCCTTCAGTACAGATTGCCAATGTATGCTTTCTCTTTTTAGGTCAAGAGGTTTTTGAGAACTATCTATAGATATCTATTCCTATCACATAGGAAACATCTCTATCTTCCTTTTTCCACTTTTGGATTTCCATTCTAGAACATTTCCATTTCACATCAACATGTGGAATGTGAACACGCTCCCACTAAATCACAGATCCCTTCTTTATCTTTGACATATTAGTCAAACCCTTTGAGTATATCATCAAATTAAAGATCCAATTCTGAGTTGCTTGTACTCAATCAATCACATTGATTAGTCCATTATAACTTATAGACTTCATTTACACTAATGGATTCATAAACCTTATAGGTTGTGTCACGTACACATCCTTGTTTTATTCCCATAGGAATGCGGTTTTAGTATCCATATGCCAAATGTCTTAGTCATCAAGTTGCAATCAACAAGCATCATCCTTCTCAAAATGTTATCCATGTGTCTTAACACTTAAGACCCATTTGCACTTATGGATTTCATCCAATGGGTGTTACCATCAAGGTCATACCTTATGGTTCACATGGATGTCATTTAGGATGTAATGGTCATAAACCATAACTCAAAATTTGGTTCCTCATATTCATCTAGATAGTTGACTCATCACATGAACAACTCATCACATGGATAAACAAGGTGTATCCATCAAGGATATATGAACTCACAACTCCTTGTGATTCTTAATGTCCTTTATTAGTGAAGTGTATTCTTTATTTAAGAAGAATTTAGTTATTTGATAATCATCCTCTAACTCCTTAGAATATGACTCCTTATTGATTTAGACATCACCATGCCTTAATCATGAGTTCACTATGATACACTATCATAATCACTCATAAGGTTCTCAAACATTTGGTCTAAGTATTTCATTCATTGATCTCATCAAGAATTAACACTTTACCAAATTCATACTTCATCTGTGATATTCTTGAACCCTTCAAGATATTCATATTGGTATTTCTCTAAACACCATTTGAAGTATTAGCATTTTCTCCAATAGGTATGTAAATACATCACATGTATTATACCTAATAGGACAATCATTCTCCCACTACCATTAGTGAAGATTGATTAATCATGTCCAAGATATTCATGTCTCTTACTGGTTCTCTAACCAAAAGAGTCTAGATTTATCCATCACATGGAAACTAGAAATGAATTTCTCATGATTGATGCTAATTTGATTGTTTGAGTTATATATAACTTTTAGGTATCATTTTATCTTATGCATATCAAATACCACAAGATAAATAAGGCATTGCCACAAAGATCATATCTTTATAAATTGAAACATCTCTTCATTGATTGCCATCATTGTCATACAATATGCAAAAATAAAATGTTTCTATCTATTGGAAAATATGAAATAGCAGTTCTCAACTCTATTTCGTGCCCTTTAGGCTGAAATAAACTGAAAGGTACTCCTACCTATGGCAGCAACACTTGCTCCAATGATGGGTACTCCTTTCTTGGTCCTTTCACAAAGGCCATCACTTCTTTGTGGATATTGCATATCATATATGACATATCCATATCTTGGTATCATATACCTCAGATAAAGAAGCGGTTCATTTCATGATACCTTAGGTGGAGATCTCCATCCCCTCCTTCATCTTCTTTTGTTCTTCCAGATATAGAGGGAAATTCCCTCATACACCCTTTCCCCATGTGCCATGAGGTTGAAGATGGCTTGGGCTGCTGGCTAGCATCAGAACACTTCTTTGCTTTGCCCTTGCCCTTGCCCTTAAGACTTACCTTTCATTGATCTCATCAAAGATTAGGGTTAGTCTTTCTTCATATTTTCCTCTACTGTCCTCAACATGTCCAACAATTTTGTCAACACTTGTCAAAGTTGTTCATGTTGTAGTTTATCATGAATTGTATGATTCTCGCAACATTTGCAGTATCATACCAATAGCCAACTCTTGGCTCAGAGGGAATCCTTCTTAGTTAGGTCTTTCCACATACCCAATCATATTGAGTGTGTGAATACCTTACTGGATCTCCTTCTGTCATGACATACTAGGATAATGTCTTGGAGACATCATATGTCTCATGTTGTCTCTGTAACTCATAGTTTAGAGAACACAACATCAATCACTCTTAATCAATGTCATCCTCGGTATGCTTCCATAAGCATACTTTCAGCCATTGATGTGGTGGGATCGAGTTCATCTGGTTCTGGTATAACTAGGACTTAGAGCTTTCGCTCTTTGATTGAGAATGCTTCTCAACATCCTAACCAATCGTGGAAATTATTCCCATTTAACTTGTCCTTTTCCAAGACGGATTGCAAAGAAAAGTGATTGTTGTTTATTGCCATTTGTACTACAAAAGGGAAAATATGCAATTTTAGTCCAAAACTCCTTTTGACTTATTTGATTGATTTGAAAAGTTGACGATAAAATTAGGCCCTTAATTAATTATCACTCCCACTATTTTAGTTCAAATTGATAGCCCTCACCAACAATTCGGAAGATTGCAGCGTACAACCTTTTAGTGGGCAAGATCCTAAAATCCTCTAAGTCATGGACCAGCTAGGGATGTCACCCACAACTTAGATCTCTCAAGTAGACAACTCTTGCCAATTGCATCATATGCAACTCTTGATAAGATGTCATATGCAACTCCTTGCCATGATCACCTCCATGCCTCAAGGTACTAGATCCCATCTAGATCACCTTGTTAAGTCCAACCCAAAGCAAACATGATGAATATGCACCCTGCTAGGGAAAACCCACATATCCATCCTTCACGCTTCCACGAGATAGACGGTGCACCACGCTAGGGCGTGCCCACACTTGGTCGATCAAGCTTTTCACGTGTGTCACATTTGGAAGGCGTCTAAAACTTAATATTTAATGAGGGATTTGGTTTTATATACATATACATATCCAATCACCACAATATATAGTACATATCATATACATGCTATATCCCATAGAAAACATGTGAAACGATAAAAGCGATGATTATGGCCATCCTAATGTGATTCCTCGAGCCAAGAGGAATCACGGTCATCTAGGTCTACATCACATGCAACATGTACAAGATGAACTATGTGCTTTGCCGTTCTGGGTTTGATCAACTCATCACATGACTGATCGGCTCACCATCAGACCGGTCGGATGGGTGCCACCATCCGATCGGTTGGCTCCTCCATATTTTCCTCTACTGTCCTCAACATGTCCAACAATTTTGTCAACGCTTGTCAAAGTTGTTCATGTTGTAGTTTATCATGAATTGTATGATTCTCGTAACATTTGCAGTATCATACCAATAGCCAACTCTTGGCTCATAGGGAATCCTTCTTAGTTAGGTCTTTCCACATACCCAATCATATTGAGTGTGTGAATACCTTACTGGATCTCCTTCTGTTATGACATACTAGGATAATGTCTTGGAGACATCATATGTCTCATGTTGTCTCTGCAACTCGTAGTTTAGAGAACACAACATCAATCACTCTTAATCAATGTCATCCTCGATATGCTTCCATAAGCATACTTTCAGCCATTGATGTGTTGGGATCGAGTTCATCTGGTTCTGGTATAACTAGGACTTAGAGCTTTCGCTCTTTGATTGAGAATGCTTCTCAACGTCCTAACCAATCGTGGAAATTATTCCCATTTAACTTGTCCTTTTCCAAGACGGATTGCAAAGAAAAGTGATTGTTGTTTATTGCCATTTGTACTACAAAAGGGAAAATATGCAATTTTAGTCCAAAACTCCTTTTGACTTATTTGATTGATTTGAAAAGTTGACGATATAATTAGGCCTTTAATTAATTATCACTCCCACTATTTTAGTTCAAATTGATAGCCCTCACCAACAATTTAGAAGATTGAAGCGTACAACCTTCTAGTGGGCAAGATCCTGAAATCCTCTAAGTCATGGACCAGCTAGGGCTGTCACCCACAACTTAGATCTCTCAAGTAGACAACTCTTTCCAATTGCATCATATGCAACTCTTGATAAGATGTCACATGCAACTCCTTGCCATGATCACCTCCATGCCTCAAGGTACTAGATCCCATATAGATCACCTTGTTAAGTCCAACCCAAAGCAAACACGATGAATATGCACCCTGCTAGGGCAAACCCACATATCCATCCTTCACGCTTCCACGAGATAGATGGTGCACCACGCTAGGGCGTGCCCACACTTTGTCGGTCAAGCTTTTCACGTGTGTCACATTTGGAAGGCATCTAAAACTTAATATTTAATGAGGGATTTGGTTTTATATACATATACATATCCAATCACCACAATATATAGTACGTATCATATACATGCTATATCCCATAGAAAATATGTGAAACGATAAAAGTGATGATTATGGCCATCCTAATGTGATTCCTCGAGCCAAGAGGAATCACGGTCATCTAGGTCTACATCACATGCAACATGTACAAGATGAACTATGTGCTTTTCCTTTCTGGGTTTGATCAACTCATCACATGACTGATCGGCTCGCCATCAGGCCGGTCGGCTGGGTGCCACCATCCGATCGGTTGGCTCCTCCAATCGATCGGTTTGCCTGGTCGTCGTGCATCTCATCATGGCCGCCACCCGCTCGTCTCGCTCCTCGAACCGGTCATCAACCGATCGGTTCACTCCTTGAACTGGTCGTCTTGAACATCAACCGATCGGTTCACACCTTGAACCGATCGTATCAGCTGTCGTCAGGATGTCCTCCATTCTTTTACATAACAGAAAATAAAATTATATCCTATTTTACATTGTAAAAAGATAAACCTCGAGTTACATTCGAGGGGAGCAAAGGTAGGAAAGAAATCTCGAATTATTTCGAGTTACATCAGGAATAGGAGAAGGAAGATCGGTGCGCAGACCGAGATGCAAGCAACCACATACAACCATACACATATAGGGTTTATTGGCCATAACTACGCTATACATCCACCACAAAACTCGTTTAAGGGCGACGTGTATCGAGTGCATTCATATTACATATCATATATGTATATTGGAATTTGTGGATTTAGGATTGGACATGCATAAAGCCAATTTTATTCGCATCGTATGCAATAAATAAAGGCGACAAACCAAAATCGATCATATCGATAATGCTAAAGTATAGAGCAGTTGACGTGGCTCTGATACCACTGTTGGGTTTCAGGGGAGGCAGAGAAGGCAGTGGAAACAAAAATTTTCTCCTCCCCAAACCCAGAACAAGGAAACGCGTCAACATCTATACAATAGGAAAGGGATGGTTTGTGGAATCATACCTTGTCCCGAGGCTTGCTCGGCGACAATATCTCACGGCTTGCACGGTCTTCACCTCCGGTCTTAGACGGTGTCTGTGCAGCTCCTGGTCGCACCTGGACTGACGACTACTGGTCTCACCGGGACTGTCGGGATTGACAGTTGTCCTTTGAGCGGTAGAAATCTCCTACCTCTGAAGTAGTCTACACTGACCACCTGGAACTCCAATCTCCTTGTCTCATAAGGAATTGGAAGGAGTCACACCCTCCTGTCAGCGTACTAGTCACTGACACACTCTCCTGCCACCATTCGCTTTCTGCAATTGTCTTTCCCTTGTTGTGCCTCCCTTATTGGGTAGCACTTGCTCGGGCTCTCTCAGTTACCAAAACCAGAGAGAACGATAACTTTATAGAGCAACTGGTTGCACTGAGTTGTACTTTGAGAAGCCCCCAATAAGCCTATATATATAGGAGGGTCATGGGACAGGGTTCTCTATCCCGGGCAATGTGGGACTAAAGCATGGGTAGAAGGGTTCGAGATTTTCCACAAAAACAACAAACTGCGCAACCTGAACCGATCGTTTCATTTCTGAAACGGTCGGTTGGGGACCTGAACCGGTTGGTTGACACATCAATCGATCGGTTGGGACCCATGAAACGGTCAGTTCACTTCTGAACCGGCCGGTTCGTGGTCCTGGTCAGTTCTCGATTGACTGTAACTCTTTTATTTCTAATTGGCACCTAATACCAATCCTTGTTCCAATCAAATTGGGCAAGTGAAATGAAAAGAAATTTCTCACCAATCCTACTTTCCCAACTTGCTCAGTTGGACCAGTTGAACCGATCATTTCAACACTTGAAGTGATTGTTTCACCCTATCCATCAGTAGATCGACTCACCATCTGAGCCGATCGGTTCACCAAACTCAGTTGATCAGTTCATCACATGAGCCGATCAGTTGGGAGTGCAGATTGTGTAGAAACAATCAATTGCAGTTTCAATCAATCTGATACTCTAATCAATCGGTCCAACACCTTGAACACTATGATACTGAGCTATCAATTGATTGAGTGTTTAATTGAACTACTAAACTCCTTTAGTAATCAATCTAAACATTGTTTGTGGACAAAACTCCTCTTCTAGGTTAAATCCTATGTGTGTGACCCTACAGGTCCTTTTCACATTGGCAGTGAAAGTCCATAACACTTATGACTTCACAAGCAAAGAGCGGTGCCTAGTCACACATCAGTGCTACCCAAGTGAAATAGAAAGTTGGAGAACAACTTTCAATCCTACAATCCATGAATGGTGTTACAGTGAATGTATAATTCCTTTTTCACTGATATCCCAAATGAACTCGAGGCATGGAACAGTCATCCTGTCAACGTTCATTCACTTTCTTGATCTCAGAGTAGATTGGAAGAGATATGTATGACATCAATATCACATACTGATTCACACATGCGTGCACACCTTTCTCAATCCTACTCATCAAGTGGCCATGGATATCAAACTCCCTTAGGAGGGACAAATCCCATATCTATCACTCACTCCTCAAAAGCACCATGTGTCAAAGCCACCCAATCATCACCTTTATAACAACCCATGTTTCAGGATTGTGTTTGATGATGTCAAAGTGTGCCCAACGACATGTTTTGAGTGTAGTGATTTCAGGTCAAAGAATCACACTCACCACCATCACTATGAGTACTGATTGTGACTACCATGTCATGGTTCCATGTGTCAAACTCACGGTGGGTCTGTCTGGTACACTTGTTCTCTAACAAGTACCTATGTGTTTGGTTTGATATCTCGATATCATGACTAATGAGATTTTGTCATCAACCAACACCACAATCTAGTCTTGTATGTCATTGTTGTCTATCTACCTTCCACAATGACATCCGACTAGGGACATAACAAGAATGTACAAACTCTTAGCATCCATATGATCTCATCGTTCAGGTCCTCAACCTGAAAGCATACGTCATTGAGTATTGTCATTCTCTAGACATTCAATCCGTTCTATCACTATCTCATATGATTGAACCAGAGAGAATTGGAAGCTTGCCTTTGATGTTTATCAAATCAATCTTAATGTATCCCACTAATCATCCCATGATTATCTCTCAGGGCATACATACCAACACAGTCATCATTCTTGAAACCTTACTAGATCCTAGGGCAGCACGCATGGGCGTTACAAATGATATCATAGCTAAAACCCCTCCAGTAGGTGGGTCCCATGTGGGCATGTGGCATGCCAGTCTAGATCTGTGTGGTCCAGGCATGTTGGAAAGGGTAGTGCATGGTGATGTAGACACCCTTGTGTTGGTATTCTGTGATTGAGAGTTGGGTGTCATGGTCCATTATGGGTCTACACTGAAATGAGGACATATTATGAGGCCATATAGTTGAGCCTTGATGAAGACGTCAACAGTCTAAGTGGGGGTGATTGTAATGTCCTAGGATTTGAGGCCTCATATAAAATGATCTTAAAATGAATGATTTGACTATCCATGTCATCAAGGTGCACCTCCTTTTCATGGAGCCCATCAGTAAAGAACTTTGTGGTTAAGCATGCTCACCCCAGAGAAGTACTAGTATGGGTGACCAGTCAAGAAGTTTATCCTAGATTGTGTGTGAGTGAGGAAAAAGTGTGCAGTTAATGCTAGTGGTGGTCTGTGGGGCTATTTGTCATTTCTGAAACTCCAATAGAGCCTTGGGCAGTGGGCCTATGCATTACAAAGAAACCTTAATTGACCAAGATATACAATATTTTTGCCATAGTTTAGTCATAATGAATCATTGTTTTACTCGCATATAGGGCACACTTTGGTTCCTTTTATGCTAAATCCACATATATTCTCATATTTTAGAAAGTCATTAATCATAGAAATACAACATAGTATGCAAATTAGATGTTACGCGATGTGAAATATCATGTCATAAGGCCTTCTTTCCAGGGTTTCTTTAAGTCATCAACCAACGATTCAACATAAAATCAATATCATTTACAAGTTCTTTGGACCCTGATATAAACATGGACATCATGGCGTACTTATTATTTATACAAAACCAAGAAGGAAGATTGTATATAACAATCATAACAACCCAACCAATATGTTGGTTGCTTAATGTACTATATGGATTCATCCTATTAATAAATAGTCCAAGTCTCAATCTCTTGACTTCTTCATCAAACTCATGGTATAATAAATAATTATTCTTCCATTACTAGGAATTAGGAAAATGTCATAAGGCCTTGTCATTGTTTGTCTTTGTCTCACTGTGTCAAAATAAATTATGTACATCCATCAGATTAGCAAATAAGAGTTGAAACCATGGTATTATTGGTAGGTACCACATCATCTTGAGAAGAGAGCCAGTCTTAATCTTACATGAAGTCATCATTTTATACCTTGACGCCCTGTGTTTTGGGAAATATTTTAAATTAATATAGTCTTTTTGAAATAAAATGCAGTGATTTGGACATGCACATGTCTTCTTAGCATTCATTCCCATTGGGCAAAACATATTCTTTGTTTTGTATATTGAGATTGGAAGCTCACTCCCTTCATGATGAATTTCTTTCGATAGAAATGTGAAACTTTTGTCACTCCACCTATTGTTACCCTTTAGGGTATACAATTTCAACACATCACTCAGCCTTGTGAACTTAGTACAATCTCATTATAATGGTTTATCAACATCATGTACAATATTTCTAAATAAGATAGGTGGATAAGTAATATTTACCCCACAACTATCTAGCAACTCATAAACCTTGTCATTTGGAATTTGTTTGTTCACATCAACATCGTTGTTCATTTCTTCTTCCACACAAGTTCCACTATCACTATCTACTAATATCAAAGTAGGAATCTCTCCATGCATGTACTATTCTGTATAGCCTTGTACAATCCCATAACACATGACATGACTTTTGGTTTCATCAACAATGTCGATGTTCAAGTTGCAAATGCAATTCCTATGGGAGCAATAGAACCTATCTCCATGTTGTCTCCTATTTTCCTCCACAAATATTATAAACTCGTCAAGATTGCCTGTAAACTCTTCAATGCGTCAAGTTTCAATCGACATCTAACGTTGATCCACTCTAGTCCTAAACCAACAATACATTAAGTATTGGATATCTGGTCTTAGCTACACCAAATTTAAATAACATATGTTTGTATTGAGACCAAATTCGTTTTTACAATATTATTTAGCACTCATATTGATGAATGTGTACCACTTAACCCATTTTGAATACTTAATCATATTAGTAAGTGTATAACATGTGTTTGGATTTCAAGAATATTTTGACAACATTTCCATGTAGTTCTCCAAGTACACCCATATTAGATGAGAAAATAAACATCTAAATATGTTACCTAGAGAACAAATGTGAAACAACTATTGAAATATTCTTACAAACCAAACACACATTATACACTCACGTCCTAAGTGAAATTAAGTGTTCAAGAAGAATCCCAAACTGGGGACTATCTAAGATTTACTCCTAATGAATAAATCTCAGATTTTTTGTAGGCCAATTTGATATATGTCTATTTAGCATTCATATTGATGAATTTGTACCACATATCCTATTTGTGAGCGCTTCATATAACTAGTAAGTTTATCTTGTGTGTTTGGATTTCAAAATATTTTGGCAGTATTTCACTATAGTTTCATAAGTGCACTGATGTAGATGGGAAAATACCCACTTACGTATATACCTTGAGAACGAATGGGGAAACGCATGTCAAATTTTTGAAAACCAAACCCGAAATATACACTCACATCATAAATGTCATTAAGTTTTCAAGAACAGTCCCAAACTGGAGACTATCCAAGATTTATTGATAATGGGTAAATCTTAGCTAGGATAAAAGGATATATGTCTATTTGGCATTCATATTGATGAATGTGTACCAACGATCCCATTCTTGAACACTCGATCTCACTAGTCAGAGTATAATGCATATTTAGGTTTCAAGAATTTTTTGACAACATTTCCATATAGATTTGCAAGTACACATTTGTATATGGGCAAATACCCACCTACATATGTACCTAGAGAACATACTGGGAAACAAATATCAAAATATTTTTGAAAATAAAACATGCATTATAGATCAAATCCTAAGTGATATTAAGTGTTCAAGAACATTCTCAAATGGGTTACTATTCAAGATTTACTCCTAATGAGTTAATTTTAGACAACATTTAGACCATCAAAGTATATGTCTATTTAGGGACTAGGGTTTAGGGTTTGGGGATTAGGGGTTAAGGGTTTATATTTTAGAATTTAGGTAAATGCATAATAATTTTGGTATTAATCAAGTTAGTTTAGGTAAATTCATATCAATTTAGTGTAATAATTGATCAATGCATCCAACATAGAAAATAAAGTAAGATTCGTCGTAAATGAATTCAAACAATTATACATTATAGACAAATCAAACAAGAAATTATACATGAATTTATATTTTAAATGGATACGAAAGAAATTTTAATTGAGTTCCAACTATGCAAGAAAATATGCAACAATAAAGCAAAAATAAAGCAATCAAACAACCAATTATTCAAGCAATTATATATGAAATCCAATTACAGAAAAATGAATGAAAGACAAAGAAAAAAATTAAGGTAAATAAATAAATAAGCAAGTAGAAAAAAGACCTAAAGAACAAAGATCACAATAGTTGATGCCAAATGATGTTAGAGTGACTAGAAGTACCAACGGTGGAACCAACTCAAGTAGTAGTTGAAGCGGCGACAGTTGCATTGGCGGAAGAAACAACAAGGGTTGGCACCAGTAATAGCAGCAGTGGTGTTGGCTAGAGCTCCAAGCAATGGCAGTGATGAGTGAGAGAGAGGAAAGGAGTTAGTGGTGGCGGGGGTGTTAGGGGTGTGTTCGGTTAGGAATTGTAGGGAAATCCAGGAAGAAGAAAGGATTTTACAATAGGATAGATATAGAAAAAGGGGGAAATAAAGAACCCGCAGATGTTATTAATAGAGATAGGATGTTAGTTCTAAGTAGAAAACTAACATCAGAGCCAAAACGACATTAGAGTTTTTTATATTATGTTGGTTTAACTCAAAAATGGATGTAGTAGTGAAGCATTATTATGTCGTTTTAATCCCAAAACTGACGTCACACTTCTAGATAAAAAAAATTCAGACGTCGTGTGTCAATATCCCTTACATAACTAACGTGCAAGGCTAATTTGGAGGGAACAAATTATTTTGTGGGGAGCATTGTGGCAACATTATCACATTAGTTCGTGTCTAAGTAACCTATGTTGAATTTATGAGAAAATAATATCATATATGAGATTTTTCTTTGGTTTCTCTTAGGACAACTGAAACTATACGTTTCTTAAAGAAAATAATATTTTTGTGGGTTGCATATATGGAAAGGTTATTGCATCAGTTTTTTTTAAAATTGGTGCAATATTTTCTGTCCCAAAATTTTTCGAAAATTAATTTTCCTGGGTTATTTGTAACATCGGTTTTGGTTTAGTAAACTAACATTGTAACTAAAGTAGTACTGAGTTTTTCCCTTAATGTTAACCGTCAAACTATTGTGGTTCTTTGATTCAATTAATTGATGTTGAATTATTATTACGTCAGTGTTTTATAAAATGGACATAATACCATGAAACACTAGAGTCACAAAATGTACTAGTGTTCATCCCTTTGTATGATTGAAAATATTTTGGAGTAGCTTATTGTCTTGTTCACCGTATTATACATGTGAGATTTGGACTAGTTTTAGCAACAAGTAGTTTAATCATAATTATTGGAATTAAGTTTTTTTCATCCTTTTAGGCACTAGGGTTTTATTCCCCCTACCACTTGTTATACATGTAGGCACTTAGGTTTTGTCCCTATTATTAGGAAAAAGGTCTTTATTCCCCATACCATTTTTTTAGTTTTTATTTCTCCCACCAAACACTAGGGTTTTATTCCCCACTACCATTTTATCTGTTGAGAAGTTTTTATTCCCTTCTCTGTGGCTTTGGGTTTGTGGTTTCGTAGAGATACTTTAAATGCAAATAGTCTTTGTTATAATCTACATGCACTTTGTGGTTTGTTTTGATACATGAAATGCTTTTATTCAAAGAATATATATGTTAAGCCGCATGCTTTCTTGTGATAAATACTTCATCCTTTTTTATTCATTCTTTTGTTACTCATTTTCTCTTGAACTTGCCTAAAACGTGTTAACCCCCTCTTTCCTAGGAATGCCCTTATTTTACACTTAAATGTTTAAAGTGATCAAGTATATCTTAATTCACATATACCATTTTTTAGGATGCATACCTTTTTCCTCCCTCTTCTAAGTGTTCATCACAAACCACCCATATATAGGTGTTTTGGAGAATGGTGACTCAGAAGGAACATGTACCTAGAACAAGGAGTCAAGGATAGCTTGGGATGGCTAGGTTTCCCTCTGTGATGAGTGCTTAGATAAGTTTTATATACTTTTCCTTATTAGTATTACACCCCTCATAGTGAGGAACAATGTAAGATTTGTAATAATGTAATCATATAGTATAGTTTTATATACTTTTCCTCATTAGTATTACACCCCTCATAGTGAGTAACAATGAAATATTTGTAATAATGTAATCATATTGTATAAGTTTTATAAACTTTTCCTTATTAATAATACACCTCTCATAGTGAGGAACAATGTAAGATTTGTAATAATGTAATCATATAACATCATTTTGCTATATACTCATAATGCCTTTATTCATCGTACCTTTAAGAAATTAAATCAAATACCTTCCCCATACATACATATTAGTATGCCTATAAAATTATATGGGTTTATTTATCAATTAAGAAAGGAGGGGATCTCCTCATAGTTCCCACTTATTACAGTATGATATCAAATATTTAGAAGTCAATTACTCTAATTATTTTAATTTATCATATTTTGTTCCTATACTTATGCCTTGTATAGGTAGTTAGATGACATGTGGGGGATATTGATGGTTCTACCTCTAAGTCCCAATATACCAAACAAGGCTTGAATCCTTGCCTAACTTTTTCTCTCATGTTCCCAAACCACTTACATGGTTATGACCCAGCATAGGCTAACCCTAACTACCCAGATCCTCTGCTTAGTGGCTAGAACTTCCCTATGTAAGAGTTTAGACTTTAACTGATTAGCTCCTATCTTTGGCCTTGATGGGAAGTCAGTTCAAACATTGTAGATTTGTGTCTACCTTGAATGGTCTCATCTAGATTAAACCTAGTTTCTACCTGGACCCTTTTTTATGTGTGCTTAAAGTGTTCTCTCACCATTTCTCCCTTGATAAGGATCATGCTTAGATATTGACCTTTACACACTAGATTAACTTTTATAACTAATATACCTACTTTTCATTAAATGGAAACCTAAATGAACTCCATTAGGTTTAGGCAAGGCATTCCTACAACATGGAATTACTATAATATCATTTTTCTTAAAGATCTCTGCCTAAGAGTCTAGTAGGAGTTGACATCATGTAATAGGAAACCATGTTTCCCTATCCCATTATATAATTTATATATGATATAGGGATGTGTTTATAGATGTTTAAAGAATTACACCCCCTTGATGGAATGAAGTGTTTGTATATATAGTGGAAAGTTTTTGAGTTTATTCTCTGGTTGATCTTGGCACAATGTTGGATTTACGTTGTAATGTTTTCATCATTAAACGTATTTAGTACAAAAAGAAAAGTTTAATGGATGATATCTAGGGTTCATGGACCAAGTCACCACCAAATTAGGTTTGTAGGTAGTAAAAACCCTTCAGTTATGCACCTTGACTTATTAGGTCAACCAATAAACCCTAGACTTCATGATAGAGCAATGAATAAGAGGTTTTGGATATATATGCCCTTAGAAGACTTACCCCCTTGTGACTGTTATAGATGGTTAGTTGGGTCATATATAAATCCTTTAAGGGGTGGATTTATATACTCCTTTAATCTTTAGGGGTAAAACACAACCGTAGCACTATTTGCATTTAGTAACAGACTGAACACGTAACTCTTGGGTAGATTTTACTAGTAATGTAAATTAAAGGTATCTACCACCTAACTGGGGTAAATGGGTAAAACTTTATAAACCTACCACCACATATTTTAGTTTAATGATTGAAATAATTTTAAATTGATATTCACTTATATAAAATGGTGAATATAAGTAAGTTATGTCTCAAAGTTAAGCAAAAAGGGATAACTAATTGATAAAAGTTAGAGCTTGATGCCCCTATACCCCGACTTGCTTTAATGTAATGATATAGATAAGTCTAATATAGAATCCAAGATAAACACCTTTTAAATGTAATGGTATAGATAACTCCAATAGAAACTAAAATAAACATATCATCAATGTTAAATATGGGGAGTCTACATCTTTATTGCACGTGATAAAAATTAAGTAAGAGGCACATGTGTAGTTAATGTGTGCAGTATGGTCATGGATGATTAGTTTGATAGTTACATATTCTACACTATAATACTTAAAGAAGGATAGTAAAGTCTGGTTTCTAACTACAATAACCTAGACTAAGAACCTAACAATTTGTAAAGATGTGTAGCTAAGTACACTATGTTGTGAAGGAACGGATTTTTAGGATAAAATGGTCCTGGGCTCCAAGTCAAATTATGTTATTGTGATCAATTATTGTGTTCTTTGATATGAATTAGTCTCTAATAATAATTTGTATGTCTAAATGAATTCACTCTCCTCACTTGAGAAATATTTACAAATTTTTCCTCTAATTTAGATTCATAAATCATTTTGATGTTAATTAGTGCAACTTGAATCATTTGTTCCTAGATATCTTGATTAGACCTTGACTTCTAGATTTGTCTTTAGTTTACAACTGATGGCTTTGTAATCAATAAAATATTATCATATTAAAAGACATATATATTGTGGGTGGTATTGTTTTCATAATCCAAGTAGAAGAAGATTGATCTACAACTAGAATTTTTTGTATATATATAATTTAGTTTAATAAAACTTAGACCCATGGAAAAAATGTCAGAGTCTTTGGATTTACAATTTAGGAATTATGAAACTTTGCATAAATCAACAAAGAAAGGAGTAGTTACCACTTTAATAAGAGTTAACCAAACATTTGTAAGAGAAAGGCATGTTCCTTCTTCTATAATGTTTTTTCTAGAGGTTATAGGAAGATTAATGAATGATCCAAAACATCTTTCTCCCCTGCCGATTTCCTCAAAAAGCATAACACCTACATTGTCACCTTGTTTTTCACAAAAACGGCCATATTGTGGATAGTCTTAAACCCTAAACCTCCCTGTTGCAACTTCCACCTTCCTTATAGTTGATGAATTAATAGTGTGATTGTTACTTGTCATTGCACCTCTTTGGTCGTGACCATCTCAAGATTCAATTATCTTTCTCTAATCGACTCTACACCCTTTATCCTTCCCCTAATTGATGGGTAGTCCTATATAACTAGAAGCCCCTTGACAGTAAGTGCAACACATCTTCTAGAATCCCTTGACCTTTGACCACTCAATCCTACAACTTACAATCCCAAATATCAACAAGACCACATGCAAAAAATAAAGCCTTACCCATTCATATGAAATCCTTAGTACTAATAACAAAAACCTAAAACATTTCATCTAACCTCACTCATCTTGAATCTCATAGAATATAGATCCTATCCAAAGAATTTAAAACCTAGACACATTCTCATCTATATTGTAACTAAAACCATGAACAAACCAGCTCCTTCATTTCCTTACTTTCTCACCTATTCTTGCAACCTAGTTGGAAGATCTACTATCAATGTTATAGGAGGAAACACCTCTACGACTCCTATTGTGGGACATAGAGAATTGTGTCTTACTAAATACCATCTTACTTTACGCTTACCCGTTCAAGATATGAGGTATTGATGATAAGGTAGGCCCAATTGTAGAGATAGAGAGAAGGGATTTCCACCACTCTCCTACTATAATTCAATTAGGCAGACAATCAATGTTAAAACCCTTTACCTATAAGTTTTCATTTGATTTTCCATAGTTATGGTTTTAGAAAAGAAATCATATTATAAAGATATGATAAATAAAGGAGTAGACAAAAATCTTGATATTTAGTTACAAAGTGTATTTATACTGTAACCTAGACTACTTGATTGGGTTACATATCTATCATATGGTATATACATATTAATTAACTAATACCAATAAGTAATACATCTATAAAAGTTAGATGCATGAAACCAATTTGTAATGATGCATTGTCTATATAATAAACATAAGATGTTGTATATAAAACATGGGTAGATTGATATTCTAAACCATTTAACGAATCATCATAAAGTTCATTACATACATTACCAATTTCTGAGATCTAGAATTACTAGTGAACGTATCCTATATTTTTATGTTATTTGTTTTTTGAGTTGAAAATCGTAGATGCATATACATATGTATTACAAGGTAATCTGGTAACATATAGACATAGGGAGCAGATCAAACTATATTGATCAATTATGAATAAAAGCAACATGAAATATGTTTAAAAATGTATATATATGAACATAAGTACAAATTAGCATAATCTACTTTCATTCATAAATTTAATACATACTTATATTTGGTGTGTATTCGTGAATTAGATAATCAAAATATGTATATACAATGCATGACAAATATGATGTTAGGAATAATATGGAATCACATGGTATATGAGAGAGAATGACATTTCAAGTAACTCTGAGGGTTCATATTATTACTCAAACATATATGTAATCTAAACACATTTAGACTAATATGACTTAAGATAGATCTTAAAACTAAGTGATCATAACTAAGACGAACAATATGCATAGCTATATAAGGAACTTATAAACATGATCTCTTTTTATTTGAATAACACACATAATGTGTTTATAGGACAAACACTTGGACTTGTGGGCCCAAATATTATCAATAGAGTTAACTTATAGTTGTGAAGACAAAGTATGTGCATATCCCTAATTTTCATAGTTCATTTAATGACTAAACTCTAATTTTGCATCAATGGGGAAAATATTGAGTAATAGTCTGCTTTTAAAATCTCTTGAAATCCTTTTGGAATATTATTTTTATCATTGATTTCTCTATTATTGAAATCATGTTTCTCTTATAGATGAGTCATGTGAATTCAATTGCCATATTTGGATGTCTTCATCCTTTTTTGTACTTGAAAACACTTTGTACATGACTATGACCTTGCTATTCTATTATGCATGTGAGATTTTGATTAGTTTTATCAAAAAATATCTAACTATATATATGGACACCTAGGTTTTCTTCCTCCCTCCAGACGTTGGGGCTTTATCCTCCCTACCATATATCATATATTTAGGCAAATTAGGTTTTATTCCTCCTACCATCCATAATGTTTTATTTTCCCTATCATGTTTGATATTTTGGGAAATGAGGTTTTACTCCTATCAGACATTGGGGTTTTGTCCCCCTTCTGATGTTATATATGTTGACCACTGAGGTTTCATTCTTCTTATCATGGCTTTTGGTTTATGGTGCCCTTTCCCTACTTTAGATTAAGCGAGTCTTTGTTATTATCTACATGCACTTTATGATTCTTGTGATTTGTTATATACTCTAATGGAAAGAATCTCAATGTTCATTCACGCGTTTTCTTGTAATAAGTGTCTCATCCTTTGCTAATATTTCTTTCATTTTATCATGAACTTAACTAATTGTGTACCACTTCCTCTTTACTGGACATATTCATACTTCCACTAAAATATTTAAAATGTCCCATCATTTTCTTAATGCACATATACCTTTGTTTTCTTATGCATACCCTTTTCCTTTCTATTTTGTATGTTTTCCTGAACCACTCAAATGTAGGTATTTTAAAGGATGGTGACTCATAAGGGGTGTGTATCAAGAACATCGACCTGAGGATAGCTTGAGATGGACATGTTTCCCTATGTGACTAGTCCTTATTATAAATGAATAAATCTTTTTTGTTATTAACATAACACCCCTTGTATTGAGGAACAACGTAAAGTTTGGTAATAATGTAACAGACTGATAATCTACTACTATATACTAATAATGTCTTTATGCATCATACTTTTTAGAAATGAAATCAAATGCCTCCTCCTTCAAACATTTTAATGTGTTTAGAAATGGATAAATGATTCCTCAATTAAATAAGGAGTGGAACCCCTCTGAGGTCGCACTCCCTATAGGAAAGGTAAACATGTGTGTCTAGTATCTACCAAAATAGGATACCTAGTGTACCTATATCAGCGGTTGGTTTCATCTTAACTAGGACACCTTAATAGGATTAAATTCACATAGTCATATAGATAGGTGTCCATATCATGGAATTTGAAATATGATTGCTAAACATCCTTGCATGAACTGTGTATGATGCACTTGTAAAGAGTTTCCTACAAAATCATTGAGTTGTGAGCGACATAAATTCATGATTAATGAAATATGGACCTTAGTGCACTAGAAAGTTATTCTCTCTAACTTTTTGGGTTAATAATGAGATCTATTAATTCAAATAGATAATGGTAGTAATTCTTAGTTAAAATCATAATTTATGAAAATATATTTTAAATCAATGTATAAATCTCTTGTTCCTTTTTTGCAGACACATGGAAAACACTAATAATCTTTCACTGTGATCAATTCTTGAAAATGAAAAACTTGATGCATTGAACTTTGTGGAGTGGTACATAAACCTAGGAATTGTTGTCAAGCATGAGTGCAATCTTGAAATATTAGAATATGAATTTCCTAAAGAGACAAGTCTGACTATGCCAAAGGCTAAAAGAGATGCATACATGATATAGTACAATTACTCCAATGATGTGGCATGCCTCCTTTTAGCATCCATGATGACTTACCTACAAAGTAGCATGAGAATATGTATTACTCCTAATTTATTGAATATATCAACCAATTGTTTGAGGGACATGTTGTACTGGAATATGATGTGTCTAAGCTATTATTTAAGATCTAACTGATAGAGGAAGGTCCATGTTCTCCTCATAGTCTCAATATGATTGGGTATATGGAGAACCTAGAGAGATTAATTTCCCTATGGGCCACATATATCCCACCAATTGGATTATGTAATTCATTGCCTAAGTTTTACAACCACGTCACAAACTACAACTTTAATAAAATGGTTAAGATGTTGGTAGAACTGATGCATATGTACCAAAATATTTGCTTAACATATGAAAGGTCAAGACTAGTATTTTTTGTCGTTGCAATGGATGAAATCCCAAGGGAAATTAGAATTCTAAGAAATGTTCTACGACCAATTCCCATTCTTCTAGTCTTAAGGTGGATGGAGGTGTGGCCAAATTAAAGATGATAAGTGTCATAAGCCTAGATGTAGAAGAGAAATTTCCTCTTCTATGTGGGAGAAAATAAAGAAGTGAATCAGAATGAAGATATCAACCTTAGATATATACTCTAGCACAAACCTATCTGGATGTTCATCATTGGTATTAGATACTAGATGTGGATCTTACATATCTTGTAATGTGTAGGATTTGAAAAGAAGTAAACCCTTAAACAAGGTATTTGTTGGCCCATGAGTCATGAATGGAGCAATTTTTGTAGTTGAAAATGTGTAAATGTATAGTTCATTTCTAACTATCTAGCTTTAACAAATTTAGAGTTTATACTTGATGAAATGGTTTTCACAGGCTATTTTTTCATGCATATATTGTATATTTATTCATTTAGAGATATATTTATGCATTGCTTCTCATTATTAACATGTGAATCATTATTGCATAAATTATTGAGTATTTCTACCGAATCATGCTAAATTATCGCTTTTAAATTGGACTTCTATCACTTTTCCTTGTTTCAGGTAGATTGAGCATTTACATGGAATCTCGGTGCTACCAACTTAAATGTTGATGGTATCGACATGACATGAAGTTTCAACATGGAAATATGAAAATCTTGATGCTATCTAGACAACTCTTGGTGCTACTGAGTAAGGAGTTGATGTTACTAAAGCTACATGTTGATGATACCAACTCACCATCCAGAGCACATTAGTAATTGAGTTTAATTGACTTGGTGCCACCAATGCGCCAGTCGGTGGTATCAGCTTCAGTAGTCAAATCAAATCATAACTTGTAGAAAGTAACTCAGTGCTATCAACACACCTATCCATAGCACCCACACAATTTGAAGGTTTCAAGTCAACTGGAAACTCGGTGCCACTGACATCCTTTCAATGGTACTGACATTACACAATCAGTTTATATTAAAAATCATGTCATTACCAATGGTTGTGACTTAATGTCGGCCAAAGCCCCACTTATGACCCAAGAGGAGTGCAGCCAAAAGAGGACATCATTTTGTATCATGCTGTAATAGAGCATGAAGTTGAGAGAGGAGGAGACAAAGGAGATAGCCATAGACCAAAAGCTCTGGGTACTTTTGGATGGTAAATTTGTAGCCGGGATACTATGGATCAAGGTGTTCACCATAGGGGATCACCGTAACCACTTCTCCATGGGGTTTTCATTGGTTTTCTAATATGTATCCTATTTTATCCCTCTTCGTCTCTTTGTAGGATGGTAGAAATCATTTAGGGATAAAACCCATTTTCTTAGGACCTAGAAGTAGTGTGATGTTTATTTATATTCAAATTTTATGAATAGATAATTTATTTCCTTCTTTCTTGAGGTTAATCTATGATCTCTTGTCAAATTGTTTATGCTTGATTACCATATTCAATACACTAGATTGCTAAATGCTTCAAGAAAGGGATTTGGGGTTTGAAAAATCATAGCTTCACACAACTCATATTGCACCTAGGGAGAGGACTTGCGGCTATGAAAGCACAACCTAGAGATATCGATGATGCACCTAGCTAATTCCTAAACCACTATGACAGTGGGTTTTGTTTTAGTATAGATAGTTTATTATGTTATAGGAGTGAGTAATACTTGATACATGTCTTTGGTCTAGAGTTAAGGATGTGTAATTATTAAGGATATGAAATTTGGATGCAATGAATACTATAATAAAACCATAGTCTTGAAGAATCTATCCATTCCCGACCACACTTATTTAATTTAAATTTAGTTCTTTGCTCTCAGTTATAAAACAACCAATCAAGCAATTTTTCTAGGCCTAGCTGATTTGGTTTTGGTTAGTAGTATTCTTTGGTGAACGTTTCCTTGAATTTGACACTCGGGCCTCATAGGCCATACTACACAATCTGTACACTTGCCTTTTACACACACAATTTTAGTGTGTCAAGTTTGTCGCATCATTATCGGGAACAAGAAAACACTAGCACTATGAGTGATGCGACTGGACACTCTAGGACTTTTTTCTTTTAATTATTTTTAATCTTTTCTTTAAACAAGATCATAAATAACAAGTTCCTATTGAAAATTTAGTAGTATTTGGTACCTCACTTTGCCATTTGAATTTTCATGTAATAGTGAATGGTGCATATTTTGACTATAGATTATGGAGAATCCACTATGTCCAGTACAAGTGAAGAAGAGATCTTGCGCAAGGCGTGTGAGTTTGATGTTTCATCTGAGAAAATCATTTAGACTACCCCACCACATGACAAACAAGCATGGGCTATAGACATGGATGGGAGCAATGAAGAACATGTTGAGGAAGGGTCTGCAGAATAAACTATTTGGGAGAAGATAGAGGCATCGTCTGCTAGATCTCAGTTAGAGCCAATAAAATGTGAAGTAGTTAATGTTGGTAGCTACAAGATAGATCCTATATTTGTGGCATTAATTAGATCACAATTGTTCCCTGGCTACAGTATGGAGGACCCCATGGCGCACATAAACAACTTTTTTTAGAGCTATGACATGTTGAAGTTTGACAGGGTTTTGCCACGATGAGTTATCTAAAGTTGTTCTCATACTCTTTGTCAGATAAAGCCAAAGTTTGGTTCCTCAGCCTACAGTCAGATGCCATAAAAACTTGGGATGAGATGGTAGATGTGTTCTTCAAGTGATATTTCTCTCCGCAGAAGATGAATGAACTAGTGGAAAAAGCCATAACTCCAAGCAACATACAGAGGAGTCATATATAGAAGCTGGGAAAGATTTACAATATGCTCAGGAAGGTCCCTCATTATGAGATTGATCTATATGGGAAGATGAAGACATTCTATTATGGCCTACACAAAGGGGAGAGGACTACTCTTGACAATGTAGGGGCAAGATTCTTTCTCAACAACAAAGCTACATGATGTCACAAGATCTTAAAGAACATGGTGAACAACCAGTCCTATGGAGAGGAGGGAGAAGCACCAACAACAATTAAGAGTGCTATGGAATCAAGAGAGATCATGAACTTAACGCTCAAATGGAGAGGATCACAATGAAACTTGATAATAAATTTGGCACCTCGTCTGGAGGTAAGGAGGAGGGGACCATGTTTTTGCAGTAGTAGAATAATAGGGGCTACAATGAGTACTCATGGAGAAGGGATCCCAAATTTTTGTGGAAGGATCCTAGTAATTTTCAGCAGGACCCATCACAAGCTCAGCAACCCAAATAGTAGTAAGGCAGCACTTCACAACAGTATCAGCTGGACAGGGGTCCTAGTAAGATAGACAACATTGAAGTCATGCTAAGCTGACTAGTGAGTCAAAACCAAGCCTTACTGTACTAGACAAAAAGGGATCAAGAAAATCAAGGGGCTCATATCTACAATATTAAAATTAGATTCCTAAGTTCGAAGTGGAAGTGGAATCTGTCACAAAGACCAGTCACCAAGTATGTTTAGGAAATACATATACCCCCAAAACTAACTAATGGGTGAAGGTAGTACTTCTCCGTAGTGATAAGCATGTTACTAAGGAGTCACTTGATCAGCACAACTCAAAGCTACATTGGGTGTATGTGCCAAAAGTTCCATTTCCACATAGCTATACAAAAGACCATGGGGAAGTAGAATGCCAGGGCATTATTCTTAGACATGTACCTCAATCAATACATCATCTGCAAAAAGCAACAAGTACACCACATCTACATCGGTTTTGTAAGACAAGAAACTTCAAGTTTCATGCTATTTCCATGCCCCCAGTCCCAAAAAAGGTTCATTTGCAACAAGAACAAGTGAAGGTTCTATTTCATAGTGGAGCAGTCACAATCAACAAGGAGGAATCCCTAACTGAGAAGGAGCAGCCACATGTCACCCCATCCACAAGAGACATGCCCGATTCTATCCTAGGAGGTTGATTGATACAAGCTCAGGGGAGGAGATCCCTAATGTCACATATTTTCCTCCTCACATGTGTGTAGAGAAGCCACATGTACTATTTCCATATAGTCTAAAGTCAAGAAGGGAGGAAAAGCAATTTAAGAAATTCCTAGACATATTTGGAAAGCTTCAACGATCAATATCCCAATTGTGGAGACGATAGAATAGATCCTTGCATATATAAGAATTTTTTAGGATATCATAAAAATAAAAGCCTCATAAAAGATACATATGTCTTGCATGTTGATGAAGTGGTTAGTGCCATCAGGGAAGACTTTCGACAAAGATAATGGGCCCAGGATGTTTCTACATCCCTTGTTCCATTGGAAGTAAACATTCCAACAAGCACAGTGTGATTCTGGAGTGAGCATAAATCTCATTCCCCTTTCTACCTTTCAGAAGGTGATATAGAAGAAACCAATGAAGACACCCATGACAATCCAGTTGGTGAACATGTCAATTGTTATATTATATGGGATATGTGAGGATGTTCTAGTCAAAGTCAACAAATTCATCTATTTCATTGACTTTGTGGTCATGGATATGTATGAGATGTGAGAATCTGAGATGTTGTTAAGAGGTCATTCTAATATACAGTCAATGTGATCGTTGCCATGGGTAGAGGCTACTTGACACTTAGGATAGATGGTGATAGAGTGGAATTCATTACTAGATGAGTCTTCACAACCATCTCGTGACAACCTAGGCTAGAGAAAATCACCTTGTTGAGCCTAGGACATTAAATAGGGGCACTTATGGAAGGAAACCTAATTTTATTTCTGTTATTTACTTTTTCCTTAGATCTTTTTCATTAGTTACATTTTTTACAAGATGTATTAGATGTTTAGTTGATGCAATAAAGGTGTCTTGATGCATTTTGTGTAATGTGTAGAAACTCACAATGTCGATACCATTGACAGACCTGCTGGTACCATCGACACACTATCCAAATATCAGTAGGGATTCATCAAATATCTTGGCACCACCGACCCACCTGTTGGTGGCACAAAGTCCTTACCAAGTAGAGTCTAGAGATTTTCAAAGAAATTCGGTAGCACTGACAGAATCTGATCAAAAATGGTAGTGCTACAAAATATTCTCATCAATACCACCGAGAGGATGCTTGGTGGTACCGACTCATTCTAGTCAAATAAATTGAAGGATCAATACAAATTGATACCACTAACACTCATGTCAGTGGCACCAATATAGACGGACATACATACTTGCAAAACCTCCACAGTTTACCATCACATTCTACCTACTAGATCCACAGCTGTCGTAGGGAACAATCCACCCACCACCACCATACTGAGTATTCAGTACCCCCATTTCACCTTATAGTTTGAGTTCTGACTATGAGGACAAAGTCAAGTTCAATCTTAGGGGGTGATTGAATGGATTTATTTTGATTTATTTTCCATATTATGTAGTGTTTCTTATTTTCAAGTATTGGGATCCACAACCTATCTAGTGTAGTCTTGGAGTTTAGTTTATCATGATTGCATTATATAATTTAAAAAGAATGTGTTTTATGCTCCTCAAATTAATTGAAAACTGATCAATCTCTATAAGTTTATGTGCAAAATCTAAGACAATGCCAACTAGAGGAAGTGCTTGGTTGAGTCAGCTTGAGGACACTTTATATGAATGAAAATCTTACATTATCCAAGATTTGTGTATGATGATGAGGTTTGAGCCCAAAACAGCCAAACAAGTAATGAGATATTAAATGGGTTTTTTAGAAAGAAAATCTAAGGTCAACTTATACACATGTTAACAGGAGAGGGATGTGTCATAATTAAGAAAGGATTTGTATCTTAGTCATATGATTCCACCCACCTTTCATGACACTTCATTCATCACCTCAACATGATCAAGTAACCCAAATTATTTCCTCTTGACTTCATTGAATAGAATAATAGGTATCATGACAGCTAGTTTCTTTATAATGAATTAAAAAGAAAAAGAACATGTAGAATTGCATATCATTTAGTTGCATAATAAATTTCATGTAGATTTCATTTTTTGTTTGCATCCATTTTCATATTGTGTGCAACATGTATCTATGTAGAAACATGTATCTATGTCACTTTTTCCACAATTACTCCACAATTACTCCCAATTAAAGAAAAAAAAAAAAGTAATGATGTATGGTGAAGAAAGCCTGAGCGTTCATCATAGATCATGCTAAAATAAGAGGGCCAAAAGAAGTATAAAGAAAAGGCAAAAAAGGATGCCTTGAACTCAATATTAATTTTCTTCACAAAGAAGGTGCAAATGGTTTGCATGCATGCATTCTTTCACCCACACTCATCATTGGGATGAGACATTCAGTGTGTTCATCATCCCACCATAATAGTAGACATTAGGAGTCATGCATTTTCATTCTCATCATTTTGTAGGTTCATCATATTTTTTATGCATAAATAATTTGTATGTTACTTGCGATTCTAGTTTCACATCCACCTATCCCATTTCCACCCATTTCTCTATGTGGTAGGCCACATATATGATTGATCCCTTCATTCATTTCTATATGGGAACTGCTTCCAACATAGTTGTGAAGGTAGATCAGAGCAATGTAGATAGGAAATCACTTGGTTTGTCAAATGTATTTCTTGTTGACTATGATGTTAACTTCTCTTTATTAATAGTATTTCATTGATTTAAGTGGACATCTTTAATGAACATTTCTAGGCACTTCAGAGTAGTTATTTATTTAGTGGTTGGTAAGGGGCATTTGGGACCGTCAGGTGGGGTGATGGAGAAACATAGTTCATAGGGTTATCCTCTTGGTGACTCTTTCAAACGTATCCAAAGGTAGTATTTCTCAAGGGCAAGAAACATTCGAGCCTAGAGGATTTTTGTGCATTGATTTTCAATCACTTTTTTGTAGGATATTTTTTCATGCATTTATTGCATATTTGTTCGTTTAGAGATATATTTATGCATTGTTTCTCATTATTAGCCTGTAATTCTTTATTGCATCAACTATTGAATATTTTTACTGAATCGTACTAAATTTTCACTTTTAAATTGAATTTATATTACTTTTCCCTTGTTTTAGGTAAATTGAGCACTTACATGGGATCTTGGTTCTACCAACTTGAATGTTAGTGGTATCGAGATGACACGAAGTTTCAACAGGGAATCCAGAAATCTTAGTGCTATTGAGAAATCTCTCAGTGCTACTGAGTAAGGATTCAATGCTACTGAACCTACATGTCAGTGCTTCTGATTCACCATCTAGAGAATATCATAGCCGGTTTCATTTCCTTGGTGCCACTGACACACTAGTATGTGATACTGACTTTAGCACTCAAATCAATCAGAACTCAGAGAAAGCAACTCAATGCTATTGACACATGTGTCAGTAGTACTGATACAATTCAAGGGTTTCAAGTCATCCAAAAACTCGATGACACTGACATCCAATCATTGGTACCAACATTACGTGATTAGTTCAAATTCAAAATCATGTTAGATCCAATGACTGTGACTAATGATGGCCAAAGCCCCACTTATGACCTAAGGGGAGTGTGTTCAAAAGAGGATATCATGTTCTATCACGTTGCAATAGAGCACAAAGACGGGAGATAAGGAGACAAAGGATACAGCCACAGACTGGATGCTCCAGACACTTTTGGAGTGTAGATGTGTAGTTGAAACCTTATAGATCAAGGTGTTCACCAGAGGGGGTCACTGGAACCACTTCTCTAAGATTTTTCATTGATTTTCCAATGGTTAGCATGTTTTCTCCCTCTTCCTCTCTTTGTATGATGTTAGTAATCATGTGGGACTAAACCCCATTTTTCATAGGAGCCGAGAGTAGCATAGTGTTGCTTCATATTTATATTTATGAATAGATAATTTCTATTCATTCTAGACATGAATCTATGATCACTTGTCAAATTATTTATGCTTGATCATCATAATCAATATAATATACCACGAATTGCTTTGAGAGAGGGATTGGGGGTTGGAAAAATCAAAGATTTACACATCTCAATTTGTACCTTGGGAGAGAGCTAAAGATTGTGAAATAAAAACCTAGATATATCAATAATGCACCTAGATAATTCCTAAACCGCTATGAGAGTGGGGTTGCTTTTAATATAGGTAGTACATTACACTACGAGTGTGGGTAATACTTGCCATAGGTATTTAGTTCAGATTTAAGGATGAATCATTATTAATGGAATGACATTTGAATTCAATCCATACCATGATGAAACCATAGTCTTAAGGAATTTATACATACCTGATCAATCTTATTTAATTTAGATTTACTACTTTTCTTTTACTTATAAAATATCCAATCAATTAACTTTTTTAGGCCTAGTTAATTAGGTTTTAGTTAGTAGTAGTCATTGATGAACATTTCCTTGAGTTCGACACTTGGGCATCATAGGCCTTATTACATGATGCCAAACTTGCTTTTTTAGTGAATGGTTTTATCATGTCAATATTGCATACCATTCATAAGTAGAAATATTTTTATGTTCCTTGTTTGGACAAGAATTGCTATTCATTTTAGTAAGATATGGAGTTTTCCCTATATGATTAGATGTTTTCTTTTATGATAGTGCCCCTATGTCTAATGTTCTTGAATTATTAGATCTTGATATGTCTTTTTTTGACATAAATACTAAATCGAATGAACTACATGACTAACCATGACATACTTTTGGCATTTTCACTTGGGCCATGTAAATAACAAGTGCATTTTTAAGATCCATAAGGATAGTCACTTATACTTGTTTGACTTTGAATCTCTCGATACATTACATCATTTTTATTTGGTAAATGGCAAAATCACCCTTTAATGGTCATAGGGAGATGGAAATGAATCTATACAACTCATACATGTTGATATATGTGGTCTTTTTAGTTAACATCCACATGTGTGTACCAATTATTCATGATATTTATTAATGGTATGGCTAGATATGGATATGTGTATACTATGAGATACAATTCTAAGTCCATTGAAAACATCAGCATATTTAAGAATGAAGTACTGAACCAACTTGTCAAGAAAATGTGATGCTTTGTTCTGATCAAGATAAAGATATTTGAGCTTAGAGTTTGAGGAAAATCTCTAGGAGTGTAGTACTAGATCATAATTGATACTTCATGTAGATTGAAAATATAATGATATTTTATATAGAAAGAATTATACCTTGTTGCATATGGTGTGATCCATGATGAACCAATCCAGTCCTAATCCCCCCAAGGGACCTACTCTAGACATTGTCATGTTCAAACTTAAGCTCTGATGGGTTTCTTGTTAGTGGTACTGAAAACTTATGAAATCAAGTTCCTTAAGGTGGTGCTTATCATTAGTTTTACATAAGTTGGCAACTTCAGCTCCTGTGATATCCTAAGAGTTATAGATATACACATAAAACATCTCCTTGGGATACCTCTTTAAAAGGGAGAAATATGAGTTCTAGACTAACTAACAACACGTGATAAAACTATATTCAAAGCTATTTTTAAATGACAAATATAAAGCATTTATGACTAGGGATACAAAAACATTGATACAGTGCAATTATTTTCAAAACAATAATTGTGTTATGCTAAAAAAGTTTACCCCATAACAACACTAGGATAACACATTATACACCATAAATTCACTTCAATAAACATTATACACCATAAATGCACCATATCCATAGTAGTATTAACAATAAAAAAAAACATGTTTGCACCATGAAAATGTTGTGTTATAAAAAAAGTTGTAATTTACGCAACTAAAGTGGAATAATGACAATTGATTAACTGTTGTTTGAAGAATATATAAAAACTAATATTAACATTGTATTCAATAATGAACCAACATTAACATTGTCAAATAAGAGTGGGATCTAGTAGAGGATCCTTACCTTACTGAATCCAATAGAAGTCATCATCCACAACAAACACATACATTTTTTGCATTGGATGAATAAATTTAACTTAATCTTTCATAAATATATATATCATAAAGACCAAAGTATAGCATCAAAAATAAATGTAATGACTATATTCATATTTTAACACAATTGCATAATAATCAGTCACTAGGGGCCTATATGAAGGAAACAAATTCAAGATCTAAGTAGAGGGATATCTTAGCTATTTCAAGTCTATATCCAAGAGTCAGCCCCCTAAGCCAAGTCTAGTTCGTCCTATCATGTCCACCATGTCCTTAACCTAAGGGGTTGGAAGCATACCCTACAAAAGAAGATAGTTGGAGGTTCTCGGCACAAAAATTCTAGTATAAGCATATAAAATAGATATTGAGCAAGTCTAGGATAAAGGACCACAAATATAACAAGTATTTCCATGCAAGAGAAAAATACCATACAAGTGGATATCAAAAGAATATGAATTTCAATAAGAAGATAATCAACAGTTACACTTGACTATAACAAAATAAGGTATCCCTCAAGAGCACACGTCAAGAATTTAGGGAACATAACCCATCAACAATTTTAGTCAATTTGTATGAAAGTGAGATAAAGATAGCACTAGTGAAATATAAATAAAAAATGGTGGTTAGGGCAATAACCCAAAACCTGATAGAGAATGGAACATAACTAGAATCCCTAATATATAAAAAGTGGGCACATAACTCGGGTATGGAGCACATAACCTCCATCCTAAAATATAACATGGGAACATAACCTGAAAAACCAAAGCACTTATATCACTCTAGGGCTACTGAATCAGCAAGCATGCGATAATGTTGAGGCAAGTGAGAGTATAGTCACAAAATAGAATTAATGACATTTCCATCATACAAATGGATAATATGAAACATCCACCACAAAAGTGGAAAGCTTAGGGCTCCATCTCACTAAAAGTAACAATTTAGTTCAATTCCCCAATTATAGTTTCATCCTGAAATAAGGTAAACAAAGTAAAACTTCAGAGTCCAACATGAAACATAGATAGTTCAGGAATATCAGTGACTCCAATTCATAACATTAGACCCAAATAGGTAATCAAGAAATGAAAGAGAAATTCCATCATCCAAATACCTTAAAGAGTCCCAAGAAAGAGTATAAATAAAGTAATTACTCAATATGACTCCTAGGGGAATGCAACATACAAAAAGAGAGATAAATTAGATCAATTGCTTCATACATAATGTAGGGTATGCAACATACCTAATATAAGCCTAGATACTTCCAAGGTCAATTCAAGTTCCACATCAGAGCTTTACCAGTTAAGCATATATGTGAAATTAGGGTTAATACATCATTAATTACATGAACCCTTAAATTTATCTTTTTATTATGAACGAATTAGGTTATAAAAATCACACCATCATGTTTATCATACTTTTGTGATTCTATAACATATTATGTTTTTTTACTTATAGATTGTTAGTCATGTATTTTATTAATTATAACCAATTAGGAAAATGTCTGGATAATTACATATCTACTATATTGGAATTAGGCAACAAAAATTATACCATCATGTAGAGAAAAATACACAATTCCAGAATATATTTTTTTACTTTTTTTAGCTATATATAATATATTATGAATTTTCTAAGATATACATATTTATTACATTATTAAACATAATTGGATTTCACAATTCTTATATGCCTGATAGTAATATTTTGGAGTTAACAGAGTGACGTAATAAAATAGTAACTCTGTGGCTCAAAACACTCACGACTAAACAAAATGAACTGAGATGAAATGATGACAAGGAACAAAGACAGTGTGACAAAGGCAAATATTGGTTGGGCAAAATCAACAAACCAACACCTATGATCTTATTCCTTTCTTTTTTTTGACAATAAACACATACCCTTCATATATAATCTCTGGTCACAAAGTCTCATTGCAGTACAAGATTCAACAAACTAATCAAATGAATGGACTCCTCAAGCTTTCCCGAACTCAAGTACCTCTCGAAGAGGTCTTGACGTGGTCAGCAGAGGCTAAACCACCTGCAACCATGGGCGGTCAAGGGAAGGATGCTCAATGTCTTAAGAAATCAAAGAACATAGTAGTAAAATGATCAGTACTCGATTCGTGAAGACATAGTTCATTCTAAAGAAGCAAAAATGTAAAGGAAAGATTATGATGGAAGGGAAACATCAACATATTTTCCAAATAGTAGTATTAAGAGTCAAAAGGATAAAATTTGTGATACCTCAAATTTAATCAAATAAGGGTGGTGAGGTTTTTGTGAGATCATCTAGATTCATCATGGGTCCTTTTCAAGATGCACTATGGATGGATATGAAGATGTAAACTCACAACAGTCGCCAAGACCATGAAGGTTGGTTTGAAGGTGGTCAGGGATAAGTGAGGAACTCTTGTGTTTGGTAAAGGTGTGAAGGGGTATCGCAGAGGTGTTAGGATAGATATATGGAGGTCCAAAGTCCTAGAGATGAGAGGAGAAGAAAAAAGTAAAAGAAGTGGGGGAATAATATGGGAAAACAACAGCCATGGTGCCACTGGGATATCAAGGTGTGGGTGAAAACCCATTGAGTCTAGGATCTCTTAAATCACAAATGTGAGAGAAAACCAAAGCAAAGGAAAATAGAAGGCGAGAAGTATAAAAGTGAGAGATATAATGATTGGGAAAGTAGAGGAAAGTCTATGGATTGTAGAGTCTGGGTAGAGAGTGTTTGGGTGAGGGAGATGATGTATCATGAACAAAAGGACATGGATCCAAATTCGAGTCAGAACGTAACATTGACTTTGGGAAAACACAATAAATTTTTTATTAAAAAAGTGTGAAATAAATTTTGATACATTTTTTACTCTTTACCTTAAAATTTCGGGGGGCTATATGTATTCAATTGATATGAAAATAGGTATCCTACCTAATTGGGACCCAAGAAATAAGATTTTGTTGTTGGATTTAGATTTTTGAAGTTTCCTTTAATGAGTTATAACAAAATTATGGTTTAGGCTATTTATCTTCTTATATATTATTATATAGCCTTTTTCCATCAATAATTATAAAATTAGATACCTATTAAATTCACATTATTGTAAAAGAGTTATCTTATATTATTATGCATGGATTAATTAAATGTGTTCAATTACACATTAATTCCATGAATTTAAACATTAACTTATATAATGGTACATCATTCATATCTATGTGTCCATATCCTCATCGTCTTAGGCAATAGGGTTGGTGCGTGGACGAACCGCATCTACCCTAGGTTTTTGATCGGTTCTGGTCTCGGTTATGTAATGGCTTTAGAATTGTCTAAGAAATGTGTTAGCCTTTGGTTATCAAAAGAGCAGGAAGAACTAATTTAGATATAGGTAGATGAAATGACAGAGGAAACGTCTCACATGGAACATGTGCTTGTCGGTAAGTTGTTGACGGATAGAACCTACAATTTATGGGCAATGAAGAAGACCCAAACTCAAGCATGGGAATTGAAGGACACGGTGTCATTCAAACAACTTGAAGGGGATGTTTTCATTATCCAGTTATATCTGGAGCAACAAAAGAAGGTTGTGGATGCTTCCCCATGGAACTTTGACGATCATTGCTTCTTTTCAAGGAGATATTGTAGGAGGAGTCGGCGAGAGTAGTGATTACAACAAGTCCTTTCTGGATCCAAATCTATGTATTACCAATGGGATATAGGGGGGTCTATAGTGAAGGAGATCGCTGGAAGGATTGGTGAAGTCTAGAGATAGATAGAGATGAGTTGGGGTGGGAAACCTCCACAATATTCTGAGTTCTAATAGAAGTATCAAAACCATTAAAGAGATTCTTGAAATTACGAATGAGGGTGGAGAGATTGTCGATATAGAGATAAAATATGAATGTTTATCTATGCTCTATTTCTCGAGCAGTCTGCTAGGGCATGTTAATAAGGGTTTCCCAACTTTTAAAGGAGAGGATGATTAACGGCAGAGGTGGGGGATAGTTGAGGGCATCTCCAAGGAAGTCGAGAATGACAACTACTGAGGAGATTTTCAAAAAGTGGGATACAAGAAGGAAACTACAATTCTATCATCAAGCAAAGTCTGAGACAAAATAGGGATCGTGGAGTGACGGAAACAATTCATCAGGGTGTGGAGTGAAGCACTAGGTTGATCAAGATCTGGAGAAATAGATGGGTAGAAACGTTGCGAAGAAGTATCAAGAACACGATTAGAAAGAAATGTAAACTCATGTATCAGCAATGTCAAGAAATTAGAACCAGGCCAATTGAGAGGAGGATAACATGGGATTACGAGACAAGTGATTAGAGAAGAAGGCCGAAGAAATAGTACAAGAAGACTGAGAAGTCAAGAGTGTGTACATGATGGGCGTGAATGACATAATGAAGAAAAACAAGGTGACCTTCACACCTGGGGAACTACTAGCATGTCGGAATCATTTTTCATCTCTGAACATGCACTTGATATGGAGGGGGAGAGATAGGGAGTATGGGCAATGGCACCTAGAGTGGAATGGAAGAAAATTTTGGTGGAGGCAATGAACAATCAAAGGAAGAGGGGATGCATCCAAGTGTGCTTACTCCTACACAAAAAAAGAAGATTTCATGTGGTATAAGAAAGCTACAAGGAAAGAAGAAGGTAGGAAATCAAAAGAAAAAGCACATCCCTTGGGTCTACAAGATGAGTAGAGGGGCGAGGTTGGGAATATCAGAAAGCGGGGTGAATTGGGAAGTTATGATCAGGAAGAGAAATAGAGGATTGGAACAGTGTGACATGGAGCTTGATGATCAAATAAATCAAACATAAGGGGTAAGAAAGCAAAACAAGTTGACATGGCTGAAGATAAGTATGATAGGACAAAAGGTGTCCAAGTAGCAGAGGTTGGCAAGGACTAACCCTGTGAAGACAATGAAAATCATCAGCTGGAATTGTCAAGGTATGGGCGACCCTAACAAGGTGAAGGCTCTCCAATTATGGTGTTGGAGAGAAAGTCCAAACATAGTCTTCATCATGGAGACTATGATATCTAGTTTGAAGTTAAAAGATGTCAAGCACAATTGTGATTTTTTAAACAATGTCTGTATTTCTAGTGTAGGAATGGTAGGGGCATTGGATGTTGATGTGGAAATATTGGGTTGCTCTCAAAGGCATGTGGAATGCATGGTAGAGGAAAGGGTAGAAGGAAATAGATGGAAATTCATAGGAATTTATGGGTGGGCGGATCAATAGTAGAAACATAATACATGGGATTTGATGTGCACCTTGAATAATAATTTTGATGTCTCAGTTCTATTCTTTGGTGATTTCAATGAGATTGTGTCGAATACAGAGAAACTAGAAGGGCCACCAAAGGACGACGGAGTGATGTAAAGCTTCAGGGATGTAATAGATGACTATGGACTGGTAGATCTGGGTTTTGTTTGAAATATTTTAACATGGCATAGAGGGCTTTCAGTTGATACTCTTATTCAGGAGGTCAAGCTCAAGGTCAACAACCTATGAGCAATCGCCATCCAATTAATGCCAACCATCAACAACCATCGGGATATAGAAACAACAACAACATGAACTGCAACCAACTTTAGCAAATGACTCAACCACAACCAAATTCCAGCTTGGAAAGTCTCCTTGAGACTTTTATGACTACACAAATTCAATAAAACAATGAGTTCCAAGCACGTGGCAATCTATTGAAGGATGCCATCACACAACTTTCTTCTAAAGTTGATGGGATTGTCACCCATATAGAGATGTTGGAGAACCAGATAGCTCAACAAGATTTAGCCAACCAAGGAGCACCTTAAGGTTCTTTGCCCAGTCAACTAGTTATGAATCCCAAGGAGACTTGCAAATCCATGACTCTAAGGAGTGAGGTAGTCATAGGAGGGTCTGCACTGCATTCTAAGAGGAAATCTATAGAAATTGTTGACACCACTTTTGAGGATACTTTTGAAAACCAAAGAAAGCAATCTTCTGGAAATATGCATAAAGGTTACTCTTATTGCAAGCCTAATGCTCCTTTCCCTCACAGGTTTGCTAATACAAAAGATGATGTTAAGTTCAATAAGTTTATGGACATCTTGAACAAGATGTATGTGAATCTACCTTTAGTTGAAGTCATAGCTGAGATGCCCTCTTATGCCAAGTTTTTGAAAGATATCCTAACAAAGAAAAGGAGATCCGGTCAACCTAAAATCATTATGTTATCTAAAAGGCTAAGCTCTATCATCCATAACTACATGCCTGAAAAACTAGATGATCAAGGTGCTTTCGCTCTCCATTGCAAGGTTGGATATTCAACTTGTGATAAGGCCTTGTTGACCTTAGTGCTAGCATCAGCTTGATTCCTATTTCTTTGTGGGAAAAGCTTGACTTGGGAGACTTGAAACCAACTTCAATAACAATTCAGTTAGTTGATCTCTCAATCAAACATCCTAGAGGAGTATTGAATATGTTCCCCTACCGATAGGGAAGTTTTTCATTCTGTGTGATTTTGTGGTCCTTGACATGCAAGAGGATCCAGCAAACCCAGTTCTTTTTGGAAGACCATTCCTCTGTATTGTAGGTTGTCTTGTTGATGTTAGTGAAGGAAAACTCACCATCAGAGTTGAAGATGAAAAATGTGTGTTCTCTATTTATGATGCCATGAAAGCACTAAGCTCTAAGGAGTACCTTTATTTGATAGATACTATTGATACGCTGCTTGAGGAAGAGAAGAATTCTGTTGAGACTGTTCTTGAAGATTTTAAAATAGAAGATAATGATGAAGGCACAAAACTCACCTTCAATTAAGAGGTTCTTGAAGCCTTGAAGATTTCAACAAGTGAGGATAATCAAAGGAGAGTCAGGAAAGCAACACCGTTGCTCCAAACAAATAGGTAGAATTAAAACTCCTCCCACCAGGTTTGAGGTATGCTTTCTTAGACCCAAATTCCACCTCTCCAGTCGTTATAAATTTTGAATTGAATAAAGAATAAGAAGAATTATTGTTGAATGAACTTAGAAGCTATAAAAATGTAATAGGATACTCAATTGATGACCTTAGAGGAATCAACCCATCTATTTGCATGCCTCGTATAGCTTTAGAAGAAAATGCCAAACCTTGCATAGATCTTCCAAGAAGACTAAATCAAAACATGATGGAAGTTGTTAAAAATTAAATTTTCAAACTCAAAGATGTAGGAACTATATATACCATCAGTGATAGTCCTTGGGTGAGCCCTATACATTTCGTACCGAAGAAAGGAGGAACTACAGTATTAAAGGGGGGAAATGACGAATTAATTCAAACAAGAATTCTCACTAGATGGTGAATGTGTATTGATTATAGAAAATTAAATAAAGAAATTAGAAAAGACCATTTCCCCTTTCATTTTATTGATTTTATATTAGAAAGACTTGCTCATCATTACTACTTTTGTTATCTTGACGGGTATAGTTGTAAAATTTTCAAATCTTTATATAATGGTAATCAAAAGACCAAAGTATAACAACGGAATAAAAACATGACTATATTCAATTATAAAACAAAGGGTTACAAACTTACATTACAAGGATCCATGTAGAGGAAATCTAAACCACCTCAAGATTGTCTACAACCTTCATCATCACGATCTAAGTCCAAGTTAACATGCCTTGCATCCATGTCCTCCACCTTGGGTTGGAAGCATACCCCAGCAAAAGAGAAATAATAGGAGACATCAGCAAAGGCTGGTATGTGCATACTAAAAAGCAAATTGAGCAATATAAGTAAATAAAGGACATAAAATGTAAAGGCTTCCCATGCAAGAAATAAGGACTACCCAATCGAGCATAAAAGAAAAGAATCATTGACATATAAGAGAAGATACTTGCCAAAATAAAAATAATAAGGATTGTGCAATACTAGCACATAACAAAAGTAGTAGGGCACACACCCCACAACATCATCAACCTGCATGCATGTGAGATAAACATAGCCCTAGAACAATATAAATACAAAGGCGGCCAAGCACAAACTTGAACCTGATAGAGAAAGGAATACTGCCAATCTCCCAATATATAAAGTTGAGTATGGATTACTTCCACACTCGATTATAGAGGAATGGTATACTGCCACCCTCCAAATAAATAATAGGGGATTACTGCCCCAAAACCTAAGTAATTTACACTACTCTAGTGCTACTGAATCACATAGCATGTTTAATGTAGAGGCAAGTAGAAAAGTATAGTCAGAATATACAATGTTTCCATCACACAATGGACAACTCAAACAAATAAACATCCACTTAAAAGTGGGCATATATCACCAAGTAAACTTCCACATCACAGTGGGCATATAATATCAAAAGTCCAACGTGCACCAAGACAACAAGATAATATTCCAAGAGAATATTCATGATCACAAGATCAATAACAAAATAAGATACTTCACATGAAGCATGATTTCCAAAGAATAAGACAATGTGTAGGCTAATGTCCATAGGACCAAAAGTAAGACAAAAATAGGATAATTTCCCAAGAATAATAATCGGGGATGCAAACATACCTCAACTTCAGAGTCCAAAGTCCAAATACACATCTAGGTCCAAGCCTAGGTAGCCAAGGAACCTATTAAGCATATATGTGGAATTAGGGTTAGGTTTATATTGATTTCATAAGCCCTAAAAACCACCTTTTTATTATGAGTGAATTAGGTTATCAAAACCATTCCATATTTTAGGTTATATTTTCCTGAGTTCAAAACATATTTTATTATATTTTCTAACTTATAAATTATTAGTTATGAATTATACAATTTATTATCTTATTTAATTAGATCCAATGAATATTTATTTGAAATTTTTGGCCCAGCAGATAATTAGTTATATAATTTAGAAATCCGACCAATCAAATAAAGCTGCATAAGTAAATAATCGAGAAAAAGCAAAAGAGGGAGAGGAGTCGGGCCGGCCTAGCTGACATGGCCCAATCATAAGCAGCCATGTCACTCAGTCAAAGGCCCACTTGACTCAACCTAAAGCAAAACAAAACATAATGAAATGACCAAAATACCCCCAATGGGAAAACAAAGAGGTAAAGAAATGAGATGGGGTATACTCGGAAATCCACGAAGGATCGTCTTCTTCGCTGATAGAACACGGAGATGAAGAACGGCATTGGGCACATCAGCTTGGGCGTCGATGCCCAAAATCGAGCTCGCGGATGTGCTTAACTAGAGAACAAAAGGCAACTACCGCACAATACCTGAAGGTCGGGTGGACTCAGAGAGCTCCTGATGTGGTTGCGCATAGATTGGGGTCAAAGCCGGGGAGGCCAACTAATCCTCACTGGTAGTAGGTTCAGAAATGGCAGAGATGTGGAAAAGATGTGTGGGGTGCGAAGAGACCAAACTGGCCCACTAGATAGGCACACAGAGGTGTGAGAATGATCAAGGAAGGGTTCACCATGGGTCCGATGGTGAAGGCTCACTAGGAGAGGGAAAGGAAAAGGAGAACAGGGGAACAACGGAGAGTATGGGCGACGAGTTATGGATGGTCTAAAGATCTCATGAGCCCTAGCATATATATATATATATATATATATATATATATATATATATATATATATATATATATATATATATATATATATACTCATTGGGTTTGGTAGAGGGTAACGGAGGCAAGGGAAAAGAAAGCAGAGGAAACAAAGGAAGGTAGATGGAGAAAGGAGAGAAAGAATCGAAGAGGAAACTAAAGCTTGTTTTATAGGGAAAGAAAGGAAGTGGAGGAAGGAGAGAGTACAGATACCACACGATCTGAATCCAACGCTCCAAAAGAAGCCCAAGATTCCAAAGCCAGCGTGACACATATAAATCAAAAATCGAATCCGATCAAATCAAAGTGTGAATGCATTATTTCCTTATTCTCTCTCTCTCTTGATTTGGGGGTTCAAACATTTACCAAATTAAGTGGAATTTTGCACATAGGCCAATTAAGGCATGTAGATTCCGATTATTCACTTAGTTTTTTCTTTTTAGAAACTTTTAATGGGTTAAATAAATCAAATATCATTTTCTCTTTTCTTCTTCGTTTATGGCTTTAGGATTATCCAAATTTGATGAAACTTGACCCACAAGTCATATTTAACATGTTAGATACAAATTTTCCATCAATTTTACATGTTGGAGTTATTTTTGTAATTATTTATTATTTTGAAGGTTCTACTCACTTTCTCTCTCCTAATCTTACCTTTTTAGCAAACTTTCTACAAATTGGATGAAAATTCACCCAAAGGCTATATTTATTATTTAGATTACGAATCTAAGATTATTTTCCTCTTTTGGATTTATTTATTTATTTATTTATTACACTTTTTAAGCAATTTCTCTCTCTTAACTTGCCATATTATTTCAAGGTTGTCCAAATTAAATGAAAATTGACATGTAGGCTTATTTTGATGTGTAGATTACGAATTTGGAGTTTATTTCTACTTTTAAGACTTTTTTACATGAGTTTTATCATCTGGCCCATTAGAGGCCCATTAACTTCATTATGCATCCAATTAAGTTATTTATCATCTTATAATCACCAAATGAGTTATATGATGTATTATATTACATTATTCACGCATTAGATTATTAGGATCACTCCAACCTCAACCTTGTTTGGTCAAACCCAAAAGGTCAAACTTCTAGGGTGGGGTCCATGATCTGGTATGTTACAATAGTGGCTTCTTCCAAATCCCTATCCACCCACTTGATCAAGAAAATACCACTTTCACATGCACCTATGGTACATATGCTTATAGGCGGATGCCTCTTGGGTTTTGTAATGCACACACCACATTTCAAAGGTATATGATGGCAATATTATTTGATTATATTGAAAAGATTGAGGAAATATTCATGGATGACTTTAGTGTTTATGGTAATTCTTTTGATGATTGTTTGTTGAATCTAACTAAAGTTTTGTAGAGATGCCAACAAGTCAACCTCATGCTTAATTGGGAGAAGTGTCATTTCATGGTGCAAACAGGGGTTGTACTAGGCCATGTTATTTCAATAAGGGGAATTGAAGTGGACAAAGAAAAAGTAGAAGCAATTGAGAAGATGTCGACTCCAACAAATGTGAAAGAAGTTTGTAGTTTCTTGGGACATGTAGGGTTCTACAAAAGATTCATAAAGGATTTTTACAAAATTGCAAAGCCACTATGCTCCTTGCTAGCCAAAGACATTGAGTTTATATTTGATGATGATTTCCAAATAGCTTTCTGGACACTAAAGAATGCTCTAATTTCAGCACATATGCATCCAGCCAATGGATTGGAGTGCTCTGAAGTAATGTGTGATGCAAGTGATTAATTAAGGACCATGAGTTCTTGTGTTACTTAAGGAACTTTGAGATTCCACAATATTTTGTGATTCTCTTTATTCCCAGTGTAAAGCATGTGCCCGAAAGGAAATTTGAAGTTTTAGATAGTAATCACACTCTGACTTGTCAAGGTGTGATTCCTTCTTTCTTATACACTTCTCATGATACACTATCATTGTGTTTCAGATGGAGTCCATCATGATACATTATAATGATCTTCTAGAAGGTTCTCAAACTCTTGGTTCATAGTATTTCCATATTGATCATATCGAAATTTAATACTTATACCAAGTTTGTTATATACTTCATTTTGATCTTGTTCAACACTTCAAGAGATTCATGTTTGTATTTCACTAAATACAAACTATCATATCTACTGAGGTCATCGGTGAATACATTGAAGTACTAGTGATTACCTTTAGCATTTATTCTAAAAGGTCTATATACATGAATATGCATAATCCTTATTAGAATAATCGTCCTCCCACTACATCTAGTGAAGAACCTTTATCATATTGCACAATGAATGAGATTAGCATGTTTCTATTGGTTCAACAACCAAAATAGTCTAGATATCCATCATATCGATTCTAGAAATTTAATCACATTTATGCGCTCTAGATGACATTGCTATAGGCATTCAAGTTTGAGTTATCATGTCATTCTTTACATGTGTCACACACATTTGTCTCTTTAACTATCAAGTATAGTTAGTGAGACATAGGCATTTCCATCAAAGATCATATCTTTAAAATGAAACATCAGTCCATAACACTCTTTCCCATACAAGATGTATGATGTTTTTCATTGATGGCAGGTACATAATAGCAATTCACTAATTCTATTACATGCCCATGAATATCATAATGTAATTGTAATGGTAGAAACTATTGCTCTGCACAGTTTCTAGCTTACTTCCTCTCAGGTCCTGAAGTAGAGATCTCTATCTCTATCATCTTCTCGAGATCCTCTATAAAGAGGTTATTCCCCTTTCCAATGTCAAATAGGTGACAATGGTGTCTCTTTCTTTCATTATCTTTATAAGTGAAAAGGACATATTCCATTTTACAGTTACCCCTTCTCTATATCTTGAGTGATGAAGATTTGGACCTTATCTTGGCTTTAGAACACTTCTTGACCTTGCTTTAGTCAATGGACTTTACTCTGCTGATCATTATCATATATTTGTCCTTTCTTCATTCATGATTTGGCATCGTCATGCCAAGCATTTCAAACAGTGGTTTGGCCAAGTTGTTCAACATTTGATAAACTGGCTATATGATTCACACAACCATTTGTAGAATCATATGTTTGGTCAACTCTTGACCTATAAGAAATCACACTTAATCTATATGCGCAATCATATTGAGCATATGAGATTATAATTGATCTCCATCTGTCTAATTATATTCAATCATCGCTTTGAAGACATTATACCTTTCATACTTTACATGATTCTTAAGATGTATAACTATCTCAAGAATGTCCATGCTTGAAGCTATTTATGCAACTGATAACACCCATTTTATGGCTATTTATAGCTCATATTCTGTTGTCAAACCTGCCCTCTAAACTATTTTCCTTTCCGTTTGATCATGTTATTGCATAAGAATAAACCACACTATGATCAAAGAGAAAACAAGTATATATTAGGACAAGATTAGGGTCTACGGTTAACAAATACATGTGATGTCATTCTTATATATAATAAATGTGTACCACCTATCCCATCCTTGAACACCTAATCTAACTAATAAGTGTATAATGTGTATTGGGTTTTCGAGAAATTTCGATAGCATTTCCCCGCTCTTCTCTAAGTACATATGTACTTAGAGAACAAACGGGGAATGTTGCCGAAATTTTCTCAAAAACCCAATACACATTATACACTTACATCCTAAGTGAGATTAGGTGTTCAAGAATAGTCCCAAACCGGGGACTATCCAAGATTTACTCCTAATGAGTAAATCTTGGACGGGTTTCTAGGCCAACAAAATCATATCATTAAGATCATGGTTTCATGTTAGGGCATCATAGGTCATAATAATCCACTAGAATGGGCATAAGAGTATTAGATCTTGATTCTAGAGTGTACAAGACATAATAGTGACTACTGATTTTGTGGGGTGATATCATTTCATAGGATTTATAAATTCAAATTTAACAAGTGTACAAGTTGCATCATTTTAATACTCTAAAGGTGACTAGTGGGTCATAGCACATAAAAGATGGCATTACAAGGAATGTAAGCAAGCTAGATCAATTACCTCTATTTGAGCGTCAGCGGGGAGAGAGATCTCTCAGTAGGGAGAGAGGGTGAGACGGAGGGTAGGCGAGTAGGAAGGCAAGCAGGTGAGCAGGCGACGGGCAGGGAGACGGCGGGCAACAGTAGATGTTCAATTAATTCCTAAAACATAGTATAGAATATGCATAGATAATACATTAGTTGAACGCATAACATTAGTAGTAGGCAGTGCATCATTTTCATACTCTAAAGGTGACTAGTGGTTCATAGCACATAAAAGATGGCATTACAAGGAATGTAAGCAAGCTAGATCAATTACCTCTGTTTGAGCGTCAGCAGGGAGAGAGGGCGAGACGAAGGGTAGGCGAGTAGGCAGGCAAGCAGGTGAGCAGGCGACGGGTAGGGAGACGGCGGGCAGCAGTAGATGATCAATTAATTCCTAAAACATAGTATAGAATATGCATAGATAATACATTAGTTGAACGCATAACATTAGTAGTAGGTAGTACATGATATGTACATTATACCGTTATATGTATTGCAAACTACAAAGTACATCTACATAGATAATACATTAGTTGAACGCATAACAATACAAGAAAAACTAAGGTATGAATGTATGTATATGTAAAAGTATAATGTATTAGTAAATATTAGTGGTTGAGTTCATAGTAGAGCATCAATGTATGTGCGAATGATAAATATGTAATGTAGGTGCAGCAGTTCATACATAAAGTAGTTCATACATAAAGATGTAAATGGGTGCAGCAGTACATACATACAGAGCTTATATGAAGTAGGAATGATTTTGATGCATGTACAACTCAATTAAAAATGAGAAGAGTAGGAAAAAGTAGGAAGAGGGGTAGGGGGCCCAGAGCAGGAGCAAGGAGAAAGCCGGAGAAACCCTATTGTCTAAGTAGGAAGAGGAAGAAGAAGGGTACAAGGTGAGCGGGTGACCAGGAACAGAGTGTCAGTGACGGTGAGCGGTCGGGAAACCAGGAGGCGTGTCGGCGGTTACTAGTAGATAATGTCGGCACCGGAATCGCCAAATCAAACAGGGGGAAGGATCGGCGGCAGCGGCGGGTGCTTGCTCACCGGAATCGCCAAGTAGGGGGAAGGAGCGGCGGCGGCGGTGGGTGCTTGCTCACCGGAATCGCCAGACCTAAAATCGATGCTAGATTGCAGTGAAACAGAGAAAGGGGAACAGTCTGCTTCGTGGGTGCTAATTAGTAAACAATCGGTGTCGGTCATTCCAAAAAACCGACGCCATATTTGACAATCTTATTTGGCGGGAAATATTATCAGCGTCGGTTATAAAAGAATTCACCGACACCAAAAGCAGAACTTTTCGTGGAAATATCCTTCTAGTATAGGCGTCGGTGATTACTAAAAACACCGACGCTGTATGTGACACAAATTTTTTTCGCTTAATATTTGGATTTCTCGGGCGATTTTAGGCGTCGATTTGGTATATCCAGCCGACGCTGAATAGAAAGTGATACCCGTGTCTAGTTGGTCCCATCTTTTGTAGTTGAATGGTATGTCTCTGTGGTGTTTCTCTTGTGCTGACCAAGAGGTGTGGAGAGGTTATGGATTCCAACTCTTCCATTTGACCTTGTATGGCACTAATTTTGACTTAGCAGTGGTCATTTGGATTTGGGTGGTACAACTCAAATCCTCATGGCAATAATAAAATATGTAACACAGACGTCGTGTAGTATATCCTTCTCAAGGTTAAATATGAATAGCATTGTTTGAGCCCCATTCCTTATCTTTTTACTAATTTCTTGAATTATAAGATGGTAAGAGAAGTCAATTGTTATACATGTCCTTCAAATTCCTTTTTGAAATATAACTTGATCTATTACTTAGTGATAACTGCCTAGTCTTACTTAATCTATTTTATCTATTGATTATGTATCATTTAGTTGAATCTACTTAGTATGTTGTTTTACCTTCTTAGCTTATCTGTGCTTTAATAGATGTTGGTGGAGAGTTATATCTCTCACTAGGACGTTGGTCTCACCTCATGGGTTTTCACATCTTTTAGATGATTGAGCACGAGGAAGTAGAGATCGTGCAGTTGGTGTTGAGCAGCAAGAGAACCAGTAGATGTTGTAAGGTTGGATATGCTTCTTGTGTATAGAAGTAGAGTCCTATATGTCGTCCCTGTACACTCAGGTCCTTGGGGAGGTTTTTGTTATACGTATCAATATGAGGTTTTGTCTTTATGCCCGTTGTTGTATAGAGATGGCATATATGTATATGAACATGTTATCATGTATCATAGGATGTGGCTAGAGATCCAAGGAACAGTGTCTTGTATAATGTTTGGGCAGGTGACATGTAATACAACTGGCTTTTGTGGACTCATGTGCAATATGTTGCAACTCTTATGGTTATATGAAATTGGTTTTAATTTCCTATGTTTTATGGTAACCTGAATGTTTGGTTTTAATTTCATTTTTTGGTTTTGAGATATCTCTCTTTCTGTGGCATGGGGCATCACACTAATAGTGAGGGCTACTACATTGAAATAAAATAGTGGGTGCATAATTAATTAAAGACATTCCATTAACATAATTAATTTTTAAATCAAATTTATAACTCGTGCAAATATTTTCTATTTAGTGCAGTGGTAATAAATTCAACAAATGACAAACAATACTTTTCACTACAATTGGTCGTTGAGGTAGAAAAATTTAATGGGAATAACTTCAACAACTAGTTTAGAACACTGAAAATTGTTCTCACACATGATAGGGAGCCGAGCTCGCCACGACAACCCAAGCTTGTCGCGCGACATCGGCCACCCACAGGCAGGCGCCGCCCGTCACGTGGCCGACAGCCAACATCCCTGCGACGGGCGATATGTGTATCGGTCGTCCATCAAACTCGTGAATACGGAGGACACGTGGCACTGTGAGCACCATAACTTCCCCCAACCACTGCCTATAAATAGCAGCTACAGGAAGCCAAAAAGACAGGTCCGACATCTTGGATAGTTCGGAAAGTTCGGATAGTGTGGGGTTCACACAGTCGGGAACCTTGAGCGATCTTCGGAGGAAAACTGCGAGAGTAGGAGTGTCGCGCCCCAGTGCTCGTGCTGGGCAACTCTAGGTGAGCCCTTCCTCATCCCGAGAGGGAGGGGATGGTTCACTTAGGACCGTCCCGGGCGACACTGCAGGCCGATATCGGCCAACGATGATGAGCGACACAAGTGCCCGACAGTAGAACGTGTCGCTCCATGCCCGACACGATATTGAACCCGATATGCTTCGTCCGTCATGCGTGCCGCCCGAGAGGGTGCGCCGCCGGACTTGAGCGTATCTCCCAGGGTCCTTGAGCGATACAGTCGGCCGTCACTGTGTGCCACTCGAGAGAGTGTGCCACCCGACACTGCTGTATGGGGCTAGGCTCCTGACCGGTATCGGGCTGGAGGGTCCACTGTAGTCTATCGTCCTTCTACATCAAGAAGGCGATACCTATCTTTACTTCTATTATTTAATTCTTCAATTCCTGCACTGTAACCAAGCCTTTATATGTTTAAAGAAATGGAAAAGCTTAATTACTTGCTGCTCTATGCTTGGTGCAATGTGTCAGATGACTGCTATGTTTGAATGTATTGGATTGGTTAGTCATTATATTGTTTATCTTCCATTTCTTTTATTATATTTGATATCATTAATGTAATTGATCTACTTAATCATAAGTAGGGAGAGGATAAAATATCTATGTTGATCTCCTAATAATCTTTGATGATATGTCGAGCATAATAGCCAAGTGGGTGGGGATCCATCCTATTTGTCTGTCTGGTTTAGCTTGACAAGATACCAAAATAATGTTGATATGTCTCCAAGATCTTCCAACATTTTAGTTGTAGCATTGGGTTTAGAGTTATGATTTCTGTGTGATCTCCAGACATAGTTTCTTGAAGCCTCATCATATGAAACCCATCATTAGTTTGACAATGAGTTTCTCTCCGTTGAAGGCATTTGTCATCTCTTCTTGTTTTCTAGGTGTTGTCATTACTAGTATTAGATTTGACTAAGATGGAATCGATGAGGTTTTGCAAATCTCATCCATTCATTGTTGATGGTGTTGTAGGTGTCAGAGATATGTTATGAATCCATTGAGATCAAAGGCATTCTAATGTTGTCAGTTGAAACTAGGAGATATTTGTATTTGCAGGTGTCTGTTAGGTTGATGAGCTTGGTGTTTCAAACTTGATGTAGATGAGAGGGTTTCACATTTCATAGTTTTTTTGTCTAGAACTTTGACTCTTCTATCTTTGTTAGGATGATGGGAGGTTAGAGAATAGGTTTTAGATCCTTGTTTCTATGTGGAGGTTGGATGATAGAAATATTGTTTTTGTGTTGCAATTTTTACTTACTAGGAGTTTATATACATGGGGTGTTATGGTTTCAGGGTGTTTGGGTTATGAGGATAGAATAGTGTGATATGGGGATTCCTTTAGGGTTTGCATCTGATCATGAGTAGGTGAAGGTAATGGATGTTCAACTATAAGTTGATGCAAGGCTTTTATTTCTTGTATGAGGGGAATGACATCTCTGTGTCTCCCTAGTGACTGCCGATTATAGATATGGGAAGGAGACTTAATTATCCCCTCAACTAAGTTAATATAGGTAATATTAAAATATGAAACCCATATGTTGTAAATTACTTCAAACTTCCCTACCTCCTAGCATATAGGTTTAAAGTTATAAGATTTTATCCATTTCTTTAATTATTATCATAATTACTTCTGAAAAAAGTAAATCTCTTTTCTAAGGCTCTTACCTAGCCTATTAATTTTCTCGTTAGTCACTGACTAATTCATTTTTGTAATTAGAAGTATTATTTTATATTTCTTGCAAAGCTAGTAGTTTAAAAATTATGTGCATAATTAAAATGCAAGGTATAACTAAGTGGATGTGTCAAACCAAGTGCTTTTCAAACTTTTGATTTACTAATAATTTACAGTTGTAAAGAAAATTATTTACTAATGGGGAAACTATTGATTTTAAACTAAAAATGACCAAAATCGATGCAAGAACCAAGTCACAATCACATCTTACTAATATTCTACTTACTACTACTCCACCATACTAACTACTTTACTCAATGGTCAAAATAAGATATCCATGGCACCTAAAGTGATAGTTTAGTGTCTTAACTTATATCTTGGTGTCCTAAAAATCAATGATTCACAAATGCAAGATTTGGGCATCTAGTCTCATTGATCACCTTCTTACATTCCAACCTAGCCACATACTAAGTGTGTTTACAAGTTATAGTTACATATTATTTCATTGATTCTTCAAAAAAAAAGTGATCATTTTTTGTTATCATGTATTAATACGAATCCCCCCCTTTAAGATAGGTGTTCATATTTACTATTTGGGTCGCCTAGCTTTCGAAGGTGTCTCAATATGAGAGGTCAAGAAAATAAATTTTTTCCAGGTTTTGAGTGGATTTTCCTATTTGTCTTATCATATTATCAATTTTTTTAATCAATTTTGGTTATATTTTCATGTTGATGAATAGATTTACTAGATGTCAGTTAATGGGAGGTAAAGCAACTACAAGATTTAATTACTCATATTTCTTAGATAATATAAATTAGGTTGGAGACTTTCTTTAAATATTAAAACTTTTCTCCAAGTAGTATAAATCTCCCTGAACATGATAATATCTTAAGCGAGGAGACCCACCACCACCTATGTAGGTTGGTAGTACTTATGCCAAAACCTTCACTAAAAATCTTTTCTTTGACACCTCATCTCATTCCACTAAATGGTGATGGTTACCCACAATTAATTAGGTAGATTTTAAGTAAAGTTTTTTATGAGTTAGTTTCTTCATGTCCAAAAATTGTTCTCAATATTCAAATTGGAGGTTATCAAATGTGACATATTTACATGAATTCAAGAGATTTTATGATTTATATAATGTATTAATTCTATATATCCATACTTGCATTAATTATGTGTTCATTAAACTAGGCAGAGCTAGGGTACTCTACATATTTTGTATAATTAGATGAAGGTGACCATTTTCATAGTGGTCCTCATTTAATTCGTAAACAAATGTATCCTAGAAACTACTTCATCAATAGTCATTTATAATAAGTCCATGCCTAAAGAAGGATTCCAAAAGTTAATGGATGAGGTATTGATGTTTTATGAACTGTAAGGCTAGGATACATACATTATAATCTATGTCTCTACTTCTATTGTAGGTAAATATTATAAGTTGGGCTAGAAAAATCCAGTTTATTCTTAACTATTTACCTAAGTCCTAAGTTTTTCCATTTGTATTCTTAACAATCCCTAAATTTCTATGAGATGTGCATGAGTTATGACTATTTATAGCTATGATGCCATGTTGTATAAACTTAGTCTTTAGAACTACTTTTTTTGTTGACATGATTTCAATCAGAATATATGATCATGCTTTGCATCAGTGTTAAAAAAAACCTATACATAAGGACTACAATTTAAGTTATACACCAGTCCTATCTACTCTTCAACTAATTGAGGGCATCTCAAACACATCTCCTCTATGTCTTCTATCAATCTCTTGTCCATGTATGATCTGAAGGGATAAATTTAACCACGACATGTACAAAAGAGGAAAAAAGTCAACAATTACTGGTACTAAATGCACATTATTGATCTATTTTAAATTATGCAATAATATAAGGTTTATTCATTTACACACTAGGTTAGGACTATTTGGTAGACAAGGATATCAAGATAATAATTAATATTGCCGAGGTTTATTTGAAGTTCAAAAGATTATCCAAATAGTAAGGTTGTTCAACATGCCAAATTATCCACAATATCAATATTCAAATTTGTCAAAATTTTCAAAGTTGTATAAAATATAATTTCAATTTCGAATATTATAAATGAATAATATAATATAATTCTTTTTCCAAGGCTGAATTGTCATGTGTTCAATTATCAATGAAGAATGACACATTAGCCTAGTTGCTATTTCAATAAGTATTACAAGGGACAACTAATTCATTACTACCAACATGCATGGTAGTGGGTTATTACCCATATTTAAGTGAACCAAAGCTCTAAAAGGACACATCTTGAGGGATTCAAAACTCTAGTAGATCAGTTTTATTCCTATCTTAATATTCAACAATACTCTATATTTTCAAAATATATTTGTGGTGACCTAACAAAGGAAAGATAAAGCTAATAAATAATTTAGGTTCACCACTATATAAGATTCCTTGCATGTAATTTCAGGAGGGAAGAAAGAGTCAACAATGCTACAGAGAATTCAATACCTAATGGATTCTAAAGTTTGCACAAGACACAATTTGAGTGACACGAATTTATTTAGAAAAATTTACAAATTAGGATAATATATTTTTACTAGTTAGCTTGTAATAAAATGTTATTCAAATTCAATCATATAGGATTAGGTTTCCAAATTCCTACTCCATATTGTCTCCATAGTTAGGGTTTCTATATTTCCATCTAGGTTTCACACAGAACTATGTTCTCCATTTTAGGTTGAAAGTATTATCCTCTCTCAAGTATCAATCCATTTAGTAACTTTTGTCAAGATGTTCATCATAGGACATCTGAATAATCAAAATACCCTTGCTACAAATATGTTGGGTTTAAATCTGACCTAGTTCCATTTGTACTATTTATATATGCTCATTCTTAGATTTTAAATGTGCACATTGATATAAGTGTGAATCTAGATGAAATACACTTGAGTACATTCATATATAGTTAGAACTATAAGTCATTCAAATTATTTCATTTAAGATGACAAGGACTGGTCTAAGTGGTCAAGCATGATGTCTCCTAACAAAGGGACTCAAGTTTGATTGCCAAAAGCTAATCTAAACTTACCACCCTTCTGGGCATCCCGCCTCTGCCACGAGTTTGAGGTATGGGGAGACTAATGTCTCGCCTAACTTAAATATGTCATATCAATAAAATGTCATTGATAAATACATTTATGGGTGTAAATTTCTCATTTTTATTGTTTCCCTCATAAAACATTTTATTCAAGTTAGATTAATTAAGATAATTGTAATTCCTAGATATATATTTCATTCTTTATAATGAACACATGTATATCTATACATATCCATTTAGAGTAGTGATTAATATGGGACAAACATTGATGTAGTAGATCATCAAGAATAGGTTATTTTGAATTATTCCTAGTACACATACATATATGGTTTAAATTCACACTAAGGGTAATATAATCCTTAGTAATTTCCCAAAAAATCATTGATCTCATTGACAATTTTATGGAAATGTTTGATTGATCTGGTAAAACAAAATAATTAGGGTTTAGTAATTTAATTTTTGAATATTTTATTATGGTTAAAAATAATATTATCTATATTCCCTTTATTATATTATCTATGATATTATACATGTAAGTAATTTATAAAAATAGAAGTAGGGTGAGGGGGATAAAACATGTTAACATCCTACCGATATCGGATGATCAATTAAGAATGACTGCCAAATGGATACAAAACCATCCTATTTGTCCTTCAAGTTTCTCCTAGACCATCCAAAGACCCAAAAAATGTTAGCATGTCTCTAGGATCTTTTGACAGTGTTTTTGAATAGTTTGGGTGGAGGTGATTTCTGGTCAATCTCCAAACATGGATTATTGCAGCCTCATTATATGAAACCATTTATTAGCTTGGCAGTGACTTGATCTATGTTGAGGATTTTTTTCATCCCTCTAAATTTTGCAGGTGTTGTATCTACTAATCTTGCATCCAATTGGGACAGATTCAAGCGTGTTTCATAGAACTTAGCCTTTCATGGTCACTAGCGTTGAAGGTATCAGAGACAAACTATGCCACTATTGAGATCTGAGGTAGTCTAATGTTTGTAGACTGAACAAGGTGAGGTTTGTAATTACATGTACTATCATGTTGATCAACTTGGTGTTTCATCCAAGATGTGAAGGAGGTAGTGTTGTGGTTGGGAGTTCTTTTGCAAATATTTTAACTCTACTGGCTTCGGCGAGACTAGGGAGGTTAGAGAATAAGTTCAGATCCTTGTTTTCTATCATGGAGGTTGGATGATAGAGATATTGATGTTGTGTTGCAAGTTTTTATTTCTTGGAGCTAATATACACGAGGATGTTAGGGCTTCAGGGTGTTTGGGCAATGAGAATAGGATAGGGTGATATGGGAATACTTTCAGGGTTCATGGCTAATCGTGATGAGGTGAAAGTTACATCTGTTCTTTAATGAGTTTTGACAAGGATTCCATGCATGGGTGAGGTCATTGCTATTTCTCTCTGGTAAACGCCGACCAAGGTTAGAGAAGGATACATGATTTTCCCCTCAAATAAGTTAATATAGGTAATATTACACATTGAAAACCAATGTTTTTTTATTAATTCCAAACTTTCTTAACTCATAGAATATAGGTCTAAAAGTTATGAGAATTTCTTTATTTCTTTCATTCTGAACATAATTGCTTCTAAAAATATTAATTCTCTATTCTAACTTTTTTAACTAGCCAATAAAGCTTTCTCATTAATCACTCACTAATTGGTATATACAACTAGAAGAATTATATTATATTTTTTACACATCCATTAGTTTATAATGTATGTTTATTATTCAAAGAAAATTTGTAACTAAGGTATGTGGGAAAAAGAATATCAATTGTATGAGATGATGCCAAAGTGGTTCATGAAGATAAATTTGAGAAAAACATCTCAAGTTAAAATTATGAACTCAATTATACACAAGAAATTCAAGTGGATGATAGTTAGTATCAAAGGACAAGAGATTGTCCAAATAACTGAATGAGTCTTGGATTTAAGGACACATTTTGTAAATTTAAGATCAAAATTATGGAAAATTGAAACATAGCTCAACATAGATTGACTATACAAATTTCAATATGTTACAAAGTTGCTTGGGTTGGGGGACAAATAATGCTAGCATCTATCCATTTGAAAAAAGAATGCTAAAAAATCACTATGCCACGACCCATGTCATAAAATATTTGACAAAATAAAAATGTCTTACACTCGATATATCATCTAAAAAAGTGTATTGTAACAGTACATCTCAAAAATCTATTGTTGATAAGTATAACGTTCAAAAATAAATATTTGAATCAGTTTTAAAAACCTATCTCAAAGGACTAGGAGGTTACCACATTTATTAGTGAATATTTAGGGGTGATTATAAATGGTAGTAGATAAAACCCATCATGAATCCTCTAACATCACTAATAAAGATAGGAGGCTTAAATTTCCACCATTCTTTACCACATATTCTTAGTAGACTTGGTGGTAGATCGTATGATGTCATATTGCATTAAAAAACAATGTAATTGACTAAGTGGAGGCACGTTTTAGGTTGGAATTACTCTAGCCTCATATGTTGTGATAGACAAATAATGCCATACTATATCTCTTTTCAAACATATTCAACATTTAAAAACATTGACTGGTAATTATAACAAAGCTCATTTTTGAATAAGCTTAGTGAATTTAATAATAAATATCTATTGCCACCTTGGTTGCTATGGGGTTATCTCACTTTCACTAGATTTATGATGAGAAGTTTCTTTCAGTATCACACAACAAAATCATCAACATCATACAAATCAAATAAATGATTTCATCAACGTAACTCCTATTTCAGCTTGTCTTGAGGATTCTCTTGGGCCACTTCACCTAATATTTGAGTAAACCAACCTGGGATGACAAATAATCTTAACACCCATTACATACATGATCCGTAACCATATAAAATCACATTTCTATAACTTTGAATGAAAAAAATCACTTTGGGGTCCAAAACACTTCCATTTCGAGAGATTTTAGGTAAACACAATCAATACAATAACATTATTCCAGACCTAGAATAAATATATTGATAAAATTACTTTTTGAAAATATATTTGATAATATGATAAATATTAAAAAATTACGCAATATCATGAAACATGCACGTTTGGCAATATCTACAAAAACTAAAGAGAAAAATCTTTGTTATGTGAGATGGAAACCACTAGTAAACTGAACTAACTTTCCATAGATTACTAGAAAAATTGTATTAGACATCTGTTACTTGATGGGAAGACTTTATGTAAACAAATATCCAAAAGAAATTGGACAAAAGAAGGAGATCAAAACATGAAGTGTTTTCATAAAATTTGCAACGGTCATGAGAGGCATATGTATAGTCACTCCCTTACCATTGATCACATCACAACACATAATAGATGTAACATCATTACAATGTGATACAACATTTTGAGGACCACTTCAATCATAAGAAACCCTTCTCTAGACATTTCCTTATCGAGTGTGATCTACTCTGATGTCACAATTGGACAACCACATCTTCTCATATTGCCTTTCTCCTTGATGTAGATAAAGAAAGTTGTATTTAGCCTTGGATTGGATAGATCCCCATGTCTGGTTGATTTTCATATATCTTTTTATAAGCATATTTGGGATGCCATAAAAAGCTTAATTTTAATATTTATAACCACATCAACAAAGTTAATAAGTGCTCAAGACATTTTTACTCTCAACCAAGTACATATAGCCTTAATGAAGAAGAGAGATAATTCTTTAATGTATAATTAATTAACTCCAGCCCTTCTCCTTTATAAATAACACATAGATAAGATGTTCATTAGATAATGCAGCCTCATTTGGACAAAATATATGAGCATGGAATAGGCTATTTCCCCCAATGGAAGATGTAGGAAACACACATATGTTCAGGGAAATGAGGTGCTGCATTTCCATCATCACAACAATACCCCTATTTTAGATCTTCAATTTGGTTTTGATAAATTCTCTTGATGTCATAAATTATCCATTTATCACTCTTTTCATAAATGTGCATAAATGTATAGATACTTGGATCGTGGGTACAAAAATGTATCGGTACAATTCATTTCTTGATGTTGATAAATGAATCATTGTTTGGTTGTTTGAAAGTTGTATTAGTATTAAATAAGGTGACTCACCATCAGCCTTATTTTGTAGTTATATCATCTATTTCATCCTTCATGTTCCTTCTTGGGGTAAGTAAGATCATTCGAAAAAAATAGGCGAGTCAAGTAAAAATCATATCATATATTTGTGGAGTGAAATGATCATATTTATTAGATCAAACAAGGAACATGTTATCAACACATTGATAATTCTAGGAACTTTCAACTATTGTCTTCATTAAAGATAAATTTCCAAAAGTCATCTTTTGTTGGCATACATGTAAACACCACATCTCTTAGAATATATTGGTATATGCTTCAATGTATGTCTAAGTGATTCCATCTTTATCTATCTAGGGCTTCCTTTGTCACATGGGAGACATTCTTTGTAGGTATAGTATAGGAAACTAGACTAGCTCCTAGAAGATTAAAAGCCTTAATAGATCCAGACAACTCACACTAATAAATGCCCCCAGATAGACACTCCATTGTACTCTATTAATTACATACACGTGCCTTCACAAATTGAAACCATCATTGACTAAACAAGAAAAGATTTCCTATGAGGAAACACCACTAAATGCAATTAAAATGCATCTTTCTATGTGATAATAATTGTGTCCATATTGAAACCTTCAAACATAGGGGATCATCAAACTATGATTACACTCATAGTGCATGTTTAATAAAGTAATTATATCAATTAAACAAATAATTCTTTGCATTTTCTACAATGTGTAATAAGAAATAGTACATGATTAAACCTCCTTGAGATCTAACAAAAAGTGCTCATATTTATGGTAATGTTATTCAAAGACATCACCTAATTTTATAATAAAAAATACACCTTGTTCTTGACCTAATGTGACTTTTTTATCCTTGGTCTCAATTTGGTAGGACCAACCAATATCAATTAACCATGTATATATCTTTGATAGTAAATCCCTTACTTTGGATGGTGCATTTAAGATGCTTATATCTAGTACAATTTTTTTTATCAAATGAACCTCCAATTCTTCAAGAATGAATTATGATATCAATATTTTATGATGATATTTATTATATGACCAATAAACTTATTGGATCCCAATATATTAGGTATTATTTGGCTCTAGTGGCATTTATAAGGTTATACATGCTAGTCAAATTTTCAAACATATTGTACAAATCTCATTATCACCAATTATTTTGGAATATAAAATATCCTATAAAACATTCATTTTTGGATAATAGGACATAATAAATTTCTTTTAGGTTACAATTGACATAATCATGGCCTTTGGTCCCCTCTATATGCTTGTTATGCTGACAATTTTTCTGATGATGTAAAGCATACATTTATAATTTTGTTTTCTCAAAATTACATTTATTTATATTTCTATAGTGATATTCCTTTTATGAACAAATAAAATGTCTTGCAATTTACATCTTGTTCAATATGGATGCTTATAGTGATAACAATCCAAAGATTTAATGGATCTATAACATACAAAAACTTGCATTCCTTATCCTGAAACCCTAATTTTACTAAATTAGGTTTGAATTAGTATAATTCCTTGGTTAAACTCAAACAAGGTATAGTTTATACCCTATCAAGGACACATGGTGGGATTAGATTTCCTTACATGCCTTGTTTTACTTAATGGGAACATTAGGAATCACATTTTGTATAAGATAGGTACTTTGTCACCCTTTACCTTAATAAAATAAGAAATATAATTTGGATATCATTATGATAATATGAGACGTGTTGGAATGTTACAATTTTCATATAATAGATAATACATAAATATTATTCTTTATCATAAAGATATAATGATGTTTAAAATAATATGGAACACTTCTTTAACAATAATAATGATTGAAAACATCCTAATAGTCATAAAAGGGGTATAACAAGTAATATAGAGATGTTTTGTTTTAATTAGACATAAATATCACTAAATATATTTGAAATGAATTTGATAATGGGTGTGAGTACATGTGATACCTAGTTAAAGTCAAGCATGTGTAGATAATCTAAAAATAATCTAGTATCAAGACAATATTCATATTATATTTATTTGGTAATTAAATGCAAAGAACACCTTGTAGCCCCTATATATGAGAATCAAATGGTCTCAAAAGGAGAAACCAACCTCAAATTCAGAATCCTCATATTTAAATTATACTTATGGGACAAGTTTCACATTTGATGGATAATCCTCGATGCTTTAATTTAATTTAGGAAAGAGAATATAAGTTACTATCTAAAATATTAAATAGTATATTGAGTTACCCTAAAAGTGGAAACTAATTTTAAATTTAGATTCTAAATGTCTTATTCAATCTAGGTATCAAAATTCATATTAAGTGGAACTTGTTTGAACCTTCAAAAAAATTAGGAAGGAAATATAGAAGACATTCAAATTGAATACATTTAATAGTTTGAGTTTACTAAAGTTCCTTGGATTTCATATGTCACGCTAGTTTCTGCTAACCTGCCTTAACTTTGGTTTCTCTATGGACATTATATTAAATTTGTTTTGTCCCTTCTTAATTTTGTACCTCCCACTTTTAGTTATTCTTCCATGTGAATAGTGCTTAATTTTTCTCGAGCAATTCACTATCTCATCTTTCCTTATTTCTTCACAATTTATTCGCCATCATTTTTCTTCGCCAATTCCATTCCTAATTACCCCTGGATGGATACCTAGATCTTCCCAAAAGGGAAGCACCCAAATATCTCTCAACCAAAGACACTCATATTTCTCCTCTACTTTCCTTCCTTTTCTTACCCCCTTCTCTCCTAGTCATAAAACCCCTATAAAGCCTTCCCCAACCTTTGAACGGATATTAGCTATATTTCTTGGCCCTTCTTTCATCCTCAAATTGACCCACCTATCTTCCCTGAACCCCTTTGTCTTGAAGGAGACGAGGAGATCGGGGAGGGACTTCTGGTCTTCTTGGAGCCCATGGAAGGTCTAGGGCATCTCCTTGGTGATCTTGCAAAGCCATATGAGGAGCAAATTCATGATGGTTAAAGGGAAATTTTTTTTCCCTACTATGATTGATTTTCATTATTGTACTTGACGTCATGTGTAAAATCTGATTTATCACCCTCTTTTCCATGTATAGTCTATATGTTTGTCCCCAACCAATGGTAATGAGTCATCTCCTAGTCTTTATTTCCTTTATACTCATCTTAGGTTGGATACATTTGACTTTAATGGTGATGATCTTGGATGAGGGTCCTACTTCTCTTCCTCCCAAGTTTTAGCTCTTTTATCTTAGTTTCATATCACAAATCTATTGTGATGGTTCTTTGACGGTGTGAAACATTGGTTTTTGAGTTCAAATAGGAAGATCTATCTCCCTATATACTCTGCTCGAAATATTCTAGGTTTGGTACTTGCAAACAAGAAAGAAGGATCAAGAAGTTGTGATACCCAATTTAGCCTCTCCATCTATTCACATATGTCATGCTTGCAAAGGGTATTTTAGGGATTCATATTTTTGTTTGGCTTTCCTTGGTCACATTATCGTGAGAGAGAGTCTAGCCAGGTGGCTAGCCTCAGTTGGATCAGCCCAGTGTGACCCCACCACCAATTGGGATAGAAGGAAATTCTTGCATGGATTTTATCCAAGTTTTGATTAGCTCAAACTTGTTAAAATCTTAACTAATTCAGACTATGTTAGAAAAATATAATAAAATAAAAGTTGGAATTGACAATTTTTTCTCTTCATGATGGCATGATTTTACTATTTAATTCAAAACTAATAAATACATGTTTTTAGGATCTTTCAAATTATATTAATTTTATAAAATTCATATTTCATAATATATAAGTTAGAAAAATAAAATAAAATAAAATAAGATATGAAATTGAGAGAGTATAGTCTACCTGGTGGAATAGTTTTTATGACCTAAATTAGTAATAATGAAAAGATGATTTTTGAGGTTTATGTATTTGATGTGAAGTTAACCCTAATACCATATATGATTTTAGTAGGTAGTTGGTGACTCTAATGCGGAACTAGGGTTGACTCTAGATACAAATACTCTTGATATAAGGTATGTTGCACTCCTTAAACATATTGAGAAGTGATATATTTTTCTCTCTCTTGATGGATATTGTATTATCTTACTTCTAAATTGATAATCACCTATGTTTATCTTTCTTGATCTACTTGAAGACTCAAAACCCTAATTTTTTGTCAACATATATCTCTTTTGAGATTGTTGTTGAAAGACAAATTTTAATTGTTTATCTTTTATCATTGAAATTGTTGGACCTTAGTTTACTGGGTCCTTTGACCTCACTTTTTATTGTATGGATGTTTTCATCTCTCATATTTTGAATCAAGCTTTCTTATTCTCTTGTTACGCATTATGTGGTGACTATTAGTATATGTGAAATATGTGGATTTATCTATGGATATATAAATTCCCATACTTGATAAAGCAAAGTTGATTATTCCTACAAGTAAAATTATTAGGGAAGATGGGTATCATGTCATGATTAGAGCATGTGTGTATATGTTCTTTCTCACCTCGTATGGAAGGTATATGTATTATTTCCTACCAACATGTTTCTATTGTGTTAGTATTGTCACATGAAAAACACATGGATGCCTTGATCTTATTTTTCATCTCCTTATTAAATCTTGATTAAACTTATTTCTTGCCTCTACATTTGTGCAGATATAGTAGACCAAAATTATTTATAGTATCAATACCTATGCACCACCATAATATTTTGGGTTCAACTTTCCACCCCGAGTATGCCTTTACACTCATCTTATATATATATCTTGGACACTCCTTTCCACCAAGGGTGCACCTTTCCACACGACTTAGGCTTGAGATGTTATGAGTATCATCCCTACTTAAATAATATCATTGGAATTGTTTCATCATGCTCTTCTTATGTTTGTAATATTATTTATGTGACATTGACTAAGGCAAGAAACTCTCTTATTAATTATCTTCTTTGCATGTTCTATCTAATATCCATTTAGATTTTCTATTTCCCTCTTTGTTTGAGAAGCCTTGCTAAAGTTTATTGATGTCCTTTTTTCCTAATATTACTCTGGCCCTATTTATATACATGTATCGACATTTTTTTGGGTCACCCAAGCGTGTTGCCCTTTTTTCTTACTTTTCAAGAATAAGGGGTAGACCCAATGCCACACCTGTATATAGTCCAAGAAGGAATGGGTCAACACGGCCACATCTAAAGTACAAAGAAAATAGAAAAAGAGGACTACACAAGGAACTAGGAATTCTTTCTATACAAGAAATATGTATCGTTGGTGATATATTTCCTACAGATATAAGAATCAAGAACTAAATCTTCAAAAATAATTCTATTCTTGTAACTCCAGATATGATAAATAATAGTGAGGCACACCCGTTTAGTATACTTATTACTCTAATTAAGAAAATCCTTCACATTATTCCAGATGTTGGGGATAGTTCTATCAGAAACAACATAATCCCAGATCATTTGAGAAAAATGCAGCTAAAGAAAATATGTGCATCCTCCCCATGCCTTCTACAGAAGAGGCAGAATGAAATGAAATTGATGCCATTATTTCTAAGGAAATCCATAGTAGGCAAGCATTATGAGAAAAGCTTGTAGGCATGAAGTTTAAATCTCATTGCACGCCTTTGTTTCCAGACCCAATCATCCCACTTGACTTCAATAGTTTTATTCCTACATAGTTCCCAGGCCATTCTCAGATTAATCTTCTTCTCATCATTCTGTAGAATAGAATCCTCTTCAGTACTAGGTGAATAGTTAGAGACGAGAAATATATTCAAACTAGAGCATCTTCTGTTATTAGGGATATTCCACTGGCCATTAGAAATAATAGTATCTAGATGAGCCATTTTACCTTTCCCCAGCTTCAAATAAGAGTTGGTATCACATGATTCATCCAAAAATTGATGACCCTTTAGCCACAGATCATTCCAAATAGTAATTTTATCACCTTTCCCCAGAATGAACTTAACATCATTAAGCACTTCCTCTTTAATAGTAAGAATCTTATTCCAGAACCAGGAATAATTTGGGGACTGGGTAGCTCTCCAAATAGTATTCTTTGACAGATACTTACCATGGATCCATTAGACCCAAATAGATTCTTTCATATCAATCAGACTCCAGAGGTTAGAAATAAGGCCAACCTTGTATATTTCTATAGATTTCCTAACATTAAGACCTCCCTCTATTTTTGGTTTACAAACTTTCTCCCATGCCTTCAAATGAATATGAGATTCTTCTATGGTGTCTCCCCAAATAAAATTCCTACATATTTTATCAATCTCCTCATTGATGATGCAAGGAAGGGGAAAAATGCTTACCCAAAACTGTACAATGGAAGTTAAAGTAGATCTAACAAGTTCTACTCTTCTAGCACAAGATAGGGATTTTGATTTCCAGGAGTCCATTCTATTCTTCAATTTGTCAATCAAGGGATAACAAAGCTTTTTGGTGAGTCTTCCCCAAAAAAGAGGAACTCCTAGATAAGTAGCAAGGAGATCATTCTTAGTAATGTCCATAAATTCATAAAACCCAACAGCATCAACCAATTTAATAAAGAAAGCCACACTCTTAGCCTGATTGAAATTCAGACCAGAGAGAGTTCAAAAGGTATCAATAATATGCTTGAGGCATTCAAAATTCTTGAAACTAGCTTCACCAAAAATGATAAGGTCATTGACAAAGATGACATGTGAAACCTCCCTACTTGGGATAACACCCATCAGAGTGAACTTTTTAGTTACCACATGATGATTTATAATGCTTGAAAAACCCTACATACAAAGAACAAAGATAAGGGGGCAAGAGGATCTCCTTGTCTTAATCCCCTAGAAGGTTTAAAAGCTTTAGACGGTTGCCCGTTAATAAGAATTTGATAAGTCACTGAATCAAGAATATTGTAAATCCAGTTACACCAGAACCAGGGGAAACCCATTCCTTCCATGACACACATGAGGAGTCCCATCTTACAGAATCATATTCCTTAGTAATATCTACTTTGATACAAAACTTCTTACAATAAGTGCTTTTGTTGAAATTACATAAGTGCTCATTAGTCAACATGATAGCATCTTTAATGTTTCTACCTCTAACAAAGGTGCATTGACTGATATCAATAATGTCAGGTAGGACACTGCTCAGTCTATTAGCTAAGACTTTAGAGATAAATTTTTGAACAAAACACATGGCAATAGGATGCCAATCTTTTATAGTGTTCGCATTTTTACATTTGGGAATCAAGGTGATAAAAGTCCTATTTACCTCTTTCAGAATTCTACCTTTCTTGAAGAAATCCAAGACAACTTTAGAAACAAGATCACCCACCATTTACCAAGATTCTTTGAAGAAATGAGCATTAAACCCATCGAGCCCAGGAGCCTTATCAAAATTAGCTTCCTTTATAACAATATCAATCTCCTCACTGGTAACTTCTTTTAGGAGATGATTACTATGGTCCTTAGTGAGAGAGGGAAGAGTCCATTCCTTATCCCACCTTATCTTAGAGTGATTAGATTCTATGAAAAGCTCAGAATAGAATTGAAGAACATGGGCTTTTATGGAATTGGTATCAGAAATTTTGTGACCATTGATATTAAGACAAGAAATGGTGTTCCTTTGCCTTCTCATTCTCAAGGAATTGTAAGAATACTTGGTATTTCTATACCCATTCTTTAACCAAAGAGCTCTTGATTTTTTCCTAATGAAATCTTCTTCCCCTTCCAAAGCTTTTAAAGCCTTAGTTCTAGCAATATTAGCCAAATCCCTAAGATATTCATCCATGGGATCCATATCAACATTATTCTGAGCAGTAAGACCTTCACCTTCCAAACGCCTAGCATTGTCAATAATGTTACCATCTTCATCTTTATTCCAAACAATAATCTTTTGTTTCACCTCTTTAAGCTTTTTAACAACTTTGAACATAGGACAACCTTTAATATTAATATTCTAAGCATCACTAACCACATCTTTGTACTTATCTTTATCTCTCCATGAGTTAATGAATATAAAGGGTATATGCTTCTTTCTACTCTTAAGTTCAAAACTAATTCTTATAATGTTGTGTTCACTAAACAAAGTAGAATAGATCTCCCCTACATAATTTGGCCATTCATCCAGAAATAAATTGTTGAGGATAAGTCTGTAAATATTTGAGGTAGTAAACTCGCTTCCTTCTTATCTATTATACCATGTAAACATATGTCCTTTCATATCAGCTTCAAACATGACTTGATTCAACATGAACTTATTAAAGTCATACATGGAAATATAAGAAGGATTAGCTCTTCCAATGCGTTCAGATACTTGCCTAATACCATTAAAATCCCCTGCCAAAATCCATGATTCACTCATATTAAAGGAAATATTTTTAAGATCCTCACACAAAATACCTCTCTGTCTATCATCATTCGAGCCATAGATGGTAGTAGTAAAAAAAAATACATTATTATTATAGATTTTGATATGGATGTATTGATCAGACTCACTTATATAGGTGATATCAACTCTAATAGGATCCCAAATAATGAAAACTCTCCCCAAGACATGAGAGTTATGATTAGACAACAACAAATGATTAGGTCATATTCTCTTCAATGTCATACACATCTTTTTCCCATGAATCTTAGTTTCAGACAGGAAAATAATAGGAGAATTAATTCTATTTAACTCCTTTTTAACTCTACTCTGATGAGACCTTTTGTTAAGGCCCCTTACATTCCAACAAGTTATTGAGATATCTTCTTCCATCATTGAACACTATTAGCTAGAATGCTTGTAGCTTCAGAAACATCTACCTCATCAAAATCACAGATTTCCAGTTCTTTGAATTTGTTTGGTGATAACAGCCTAACATCTTTTGATAAGATACTCTTTGCCTTGGTTTTAGTAGCTCCTCTTGGTGGTGCTTTATATATAGAAACCTTTTAGAATCCTTCCTCATACACCTTGGTATGACTCATATCAAGACTTGGAGAATTATACTGAGAGTCTGAATACCTTCTAGACTTGTTAAGGCTTTCAATTTTACAAAGATGAGAACCAGAATGGGAATCGTTGTCTTCAATGTAACATGAATAGCTAGAACTTTGACAGTAGAATCATAGAACTCCTGATGCAAATTGTCTATCTCTGGCTGAGCCTTTAACTCTTGCTCATTTAGCTTCCTGATAACTTCATCTATATTATTTTCAATAATATTTGAGTGAGTATTCGTCTTCTGAGAAGTATCCCTCACTTCCACAGACACTGAAGAGCAAGGGATTTTCACAGCTTTTGGTATCCACTTTTCCTTCTCTTTAGATGGACGATCCTTATATATGACTTTACTTTGACAAGAAAACATTTTCATTAGGACATGATTTGCTATCATGACCGAAGGAGTTACATACAGAGCAGTTGTTTGGAATCCATTCGTAGACAACATCAATCACATGTATCGACATTTTCTATACTAACAACATGCACTTTGTCTTCTTTTGTGGGGTATACTTCCAACCCGTGATAACATCAGGTTTCATGCATATTTCGTGGCTCTTTCATATATTAAAATCATTTGATTTGAGGTTCAGATCTCCATTTTTGTTCATTTTGTTCTTAAATTACCAAAGTACTTAGTTTTAACCAAGTTTCTTTGAAAATTGTAGGAATTCAACTCAAAATCCTTGAGACGATGGCATAATCATCAAAATTCAAGAATGATCATTTATCAAGCATCAACCTTGACAAGTTCCCATAGCTCATCAGCATATTAGGTCGACATTTTACCCTTCTTCCAGAGATCTATGGATTCACCCGTCGAGCTTCTAACCACCGATTAGAAAGAGTGATGGATCTAAGGTTGATAGAAGACAAATAAGAGACCAACAAAGTTTCATTGAGCTCAAAGCCATCGATCTCATTATTTACTCCCTTGTCCTCAAAGGGAAGGTCTGGTATCCTTATCTGAAAAAAGGCAAGTCATATTATATCTCTTATAGTGGAATATAAGGAAGGTGCCATGAATGCAAAATCCTAGAGGTTGACCTCTCTAGGTAGTGGATGCACACTCTCCTAGTTTAGAGTTTGGAACCACTATACATAGCATGCGTTCTTGTTCTTATTCAATCTCTTGCATCCTTTCTATGTATGTTTAATTGCACTCAAATTCTATATTTGCAACCTCCTCTCTTGAAGTAATTTGAAGTTATAATGAATTTGGTTCAAGTTTTTTAGCTATTTTCAACCCTCCCTTATAGAGACCATCCAAGATCCAAGAAGTAGAGCATGTCTTCTCCAAGCATACTTACACAAGTAGGAGAAGATGGGTGATTATCAAGGTGGTAGATACCTCATCAACATTCCAATCTTAGATGGGATCAACTTCCTCTATTAGAAGAGAAGGCTACAATTCTATATTCAAGGATCAAGTCTTGAGCTATGGAGAATAGTAAACCTTATATACAAACTACCAGAAACAAAGATAGAAGAATGGGATGAAACTAATTGGAAGAAAGCAACCTTAAATGGTAGATCCATCAACATTCTCTATGCCTCCATTTCCCCCATCAAGATAAACCAGATTACTTCATGTGATACGTCCTATGAGACATGGAGAAAGCTATGTGTAACTTATGAGGGGGAAAAACAAATGAAGGAAAGTAAAGTCTACATGCTCAAAGGGCTTCTTGGAAACTTCAAGATGGGAAAGGAGGAAAGGGTGGCTGATATGTACTCAATGATGAATACTATTGTAAGTCTTCCTATCCTAGGTCATTATATGGATAGAGGAGAGATCAACTCAAAGATCCTTAGAACTCTCCCCAAGAGGTGGAAATCCAAGGTGACTTCCATTGAAGAAAGTAAGAGCCTTGTTGTAATTCCCATTGAAGAGCTCATAGGAAATCTACAAGCCCATGAAGTTACATTTGAAAATCAAGATAAAGAAGAAAGAAAAGAAGAGAAAGAGCTCAAGAGAATGAAGAATGCTGAAATAAAGTCCAAGTAGAAGCTATTGTTAGTCAAGATTCTCCATCTTCTCAAGTTTAAGAACATGACATGTACTCCAAGGGTAGATTCTATGAAGGAAAGTATTCCTCCTCTACCTGGTGCTTCAACTATGGAAAGAAGGGTCACTTCAAGGAGGATTTCCCACAAGGAAAAAAGACCCATCATCACAAGAGAAGGGAAGAGAATTACAAGAAGAAGGAGAAATGGAACAAAATCTCTAGTGACTCCTCCAACTCAAGATCAAGTGGAGGATCTAGATCTAGCTCTAGTGAAGACAAAGAATGTCATTTTCTCTCTCATGGCAAGTGTAAATGAAGACTCAAATGAGGTAAATATAAACTTTTTAAATAAAGAATCTTTAATTGCAATTATTCATGCCACTCATGCCTCTCTTAAGTACATGAAAAAGAAAAAGAAAAAGCTTGCTAGAATGGCTGATAACTTGCATGAAGAAAAAGATGATCTTGAACATGGTAAAATTTTCTTGCAAGATGAAAAGAATGCCTATCTTAGTCAAGTAGACTCTCTTAAACTTTAAAATGTTGATTTTCTTCATAAGATTAGATTTCTAGAATCTCAACCTCTTATTAATAGTTCTAATGAAGAGCACACTAAAATTGTGAATTCTCTCATGCTTGATATTGATGTTCTTAAAATTGAAAATGGGGACAAAGATTTTGTTTTGAAAGGAATAGAATCTGAAAACAATGTTTATCTTTATAAGATTGCTTTACTTGAAAATGAATATGCTTCGTTGCTTGCTTAAATCAATGGTATTAAATCTTTCTCTAGATCTACTAGTATAGAGAATAATGTTGTTGCTCTTCATATTGAAAAAGATTCTCATATGACAAAATCTCTTTGCTTAGAAACCAATCTTTTGCATGTTATAGATAATATCAATCACTTGTCTTCTACCATTACTTCTCCTATGCATGACACTCATAGTTTGAGGTCCTCTTTGAAAAGACTCTTAGATGATAAATAGAATCTTAATCAAATCCTAGATCATACTACCAAACAAATGGGCAGAAATGATAGGACTTGCCAGTAGACAAAGGAACAACAAAAACAAAGGACCTCCAATTTTCAGTGAAGAATCCTGTAGTTCCAAGGCTATGAGATCATGTAATAATTTCAATGAAATTGGTCATTATTCTACACATTACCCTTTTAGGAAAGCACCCAAGAGTAATAGGATCCTATAGTTCCAAGGCTATGAGATCATGTAATCATTTCAATGAAATTGGTCATTATTCTACACATTACCCTTTTAGGAAAGCACCCAAGGTGGTAGATACCTCATCAACATTCCAATCTTAGATGGGATCAACTTCCTCTATTATAAGAGAAGGCTACAATTCTATATTCAAGGATCAAGTCTTGAGCTATGGAGAATGGTAAACCTTATATACAAGCTACCAGAAATAAAGATAGAATAATGGGATGAAGCTAATTGGAAGAAAGAAACCTTAAATGGTAGATCCATAAACATTCTCTATGCCTTCATTTCCACCATCAAGATAAACCAGATTACTTCATGTGATACGTCCTATGAGACATGGAGAAAGCTATGTGTCACTTATGAGGGGAAAAATCGACGATAAATGTCGGTTTCCCTAAATATCCTACGTTGACTAATATAGGCGTCGGATTATCTTAATAATCGATGCCCAGAAAAGTGACACTGAATGTTGTTTCTGTAGTAGTGGACCATCTTGTCGATGCTTTTATCTCTATGTTCTTCCCCATTGAGAGAATTATCAAATGCCAAAACAAGATCACAAGGTACTCTCAGAAGCCTTCTGAAAATCTTCACGAGACTTGGGAGAGATTTCTAAGTTATCAACATGAGTGCCTGCACCATGGTTTTTCTGAACCAAAGCTAATCACCACGTTCTACAACAGGGTGTGTCATGTTGAAAGGAAGTCTTTGAACGCTGTAGCTAGCAGTGACTTCCTGGGAATGAGTGCCCTAAGGGCTCGAGAGATCATTGAAAACATGGTCACAAACCAACAAGATGTAAAATATGACCGTGAGTCAATGAGCCATGCCACTCCTGGAGAGTCCAAAGCAATGGAAGCTCTTGCGGTGAAGCTTGGCAAGATTGTGACTGATGTTTAGACCCTTAAAGAGCAAGGCTACACGGGAAAAGTTCGGCAAGAGGCCGTGAGAAGCTGTGTAACCTATGGAGAACCTGACCACACGTCAGATTTCTATCCTCACACTACACCCGAAGAGGATCTTGATGAGAACAATACTGAGAATGTGAGTTTTGTTCAGTATCGAAGGCCTGATCACCCCAATTTTTCTTATGGAAACACTAGTGCTGTAGAAAACTCTCACCAGTTGGTGGGTGGGAATCCTTCGAGAAGACCATCAAATCAGCAATGGCAGGCAAGGTTTTAGCAACAAAGAACTTATCAACAGAACCAGCAACAATGGTTATCTATGATGATAGAGCTTATGTCCTTTGCCAAGAAGTAGAATGACCTCAATGAGAAAATGCACAAGAGTTCTATGGACAGCACCGCTCTTTTGAAGTTAATGCAACAGTAGATGGGGGGTTTCTCTTCCCAGATAGGGGAGCTCGAGCAGCACAATAAATAGATCGATCAGCAGCTGGCGAGTCTTGCCCAAACCATCAACCATCAGGTAGGGCATTTTCCCTCAAGTCCTGAAGCCAATCCACGAGGCCACGAGACTGCGAAGATGGCTGTTTTGAGGTCGGGGATAGGGTCGTGGAAATCTACATTGACTGAAGCCAATCTGACTACCACAGTTCCATCACGCCTGACCCTCACAACGGTTGGTGCTTCTCACACCTATGGTCAGGGATCCAATCCATAGAATCTCTAGTTTGATGTTGTATTGAAAAACCTCATCATAGGAGTTCTAGGTGGTCCGTATGGAATTCTCTATATGCGGGAGGCCGTTGTCTGCCGCTAGGAGAGCAACGTCAACCTGCTATCCATGGTGCAGACTGGGAGGTGCAATAGTCCTACTGTCCGTGGTGTAGACCAGATGGTGCAACTGTTAGATGAGTCCCAGTGCAACTAGAAGATAGATGCTCATCTACAACATCAAGGATATGTCACTAGACTTGATCCATGACCAGATTTATCCTCGAAACCATCCAACCTATCTTATAGTTATTGACGTGATTCACTGGTTTATGGGGAATATGGTGGATACATTTTTGTTTTTACCACCTATTCTATGGTCATATTTCTCTACACTACTTCTTTCCCTCTAAGCACCAAGTCGGCCACCATCGGGGCACTGTTGTGGCCGTCGATGGCCCTAGCCGTCACCCAGTAGATGGTGGGTCACCTCCTTCACATTATACTACCCCTCCTTATCATCCATTATTCTTCGTCAACCTTTCCACTCACTCATGACGAGGAGGAGAATGTACTATTGTCAACCCCACTTCCTCCTCGCCATTAGAAGCCATCATAGCCCAACTGTTGGAGATCATCTGTGATAAGAACTAGATGCATGCAACTCCTACAAATCATCTTACTAGAATGGATATGAAGGAGTTGTCCCTCTCGCTGGTGTACTAGTCACCAACTTGCTCTCCCTCAACAATGATCTTCAATTGTTCTCTCTCGTAGCTATCCCTCCCTAGTCGGGTAGGACTTGCTTGGGTTCTCTTAGTTACTACCACCAGAGAGGACAACAATTGTCAATTGTATGTATTGTGTTCTGAGAAGAACCCAATACCCCTCTATTTATAGTGGAAGGGACCGGAAGATCTTGAATTTTTGCAACAATTCTGGAAATGTCGCAACTTGTAGCAGCCAGGATGGTCATCTGGCATGTGAGATGGTCATCTTGTACTGTGAGGAAAATCATCTCATACTACGAGACAGTCATCTCATATTGTGAGATGGCCATTTCACATGTTTCCCAATTGTGTACATGTTTCAACAATTCAATTTCAATTAATGCATAACATGGTGTCAGCACCAATCCTTGGTGCCATCGAATTGCATCCCCGAGATGGCCATTTGGTGTAGAAGAGACAGGCACCTCACACCATGTGAGACGGTCATCTTGCACAAGTGAGATGTGTTGACTCAAGGTCAATTAGTTCAATGTTGACTCACGTCTAAATTGACTAAACTTGTGTTTTGATGATGACTAACCATTCCACATATTGGTGTCTAATGTCTCTACTTGAGTGATTTCAGATTAGGTATAGACACACTCCAATTGCCCTAACTTGCACATATCAAATTGGAGAAAAGACAAGTCAAAGTCAATACAAGTGCACGTTTTTGTAATATGATGTAAATCCATTAGAATCATGTTGTAAATCACTTGTAATGATTGTATGACTTATAATTAAGCTTAGAAAAATCAGGAGCACTTAGATCGAATGTTTAAGCACTCAAAAGCCATTTTCCAAAATTCACATCAGGTTGTTCATCGGTCGAGTTCTGTGAGTTGCAAACTCGACCGATCCTGATTGGATCTTGAAAATGACTTTTGATCGGTCGAGTTTACACTTCATAGAACTCGACCGATGGAGTACCGGACCAATTCGATTTTCATTGGTCAGTCGAGTTTCTCCAGGACAAACTCGACCGATGGTCTGAATATCGGCTTTGTCTTTTACTCTATCGGTCGAGTTACCCTTATAGAAACTCGACCGATTGCACTGTACAGAAAAGTGCAGAAAAGTGCTTCTAGCCGTTGTGGAGTTGCAACAAGTGAAAATTTATCTGTTGCAAGCCACAAAATGGCTAGTTTTCATTCTTAAGTGTTCCCAAAGGCAAAGAGGCATTCCCAGCTATAAATAGGACCCCTTAGGCTTCATTCCAAGGTTGAGCATTCACTATGAAGGTCCCTATTCTATAGTTGAGTGATCCTATAGCCTCCTGTCTCTCTCTAAGCTTAATCACTTGCTACATCCATTAGAGTGAGTAGGAGATTTGTAAGAGAGCTAGTCCTACATGTATATTTTGTGAGGCTCTAACTTCCACTACCTCCCTTTCTCTCATTTCAACCATGAAGATGAAGGTTCTCTCTCTTGTATAAGAGAGGTGAAGAAGAACAAGGGAAGGAGTCCCTTGGTGAAGATCAAGACTAAAGACTTGGAGCTAGAGTGGGTAAGCCCTTGGTGAAGGCAAAAGACTCCTTGCTCAAGTGGGTAAGTCCTTGGTGGAAGCTTTTCCGAGTGAAGGTGAAGTCAAAGGCGGAAGATCCAAGAAGAGTGGGTAATTCCTATAATGCAGAAGACTTGTGTAAGAGTAGGTAAGTCCTTGGAAGAAGGCGGAAGACTCCTTGCAAAGTGGGTAAGTCCTTGGTAAGGTTGAAGACTCTTTGTATTGGATAGGCAAGTCCTTTGTTTGGTCATGTATTATAAGTCTTATGAATGAATATAAGAATGCAATGGTTAGGAAATCCTAGAGGTTGACCTCCCTAGGTAAGTGGACTGACATACTTCTAGTTTGAAGTGTGGAACCACTCTAAATAGCTTGTCTACTTGTGTTTGCTCAATCTATCTCTCCCTTGCTATGCATGTTTTAGTTGCACACAAATTTCCTATTTAGCAACCTTAACTTGTGATATATTTTGAAGGTCTAATGAATTTTGTTTAAGTGCATTCAGCTTTATTCACCCCCCTCTAGAGCATCTAATCACCTATCTAGGATCCAACAAGATGCGTCTCGGGGGCCGGGTCAGGCTGAATTCCAGTCAATGTATAATACAATCACTCTGACACTCCAAACGACCATCTCAACACTTGAACCGATCATTTGGCAGTCCATTCAGTTGATTTGTTGTGTGAATTGAGTACCTAAACACTTTAGTAATCAATTCAATCATTATTCATGATCAAAATCCTCGTATAGGTCAAGACCCATGTGTGTGACCCTATAGTTCCCATATCACATTGGCGGTGAATGTCCATAAAAACTTATGACATCGCAAGCAGAGAGTGGTGTCTTGTCACACATCAATGCTACCCAAGTGAATGGAAAATTGGAGAACAACTTCAATCTACAATCTGTGTATGGTGTTGCAATGTTTGTATAGTTCCTTTATCACTGATATCTAGATTGAACTCGAGGCATGGAGTAGTCACCCTCTTCAACGTTCAATCTTGTTTCTTGAACCAGAACAGATTGTCTGAGATATATGTAAGATCAATATCACATATTGACTCACATGTGCATGTCCATGCTTTTCACAGTCTTGTTAATAAAGAGGCATCATATATCATACTCATGTAGGAGGGACAAATCCCATCTCTATCACTCACAGTAAGTCTTCATGGGTCACAGTCACCCAATCATCACTGTTATAACAACTCATGTTTTAGGACTATGTTTGATGATGTCAAAGTGTACCGAATGACATGTGATGAGTGCATTATTTCAGGTCTAAGAACCACAAACACCACCATCACTTGTTAGAGTTGACTATGACTACCATTGTAAAGGTTTCCATCTATCAGTCTCACGATGGGTCTGTCTAATACAGTGGTCTCTAAATTGTATCTGTGTGCTTGGTTTGATATTGCCATATCATGACTAATGAGATTCAATCATAAACCAACTCACACTCTGATCTTATGTGTTATTTCTGTCTATCAACCTTCCACAATAATAATCAATTAGGGACTTAATGAGAATATAAATATGTACTCTTGACATCTGTATGATCTCATTCTTCCAAGCCACGTACTTGGCGACATACATCGTTGAGTAATATTATTTTCTAGACATTTATAATGTTACATTGTTATCTCATTACTGAATTAAACAGAATAAATGTGAAGCTTTCCTTTTATTAATAATCAAATCATTTACATTTATGCCATTACAATCATTATATGATTGGCTCTCTGGGCATACATACCAACAAGTAGGGCAGCATGTATGGTGTCCACAAGGGCCACCAAAAGATGGGGGACGAATCTGGCACATCAAAAAGTTGAAGGAGAGGACATTAGGGTTGAGGTGGATGACCATGTGTGGATGCAGCAATTGTCGTAGCTTGGGGGCATACATTCAGCACTCTAGGAGCAACTATTTGTCAACTCGGTGATGGGGGCTTGTCCATAGGGGAGATAACCAACAAAGAAACTTATATACTACAAGTAGAAGGAAATGAATAGAGGGAAACCATAAGTTGACAAGGTTGGCTTGCTGAAGCCATGACCGTCACCCATAAACTTTGTGAGATGTCAGTCGATGGGTTCTGGAAATGAGAGGTCAGTAGGTTGCACATTGTTAAGAAATGTTGGGAACCCAATCATTTGTGGTGAGAAGGCATAAAGGTGAGAAGTATAAATAAAACAAGTGTGTTCCTTCTAACTAAAATTTTTGTGCTAACATGACTAGGCCAACATGAAAGAAAGGTCCAATCAAGACAAAAGGTGACAATGCCTTATTTATCTTTGATTGAGCCAAATTCATCCTTCCAATTCCTTTCCCCTTATGTTTTAAGAACTCAATACATTTGCTCTCTCTAATTATTTACTAATTTGGAGAATTTCATAGGTCATTAGTTTTGCATCCAACTGCCCTATAAATATGACCACATGTATAGCGTTTTGAAAATTATTTTCTAGGAATCTAGTTATCAGATATAAGATTATAGTTTTGTTGACATTTATGTCTCCATTGTTGATTCAAAATTTAATATCTAAATTTTAATGTGATTCCAAAGCTACTAACTCACATTTGGACCAAGGAGTCTCAGAGTGGCCATGATCTGATTGGATCATACCAAAATACTAGGAATTGAATTTTGTGTGTAATTTTCATGACTGTTCAAAAGAAATTGAAATGCAAATGAGGAGAAATTGTATCAAGGGTTTTGAGTGAGGGAAAAGATATCATGTTGCTCAAATTAAGACTATGTTCCAAAATTTAGTATGTTATGAATCTTCCACCCTTCAAAGATATTTTGTCCCCAAAGTCAAATTATCTAGGGCCCAACATGTACTACTCTCCACCCCTTGAAAAGATTCAACTAGCCCTCAAAAGAGGTGTAAATGGTATGGCAATTAAATCACAATATTCTTTATTTATTCATCAAAGTCTAGGTCTGAAGGGTTTCTATACACTCATCCATGCAACTTCCCTATAGTAATTTTTTTCTACTTAATTCATACCTCTTAATTGTGACTTAAAACAAGAAATCATAAATGAAAGACTCCACAAAATTGTTTTTCTTTACATATAGTAGTATAAGAAAATAATTTTTGTTTGAAAAGCTACTCGATGCATAACTAAAAATGGACCCAAAATCAAATGCGAGAACAAAGTCACAATTCTCCATCATACTATTAATGCTCCATCAAATGTCACCCTAAACTAAAATAGAGAATTCTAACTCTTCTCCCACTAGCATAGAACCTATTAATGATCTCTTACTACCAACATGGAGTTAATATTCTGATTTATATTCAAATCTCACTTTAAAGGTATATCATGTGTTGGGCACTTAGACTGGTCCAAAGTGATGTCTATATCTTACTAGTTCTGTAGAGTTTTCTACATACATGCTCACTTTCATAATATTTATCTTGATTCAACATATTATTGGTCAAATATTAATCCATATTGGAGTGGAATCTTAAGTATCACTTTCTTGATACTCATTCTAACATTAGTATATCTAATGTTATGTTCTTATCAAGTGACATTTAATTTATATTGGATGAGTTGTTCCAATATCTTAACTATATGTTTACAAGGAAAGCATATTATTTATTTATCTAATCATCATAATTCAAATTGATTATCTCTACGGGTTATTATGTCAAAGTTATTGTGATGACCACTTCACTGAGTAGGTGTGTAGTCTATAAGTGGAATTACATTTTTTTCTCCTTTGTTACATATATATTTGGGTTGGTGATTTGTTCAGGGTTTATAATCTTTCCCAGGTAGTAGAAATCACCTTGGCCAAGTCAATATGTAGAGCAGGGAAGCCCCACCACCACCTAAGTAGATTGGGAGTAATTATGTCAGAACCTTCACTACATATCCTTTCTTAGACACCTCTGCTCATTCTGCTTACATGGTTATATATTATTCTCAATTAATTAATACATTAACAAATTTTAAGTAAACTACTTATGTTGCATCACTCTCAAATATGTGTTAAGGTTCCAAATGGAAGTTGTCAAATGTGATTATACATATATACAAGACTTATCATTTTAGGGTTTATTCTATCTATTTACTATTTTCTTAATATATGTCTACAATTATTTTTGGTAGTACCAAACTAAAGAGAATATCTAGGGTACTCTATCCATTCATGTACTTATATTATTATTTTTTTATGTTCCAAGGGCCTCATTATAAATCTATATACTTGTATCTTATACACTTCTTCTTCAATAAGATATCCAAGTAAATCTATCCCTAGGAAAGTTCAAAAGATAGTTATATGAGCTACATGAACTTCTAGGTTAAGGTATCATAGCCTAGGCTCTTAGTGTTTCCTTCTTGTAGTCTAGGTATATCCTTAAAATTAGGCCGAAGATACAAGGGCTTATTGTCAACTATTTTTCTATGTTCTAACTATGGCATTTGTGTTCCTAACTAAACCTAAATTTCATGAGATGTACATGAATGTCGACCATGTATGGCTCTAATACCATGTTCTAAAAACTCAATCTTTTGGACTATATTTTTTTATTCAACACAATTCAAATCAGAATACATGTAAATGAGTCTGGAAACATTCATGCTTTACATTCAGAGTCACAAAATCTTATACATATTGACTACAATTAAAAACATAGATGGTTCCTTCTACTCTTCAATTGAGGACTACTCATGCAAATCTCTTCAAAATATTCTATCAAACACTTGTCCGTGTATTTTCAGAGAGAATAAAACCACACATAAACCCCAAGAAGGGAATTATAGGCCAGAAAAGGTGGTACTAAATCCAATTATTGAGTTGTTTGAAAAAATTAGGTACAAAGTATGATTCAGGTATAGGATATATACTAGGAAGGGACTATTTGGTGGACTTAGTGTAGCAAAATAAGAATGGAACATCAATATTTTCAATGTTCACAATTCAAGATGGTAATTTTGTGATATTGTGCAGTTATCAACTATGTACGATTTATCCATGCTCAATATCAAAATATTCAAAATTATTTGTAACCAATGATCCACTTTAAAATATTAGGATTTATCACTGTCATATCATTTCTTTATCAATGGCTATAATGCCATGTGTTCAATCATCTACGAGAGAATGACACAGTAGCCAGGTATTTGAACCGGTATATTAGGGGACCACTAATATGTTACAACCTACATGCAGGGCGGCGATACGTACCCAACCTCTAGGAACCAAAGATCTAAAGGGGATAAAGCCCAATTGGACCAAAGTCTAGGGAGTCAAAACTCCAATAGATCTATTCAAGTGCTATCTCAATATTTGATTCAACAATAATGAATTATGGATGGTGAACTTTCAAAAGGATATAATGACTTATAAAAAGTTTAGGATTCACCACCATACAATGCATGAAATTCAAGAGGTAAACAAAATAACTCAATAAGTAAATCGAGAATATAGTACCTTAAATTATTCAAAGCTCCATAGATTGCTCAGTCACCTCATGGCTCCAAGAGGAAGGATCTATAAAATACTACAATGGTGTTATCACTATACTTGGAATCAATTGTTCTTCAATCTTTTCTATTTATATTTTGTTTGCTTCTCGTTCATGGTTATTAATATTTATAAATTTTCAATTATCTCTCCATATAATATTTACAATTTAATTTCCCCATTTAATCAATTTTACTTGTTTGTTTATCTTATATATAGCCACCATGTTAGGTTTACTAATTATTTTATAATATCCTTTCACTAATATTATTAAGGGAATGTATGATCTATTGTATGCCCATTATATTCATATGACGTCTATGTCCATCGATTTCCAAGTGTCTCATTAATTGCTATTAATTTGTCTATGCATTCTTATTATCTAACTATAGATTTCAGAGGTTCCAACAATCATTTCAAGCTATTTGGGTCATTAGGTTTCAATTATGTAAGGTTATCATCTTATCGTTCATACTTATATGTCCTTTGTTGTTATAACTTCTCATTAACACCAACTATGTTCATATTCTATTACTATAGTCACAACCATTCTCTCATAGTCACATTTTTAAGCGTTCATTATTCCCAATAAAATTTTATGCCACATCCATATCTATTTATTCACATATTATCTTATTATCAAGTTGGTGAGAGTTCCTTTGCGTTACTTTTGTATTTCCAATTATCCAAAGATCTCACTTATTAATGTATTCATTGAGGAACATGACATTCTACTTTCATTCTATTTTACCAACTTCTACTATTTAATACATGACTTAACTATTTATTAATTCATTAAGTATTTAGGTAAAAATTTAATTTATTATAATGAGTAGACTCATGTAAAGTCAAACTAGGTTGAATATGATTCTGAACGCCATGTTTAGCCATTCCTAGATATTTCTTGATTTTTTAGTCTATTTGTAATCAATTCTTTTCACTTTCTTTATGTATTGTCTATTAACATGCATATTAGTCATTTATTATTTAGTTAAATACTCATTAAATATTCTCAATATTAGTCACTATGGTCAACTAAAATATATGACAATATGTAGACATTTAGTAATTAACTATTTTTCTCTATTTAAAATCATTCATATTTTATGACCCATTTATCATTTTAAATAGGAAGAGTAATGAAATTCTAAAATTCTTAGTCACAAGGGCTAAAATAAGTTGAGTATAAGTTAAAACTATATTTTTAGCCAATTATGATTTTTTTCTTTTAGATTTTCTATAATTTTCTAAGTCTCAATTACATTTTCTTGATTATAGTCCAAAGCTAGATACATTGGCCATGTTTCCAAATTTTCATGAACTTAATTCATTATTAACCTTATTATAGTTCATTAAATGCATCACTATAGTTTCCTCTTTAATTTTCATTTCTTTATTATTTAGTATAAACATTATTTAATGATTACCTAATTGTTTTTTATTTTGTTTTCTTAAAAAAGAATTGAAAAAGAGAATAAGGGGGTGGGGTGAGGAGCAACCTGCTTGCAGAGTCAATGCACAGCTGGAGAAGTTGGCCAAATAAGTTCCAAGGGTCCTAGTCCATGAGGTAAGGCCATCTGGGTATTCCAAACCTTGCTGAAGTTAAGGCTGGTAGTGGCTTGCCCAACGAGAAGGTCAGGTTACAACGTCATAATAGTTGGATATAAGAGGTGATCTAAAGCATGACAGAGTTTGTCAATACAACATGAAAATAGATATCATATGGGTTGGATCCTCACCCATAGGTGCTAGAAGCACCAATTGTTGTGAGGGTCATGCGTGATGGTACTATGGCAGTCAGATTGGATTGAGGTGATATAGATCTCCACGTCCCCATAGATGTATTGTATGATCTACAGGCATCTAGTTCATATCACGGATGATCTCCGATAGTTGAGCTATGTTGTCTTTTGGCGGTGGGAAGGAAGTGGGGTTGACAACAATATGTTCTCCTCCTTGTCATCAATGAGTAGAAAGGCTGACAAAGAAGAATAGATGATAATGAGGGGCATTATAATGTTAAGGAGGCAACCCACCATCTGTTGGGTGACGACTAGGGCCGCCTGTGAGAACCTGTTACACTAAACGAGATTACTCAAAGCATAAAACACAACCGATCATTAATTAATCACATACCCAAAAATATGGGTAAATCAAAACCGATTTCAACATCAGCACCCACTTAAAAACATTTGCATAAGAGCCCAACATCTTTCTTGTATCCATACTATGCTAAAAATTTGATACAAATTGATCTATCATCTTAGACACAACATATATACATAGGAGAACAATGTTTGTATATGTCACACAAACAAGCATTAACATGCTAACAAAATTCTGATTCGTTTGAAACACCATATACAAACTTTTCCTCGCTCGGACCTGAGAGTATAGGGATGACTCTAGGACACACTAGACATCTAATGAGCTTTCTCAAAGATTCATTACTATAGCTCCTCTTTGCTGCCACATGTTTATTTTCGTCACTTCCGATTACCTAAAAAAATGTGGCAAACCACAAGGGTGAGACCCATGTCCCAGCAAGAGATATAACCTCCAACAACGTTTATTGATTACAACATTTTAAAGTAATTAAACAGTTAAGAAGTTTAATCAGATATAACAAATAAGATCAGCAAAACTGATGATTAACAAAATACATAAAGGAGCAAATAATAACTATCATCATTAGCCAGACTATCATCCTTTATCTTGTTGAAAATATAAGCAATTCAGTAACATATGCATATCTAGCATCATGAGCAAGTCTAGTAACATAGCATAGCTAACAACATGAGCATGTCTAATTGGTTGAACATATCAACATTATAAGAAGAGCTAACAACATAAGCACAACTATCTAGATAAGCATGATTAGCAGTATATGCATCTCTAGTTACAAAGGCATGGATAGCATGCTAAACATAACTAACAACATGAGATAGCTAGCATCATGATTATAATCAGCAGTAGCAGTATAGTTATCAACATAATCATGGCTACTGTATGTAAGCATCTACAATCTTAAACATATCCACAACATAAGTATATCTACTATCTCTTAATTGCACTAAGCATCATCTTTATGTAAAGATAACATTCAAGGGTCATCATCCAATGTGAAATGTTGTGTATAACCCTAAACAAATATGCTACACAGTTGTATTACATCTTTTATTACGCCCTGGGGAATTTGAATTGTACCATTCAAAGTCGAACCAACCCTTGCGAAGGGCTATTCGATTCTGTACAAGATCTAGGAGTGCCGGTATCCTAAGATCTCTTCCCCTCGGTCAGTACGAGTAAAAAGGTAGTGACATATCAGTCAAAGCTGCCACCACAGCGACATATAGTCTAGCTGATAACCACTAGTTCGACCTTGGTATAGGTCACGACACTAGAACCAGGGTATTCAAACCCAATAACTGAGGTACAACCGCAGTCGTCCTCTAATCACATCATGTTATAATCACCAAGACACAACCATAGCCATTCTCAATCACATCATATGTATGAGGCATGACCATAGCCAACCTCCACAATATGCATTGTGGATGACAAGGATATATCCTCAACCTACCACCCCCACATACGCAATAGTATGTGCTCTGAGTTTCCTTAGGAATACTTGTTTCACCATCCAGCAAGTTCTGACACTGAAGATGACTCTACGGCACAGTGCACTACATGATTAGAGTTGCACTTGATTAGTTATGCCAATTGGGTGAATTAAGGTTGCATCAAACAAGTGGACATACAAACTCTAATTCACTTCTAACAAGCATATAAATATCACAACTTTGAAAAGATATAAAATGTGTGAAACATAATTTCTCATGTCATCATCACATGGTACTATTCACTTGCCATTCATGAGACCACACTAGTCATCATACTATCACAAGATATAAATCATTTTCACAATATCACAGGGTATCAACCCTTATCAACATAAGAGGATTATACCTCATTCAGGGATCAACCATGCCCAAAGGTCATTAAGACCATCATACTATCACGGGATATAAAATCCTTTTCACAATATCATAGGGTATCAACCCTTATCAACACAAGAGGATTACACCTCATTTATGTCTCAACCATGCCCAAAGGTCATTAAGACCATCATATTATTCCCTGCAAGATCATCATTATATTTGCATGCCTTATAACAAGGCTCAACAACATCACTTACATATAATACACTAGATCAACACAATATCACATTAATGAGCTAGGAGATATTCATAAATAATCATAGCAGGGTTATATTAACATTAAGAACATTCCTTTATTACATCAACATAAAAGGAATCTAGATATGATTAACTCTCATCATATTCATAATGCACATGTTTATCATAATAAAGTATCAACCATGTGGCTATGATAACCACCAATTAACACATTAAGTTTATGATCATGTTAAGGAGGTTATTCCACCATCATTCCATCATATAAAAATGTTAAACATGAATACTCATCTTATTTATTTGTATTAGAGTTAGGTTCAACATAATAAATTATATCAATGTCACTAATCAGCACTTATACCTAAACCCTAACTCACGGAATCCCCATTGGATCATGGATGCATAAGGTGAAGCATCACTATCAAATTCCATACCATTCTCAAGTATGAACCAACACATAAATCAAGGTGTAACCATAAGGATATAGCATATAGGGCTTAAACAACAATAAGAGAGTACTCCATGATTGTATTAATCATTCAAGGACTATTCTTACCCAATTACCATCATTTAGTTATATTAAAGCTAGGTATAACAAGCTATACCTCATTAGGGTTACATATCAATACAATATGGTTATCATCCCTTCTATTCACATAAGTGAATAGGTAAGACTACCTTGTTAAGGGTAACCCTCCATTTGTTCCATCATCATTCAACCCTTATCACCATACCACAATGTCACCCAGAACCATTGGATGTTTAAAAAGGTAAGACCATTGGTTGTTTACATAAGTAAAAACCTTGGATAAACCACCTATGAAGTCCTTGATTGGTGCTCTAGAAAGAGTCACCATATAACCCTAGACATCCCTTGATTTACAACACAAAAAGTTCCACTGAGAGTAAGGTAAAACCCACAATCGACTATTCAGTTAAAACAAGCCATCCATTGTCAACAAGTAAGCTCCTTAAATTGATCATATAAAGGAAACCATCTAAATCCCATTATTAGGACCAACATATTACATTATCCATCATTCCTTCTTATTGGAGGAATAAACATTAGATCTTGACCATTGGGTCAAGTTCATATGTTAAAACCATCAATTACAGTATAGGTCCGACCATTGCATCAAGTGACCCATGAAACCATTGGTATAAGGCTTAATTGATGCTACAACTACAATGATTAACTTGACATAGGTTGTAGATACGTGATCCACCATCATTAGTGATCATTAAATTACCATAGGTTGTTAGATCAACACTATATTCATTAATCAGCATCAAATATTAAGTTGATGTCATCATTGATTGATATCATCAATAGGGTACTTAATGGTTGATCATTATACTTCTAATTGATCCAAAACCTGACCTAAGGGGGTGACCATAGGTTGTCACCATCATATGACACATTTGATCATGACCATCAGTTGTCATGAAGACAACACCATAGGTTTGTTGCAATCGTACCATCATCGGGTCATGGGTTTATAGAAGAAATCAACATAAAACCCTAAAATTGACCATTGGTTGATAGGTGCTTAGCACCATTGGTTGTCAAACCAACCTGATCCAAGTCATATTATACCTTAGGAATAATGTACACATGATAACAGGTTCATATATAACTGAAATCAGAATAGGGAACATTATAAAAATCGAAATCCAAGTCAAGCATAGCTTTTTAGTGCATGGATCATCATTTTCAAACAAGAACATGATCTAGAAAGCTTATGGTAAGCAATAAATGTGGAGCAAGTTATAAAACTTGCCTATAATGAGAAGATGAAACCCCACACAGAAGAAATCTCGAGCATGTAGGATAGAAAACCCAAGAATAAGCTATCAATTTGTCCATCTAGCACCTTTCTTTATCAAATGAGCAAACCCTACGCATAAGGAGCAAGAAAGGTAGGGTTTTAGAGATTTAGAGAAATTTCTACCATGGAACAGTAAAGTTCTGACCTGAAAGAAGGTCTAAGGAAGGAGAAGAGCAAGATAAATGTAGAAGGAAGGAATAAAATAACTTGCATTGGTCGAAATCCCTAGAAGATGACCTTGGAAACCCTAGGTAGGGCTAAATGGAGCTCTAGGAGACCTTCTTCTCTAAAAAGAGGTTGTATTTTACCTTAGAGCACTTGGTTCTATAGAAAAATAGAGGAGAGTCATTGCTCTAGGTTAAAGGAAAGAGAAATAAAGTATAGTTTCGAACTTGGGCACGGAAAAGGTAAATATAGCCCATGGATAAGGATGGAAGCAAGCATGAGGTGTAAAAGTAGCTTCCCCATGTTTCTATGGCCTTAAACTATCAAGAATATATAATGTTACGACCCATATCAGGGTTAGACAATAAATACCTCGAATTACGTGAAATACCCCAATTAGTGTTGAGTATCAAATTAAATATCATGGTTAATCAAATAAGTTAATATGTGAATCAATAGTTGAGATGAAATCATCCGAGGTATCTAATGACAATTTCAGTGTTAATTGTTGAGTTAAGTTAAATGCCAAGATGCAATTGGTACTTTGACTAGTTATGATAAGATACTAATTAAGATTTCTTTCTCCGAGGTCGTAGTGGATTCTGTGATTGAATTTTTGCAAAAAGAATCAGTCAAATCGGACCTACGAGGCAAAAGTTATGATGCTTTTGATTTTCTTGGGCTGATATTGCAATTTCTCCAAATTTACCCTTTTTATTTCCCTTTCCTTTATTTCACTTCTCGCTTATCTGCTTTCTCCCTCACGTGGTGGATGGAACAGGACCCTACGCAGCGGCGCCCAGGTGCAGGTCGACCGACCTGCGATTGAGGGATGAGAGGGCGGCCGTTTTGGCACCCCTTGGCCTCGATTCAGTACGCCTACACCTCTGTCATCCTTACTTTCTTCTCCTTCTTCCTTTATTTCTTCTCTAGCTCGTCCAATAGCAACTTCAGCTAGCCCTAGCCAGGGCGCCGGCTGAGTTGCAGGGTGCAGCAGTGGTGTTGCCCGACCATCAGAGGAGGGGCGCAATTCCTTGGGCTCTGATTCAACATGGCGCCACCTCCCTCTCCTATTCTCCACCCTTCTTCCTCTTCTTTCCCAGAACGCAGCCCACCCAACCTGCTAGGGCGGCGCCCCTAGCAGCAAGGCCGACCAGCAGCTGCACGGCTCCGGTCAGGAGCCCTAGGGCATGCTAGCATCTCAAAGCACCAACCCTCGAGCTCGACCACAAGTCCCGGGTGGAGATCCGCAGCCATCAGCTTTTTTAGCACCCAATCGAGCCTCCCTTTTCACCTGTGCGTGAAGGAGCTGCTGCTTGCAGCAGCATGTCTGACTAGGAACAACTTGGGCGTAAGAGGCATTTAAGTGAGGTAGTTCTGACTTCGGCATATAGTCTTGATCATGAATTCGTAGCCTTAGCTAGACCTAGTTGTTGTTTGAATCAATTTTAGATCTGTGCGTGATGAAACCATGTTACTGTTATATTGCAGGACCAGTGTTTTGGTCGGCCGAATTGGGTATGATTCGGCCGAGTTTCCTTTATAAGGAAATCGAACAGGGTTTTGATCGGCCGAGTTGCAGGCTGATCGGCCGAGTTTCCAGCCAATCGGCCGAGTTCCCAGATTGGTCGGCCGAGTTTCAGAACAGTGAGTAGTAGTTCATTCAGAAATCATTATTTAACTCAATCTAAATGCTTAATTGCTTCTGTATCAGTTGGTATAACTTCTAAACAGTGTAGTACATACAATAGAGTATGTTAGATTCATTGGAACTTGAAATACGTAATATGCTTAATGAAAATGATGAATTTTCCTATATTATGGTTGCAATGTATTTGTTGATTTAAAAATGGATATTTAGCATGGAAACTGGATAAATGATACTGAATCATGTATAAGGATGACAAATGTTATATATGTGTTTCAAGTAATGTTCAGAATGTGCAGTAAGTATGGAATGTGATATTCTTGTTTTAAATAGTTATATGTTAATCAGTTAATAGACTTAGGTGCCCTAACACCGAAGAACCCCTTTGACAGGTCTGCTTCTTAGGGGTGAAACTCGTGTCCAACATCAACGCGTGCGATGTCACGGTGGCACGAGGATGGAAATACAGTGTTCAACAACAACGCGTGCGATGTCACGGTGGCACTGGAGTAAATAGGGGTTATTCAACAACAACGCGTGTGATGTCACGGTGGTAACCCAGACCTCCTGAGCATGTGTACTCAGGTTAGAGGAGGAGTTCAGAGCACTCGATGTAGTGTAGTGAGGCCGATGAGCCTGGGGTCCTGTGGCAGAGCAGGGCTGGCATCAGACTTAGCATTTCCCGGGTGTGTCGCTAAGTCTTGTACGGTGGGATCGTAGTTCGCTACGGATCTTTGTATGTAGGGTACACTGCATATGATTAGGGCATAATAATATAAATATGTAATCAGATAGGATCACACTAAATTAATATGCTAAGAGATCCGAACTTTTGTGAAAATTCTATATATCTGTTTATTTACTTCAAATATCTGTCGTCGCATAGAAATGTGATTATTATCTGCAAATCTGCTATGTCATTAGAACTGCCCTGCTTGTACTGTATTTATGTTTATTTCAATTTTATAAACCTGATGAGTTGTTTAGTGATAGCTAAATGAAATGCTATTCACTGAGCGAGTAGGCTCATACCTCTACTCAAAACATTTTCAGGTCATCATCAGCAACAGGAAATCTGAAGGATCCTTTCATCCTAACGCTTAGTCTGTAGAAGGTATACGTAGTTAGTAGTTAGAGGTCTCTTAGTCCTTTCCCCTCGATCCTTGGGACATGGTGTGGGTGAGATAGAATGTGTATAAAAATATAAATTAACTATTATGCTTTATTTTATGTTGAACAATGTAATATGCTGTAGACTCTGTTTATATTGCTAATCAGTTTAAATAAAGATGCTTCCGTAATTTATTTAGATTTATTTTACAGCATAAATCAGTTTATCTTTTTAATGTCTTTAAAATGGTTTAAAAAGTTATGAGAGGTTTGGCTTGTGAGTAATCCCTCCGTCGCGCCCTAATCTCGTGGATTGAGGTTAGTGTGAAATCGGGGTGTGACATCTTGATATCAGAGCATAGGTTGAGTATATGAATACTCTAAGTCAAGGTCAGGGGACGATAAGAGACCAATAGGATTAAGGTTTAAGAGTTTTTCTTCTGTCTGTAATTTTCTAATAGGAAGTGTTCTGTTATATTATTATAGATGGCAGGAAAAGGATGTGGTCACGAGAACCAAGTAAAGAGTTTAAGTTGAGTCGTTAAGAATCATTAAGATCAAAAGATAAAGTTATAAGTGAGGCAAATAATAGCTGATGTGTTTTAGCTCTGGGAGGTCTGAGTGTTTAGATACCCTGGCCAGGTGTCTGAATACTTAGATTGACCAGTATCAAGCTACTCTGTCTGTTCTTTTCTGGATGCCCTGGCCAGGTATGCAGAGGAAGGATAGGCTAGAGAGAAACCCTAGAAATCTTAGGATTATGAGATAAGAGACTAATGTATGAATAAGAGATTACATATAAGATGCGATTCAACTCTTGTCTATTATTGCTTATTTGATTTAAAGATCACTATAAATGCTTTTATATGCATGAAATTAGATTTTTCAATTTGTAAGGTAAATATGATTCTTTTATATTGTTGTGTCATGAAGTGAATTGTTTAATGTTTGTTTTCTTTGTATTAAAGTAGACCCAAAATTATGTTTAAATGAGTTTTCCCTAAGTGGATATTCTTTCCACATGTTTAAGATTAATAGGGGTTGATTAATCCTGAGTAGCTCTTGGCTTCAGGACTACAGGTTCGGCCTGGTCCGGCTGGCAGGATGCGTTACTGGGATCTAATGACTCCTATTAACAGTAAAATAAGAGTAGACTCTGGATGAATTAGACCCGTAACATAGTGAGAATGTATATACACTAGGATGTTTTAACTATGATAAGAAGTCTAAATGTTCTTTTGTCTTGAGAATTAGGGTTTGAGAAGCATAGACCCTAATCGGCCCAAAATAGGGTTTTGATGATACATAAACACAAATTTGATAAGTAAAGTGTCTCAGTAAATGATTTTTTTGGTATTTTATGTGTAACTCTGATTTAGCTCAAATTTGGATATGATTTGGATATATAAAATGTAAACAACATTGGAAAATATCAGAATTTTTGAAGAATGTTCTGACCTGTTTATCGGCCGAGTTTCAAACTCGACCGATCACATTTTCTGAATGATATAGCAGTGTGGTAATTAAATTTTATATTTTTATTGGTATATCCAATTGATCTCAAATTTTAACTGTGCTTGAAAAACACAATTTTAGACACTCTATTATATTGGTGTAATTTTTGGATGACTTTTGATCTCTACAGTGAGGGTGTCGGCCGAGTTTGCAACTCGACCGAATCTGCTGCAGACTGCAATATAGAAGTGCACTGTTTGATTTTTAATTATTTATTGGTAATTAGAAATGATCTCAAATTTTTACTGGAGATCTGAAACTTCATTAGGTATAACATATAAAATTTCCAGAATTTTAGGAGCTTCTGTTAGCTATTTAATAAACGAATTACAGAAACTATTGTGAAAACTGAATTTTCAGCCAGTATAATTAAAATTGAGTGTTGGGTTAATATGCTATTGACCCAAGCAGCTCAAATTGATCTTTATGATCGACCACACCCGCACACTATAACTCTATGTTATTGATAAGGATCAAACCATAGAATGATTAGAGTTGAAGTAGTTCAAGGGATGTCGCTAGTGATTTAACCTTGAATACTAGTATCTCTGTAAAATAAGACCTTGAGATTTGATCTATGTAAAGTAAGCGGGTAGTGATAGTAATCTAGGGTTTTAAGGTAGTTAATCTGAACGGTACATGAACAACATGAAATGACTTAGAGAAAAGAGTAAAACATAAACCTAAAATGTAACTATAAGAAAGTAGCATAGAAATCAGAGTATTACCCGATATATGATCTAAAGATAGCTGATGTAGTTCATGTTTTTAAGACATGGCGTCACTATCTTTATGATGTGACAATAGATTACCACCATGGTAAAGAGAATGTGGTGAATGATGCTTTCAGCAGAAAGTCAAGTTCAACAGCTAATGCATTCTCTATGACAGGTTTCAATAGAGACCTGTTAGTAGAAATGTGGGAGTTGAACTTAGACTTAGGGGTGACAACACAGAGTGATTTGATTGAACAGATGTAAGTTAAGCCTACTTCTTATGATCAGATCAAGGAACTACAATAGGGTGATAGTGAGTTAAACCAGACCATGCATGACATGATAGGAGGAAAAGAGACCAGAGTTTAAGTTTTTAAGATGATAAGGTGTTGTATTAGCATGACATGTTGTGTGTACCTCGAGATAGTGAGTTGAAAGAAAAGATTCTTATGGAAGTGCATGTGTTGATGTATGCTATGCTTTCAGGAAACACTAAGATGTATATGAATCTCAAGTAGTTGAAACGGATGGTCAGATATGCAGAAGGATGTAGCTGAGTATGTGGTTAAAAGTAGTGTGTACCAGTAGGTTAAGGCTGAACCCTAGAAAATCTATATCTACCTTGTAATCTTTTTCTATGCCTGAATGGGAATGGGAACGTATCACAATGGATTTTGTGATAGGGTTTCCCAAGACACCTAGAGGTTATGATTTGATATGAATGATTGTGGATAGACTAATTTAGTCTGCTCGCTTTCTTCATATTAAGTCAACCTTTGATGTCTCAAAACTTGACTAAGATATACATGGATGAAATAATTAGATTGCCTGGTAATCCAGTTTCAATCATATCATATTGAGATTCTAAGTTCACATCTAGGTTGTGGAAACAATTGCATCGTGCTTCAGGCACAAAGTTAAGATTCAATATAACCTTTTCAACCGCAGACGGATGGCCAGTCTGAGAGAACCATTCAGACTCTTGAGGACATGCTGAGAGCATGTGTTATGCATCTCAGTGGAAGTTGGGAAGAACATTTAAGTCTTATAGAGTTTGCTTAGTGTGAATGTTGAGTTTAGAAATACACAACTGATAATAGTACGGTTTGAGTATAAACCCAGACAATACATAATTGGTAAATCATCAGGTGCATAATTTCAAGTAAGTACGATAGCATTAAAATATGCAAATAAAACTAGTTGCATGCTTCCTGTTATGTAAATGTGTGTGACCTAACATTTACATGAATTGGCACATTTCTCTGAGGTATTATTAGAATTCTCAAGAACTTTTAAATATTTGTGTTATGATACGAAAATAACTCTTAATTGAGTAATGTGATGCACGAACCAAGATTTGGGTTAATGTACACGTTCTTTGAGAAATTTTAGATAATTGATAAATATTACATATGGTTTCTTATAGGTGAAGTAAATTACTCTTATTGGGGTAATAAGATGTTCAATTACATGAATTCAGTATGTATGTGCCAAAATTGATTTGAGTTTGGGATATTTATGAATTTTAAATCTGCCTGCATGCATGATATAAAGATTACTCAGTAATTACAATGATTTTGAATATACTGCTCTGCCAGTTCTAGAATGATACCGTATTGTGACTTGAACTGCAATCAAACAGATGAGATAACGGAAACCCTAAGAGTAGGGTGTTGCCATGTGACTAGTGAATGAGATAACCCTAAGAGTAGGGTGTTGGCATGTGATGAATGAATAAGGCAAATGAAACCCTAAGGATAGGGTTTACGATGAATCAAGTATTTTGATATCAATTTTCATTATGAGATGTGATGATGTTTAACAGTTAAATTGCATGATTTTATTTTAGTACCAAATTGACATGCATTTTGTTTATTTAAGAATTTTAGTTTGTCTGCATGTATAGTATGATAATTTCTCAGTAATTACCATAAATTGAGATATTGTTATAACAGTTCTACAAAGACAATGTTTTGTGGTTTGATCTGGAATCAGATCAGATGTGTCCTATGTTGAGAGACCAATGCAGATAGTTGATCAGAGGATCAAGAAAACTCAAAATCATGAGAAACCTTTAGAGAAGGTTTTGTGGAAAAACACAACCTAGAGGAAGCCACATGGGAGTTTTAGGGTTAGATATGCGTAACAAATTTCCTTTTCTCTTTTAGGAATTTCGGGACGAAATTCTTATAAGGGAGGGAGATTGTTACGACCCATATCAGGGTTAGACAATAAATACCTCGAATTACATGAAATACCCCAATTACTGTTGAGTATCAAATTAAATATCATGGTTAATCAAATAAGTTAATATGTGAATCAATAGTTGAGATGAAATCATCCGAGGTATCTAATGACAATTTCAGTGTTAATTGTTGAGTTAAGTTAAATGCCAAGATGCAATTGGTACTTTGACTAGTTATGATAAGATACTAATTAAGATTTCTTGCTTCGAGGTCGTAGTGGATTCTGTGATTGAATTTTTGCAAAAAGAATCAGTCAAATCAGACCTACGAGGCAAAAGTTATGATGCTTTTGATTTTCTTGGGCTGATATTGCAATTTCTCCAAATTTACCCTTTTTATTTCCCTTTCCTTTATTTCACTTCTCGCTTATCTGCTTTCTCCCTCACGCGGTGGATGGAACAGGACCCTGCGCAGCGGCGCCCAGGTGCAGGTCGACCGACCTGCGATTGAGGGATGAGAGGGCGGCCGTTTTGGCACCCCTTGGCCTCGATTCAGTACGCCTACACCTCTGTCATCCTTCCTTTCTTCTCCTTCTTCCTTTATTTCTTCTCTAGCTCATCCAATAGCAACTTCAGCTAGCCCTAGCCAGGGCGCTGGCTGAGTTGCAGGGTGCAGCGGTGGTGTTGCCCTACCATCAGAGGAGGGGCGCGATTCCTTGGGCTCTGATTCAACATGGCGCCACCTCCCTCTCATATTCTCCACCCTTCTTCCTCTTCTTTCCCAGAACGCAGCCCACCCAACCTGCTAGGGCGGCGCCCCTAGCAGCAAGGCCGGCCACCAGCTGCACGGCTCCGGTCAGGAGCCCTAGGGCATGCTAGCATCTCAAAGCACCAACCCTCGAGCTCGACCACAAGTCCCGGGTGGAGATCCGCAGCCATCAGCTTGATTAGCACCCAACCGAGCCTCCCTTTTCACCTGTGTGTGAAGGAGCTGCTGCTTGCAGCAGCATATCTGACTAGGAACAACTTGGGCGTAAGAGGCATTTAAGTGAGGTAGTTCTGACTTCGGCATATAGTCTTAATCATGAATTCGTAGCCTTAGCTAGACCTAGTTGTTGTTTGAATCAATTTTAGATCTGTGCGTGATGAAACCATGTTACTGTTATATTGCAGGACCAGTGTTTTGGTCGGCCGAATTGGGTATGATTCGGCCGAGTTTCCTTTATAAGGAAATCGAACAGGGTTTTGATCGGCCGAGTTGCAGGCTGATCGGCCGAGTTTCTAGCCAATCGGCCGAGTTCCCAGATTGGTCGGCCGAGTTTCAGAACAGTGAGTAGTAGTTCATTCAGAAATCATTATTTAACTCAATCTAAATGCTTAATTGCTTCTGTATCAGTTGGTATAACTTCTAAACAGTGTAGTACATACAATAGAGTATGTTAGATTCATTGGAACTTGAAATACGTAATATGCTTAATGAAAATGATGAATTTTCCTGTATTATGGTTGCAATGTATTTGTTGATTTAAAAATGGATATTTAGCATGGAAACTGGATAAATGATATTGAATCATGTATAAGGATGACAAATGTTATATATGTGTTTCAAGTAATGTTCAGAATGTGCAGTAAGTATGGAATGTGATATTCTTGTTTTAAATGGTTATATGTTAATCAGTTAATAGACTTAGGTGCCCTAACACCGTAGAACCCCTTTGACAGGTCTGCTTCTTAGGCGTGAAACTCGTGTCCAACATCAACGCGTGCGATGTCACGGTGGCACGAGGATGGAAAGACAGTGTTCAACAACAACGTGTGCGATGTCACGATGGCACTGGAGTAAATAGGGGTTATTCAACAACAACGCGTGCGATGTCACGGTGGTAACCCATACCTCCTGAGCCTGTGTACTTAGGTTAGAGGAGGAGTTCAGAGCACTCGATGTAGTGCGGTGAGGCCGATGAGCCTGGGGTCCTGTGGCAGAGCAGGGCTGGCGTCAGACTTAGCATTTCCCGGGTGTGTCGCTAAGTCTTGTACGGTGGGATCGTAGTTCGCTACGGATCTTTGTATGCAGGGTACACTGCATATGATTAGGGCAGAATAATATAAATATGTAATCAGATAGGATCACAGTAAATTAATATGCTAATAGATCCGAACTTTTGTGCAAATTCTATATATCTGTTTATTTACTTAAAATATTTGTCATCGCATAGAAATGTGATTATTATCTGCAAATCTGCTATGTCATTAGAACTGCCCTGCTTGTAATGTATTTATGTTTATTTCAATTTTATAAACCTGATGAGTTGTTTAGTGATAGCTAAATGAAATGCTATTCACTGAGCGAGTAGGCTCATACCTCTACTCAAAACATTTTCAGGTCATCATCGGCAGTAGGAAATCTGAAGGATCCTTTCATCCTAATGCTTAGTCTGTAGAAGGTATACGTAGTTAGTAGTTAGAGGTCTCTTAGTCCTTTCCCCTCGATCCTTGGGACATGGTGTGGGTGAGAGAGAATGTGTATAAACATGTAAATTAAATGTTATGCTTTATTTTATGTTGAACAATGTAATATGCTGTAGACTCTGTTTATATTGCTAATCAGTTTAAATAAAGATGCTTCCATAATTTGTTTAGATTTATTTTACAGCATAAATCAGTTTATCTTTTTAATGTCTTTAAAATGGTTTAAAAAGTTATGAGAGGTTTGGCTTGTGAGTAATCCCTCTGTCGCGCCCTAATCTCGTGGATTGAGGTTAGTGTGAGATCGGGGTGTGACATATAAGCACACACACAAGCAGCTCCCCCGCCATCCTTATAGACATGCTTATCTTTCCTTTTTCGAATTTCCCAACCAATCACATAATTCCTCAGTTGATAGCTACTAAAGGTATCTCATCTGTGAAGGGGTAAACCCTAAAATACCCTTGAAGAAAACACCTTCAAAGAAAGGTTTAAATAGGCGCCCCATGGTTCAAAAAGCTCAATAATGATGAGAGAATATCCAAGGCACATAATAAAAGTGATAAATTGCAAAGAAAATCTCTCAATTGGGTAAATTGTAGAAAAGTCCAAAATGTACAAAAAATTGCATAACTTGCTCAAACAGTGTCCAAATTTGACCAAATTTGAAACTTAAGATTGTATTATAATTTCAAAGCATATCACAAGGTTAGATTAGGGTTATAGGAATTCAATTATGGTAATTAAGCTTATTCAACTCATTAAGCAAGTCCAGGTGTCTTACAACTATAAACCCCTAACAGGGATTTCGCCCCCGAAATCCAAGGTAAACAAAGATGGGTACTTTCTTTTCACATCATCCTATTACCTTCACATGGTTACTTGCATATTATGGTGATGTCACATCATTCATACATATATCCTCTTGGGTCAGCACAAAAACCCCGACCTACGAAGACATTCTCAATATGTAATGTAGAAACTTGTTGTGTCATCTATACAACTCTAATAGTAACTTTCAACTTTAAATTCTAGCTATCATCTGGAAAATTATATCTATTATATCAACACATTACTCAAAAGTCATACTTCCTGGCTATTATCAAACATAGAACATTATGTATCTCTTATCATATGTAACTTATGCCATCCATTCTAACTCTTATGCATTGATATTTGATATGAGGTTTATCTTAAAAGAATATGGTATCACATATCTATTAACCAACAAACCATCTATCCTTGATAGTGGTCTTTCCCAGCTATCACTAAACCATACACAACATTATAGAATCACTTTTTTTTCAAACAACATTTAGAGGGTCATCATCAACTCTATATCTCTCTCTAAGGGAGAGGAATACTTGGAATGTTCATTTAATAAACATATCCAACCTTCACATACTTCCCATACTATTGACACATATTGGATACTAGGATTCATTACCTTGGTATCCACCTCATATGCTATAAGGAACTCACATCCTTATCTCATCTACTTGTACTAACATAACAAATCTCAAGACATATAAGAGGAGTCTTCCTAATTATTGGAAGGCTCAAAAGCAAACTCATCACAAACTTTATGATCTTGGAACCATAGTCTAAGTAACATTATGCTATAATAATCTATCCACCCTCATGTTTGCAATGAATCCACATGTACCAAGTGGCAATGATCCACTTGAAAGCTGTGCCTAGAAAGGAAAGACACAAAGGGAAACACACTTCCCACATCATAGAAGCATTTTTCAAGGGTTACTAGCAAAAGGTAACCGATTCTATTTTCATTATGCGAGTTACAACTTCTTATGTATCATTTTACCCTTTTCATTTTGGGTTCCTTGCCATTAGCATAGGAATCATCATGATTAACATATCTCATTACTCCTTCCTTGATGACTATTTATCACACTTGGGTATGTTCTCTTATTTTATTATGTTTTTCAACCACTTATCAACAGGTAAATCATCATATTCCACATTTTCTTCATTAAACATGGATCATTTGCCTTAATTTCTTTCACATGTTATGCTTATTTTACATTAACACATTCTTACACACATAGGTTGGTCTGAGATTAACTCAGGTTCTACCTTATTCCTTTGTCATTGTTCTCATTTTATACTTACTATAGGAGTTCTTTCCATCTTATGTGGATTTCATATCTTGATTCACTTTATAAGCATATACTTATCTATCTTTTATTTTATTATCTTCTTGAATCACATCTTCAAGAACTACTGTTTTTCTAATTTGTATTCAGATTTAGATTTCATGGTGTTGTATCTTTCTCTTATAATTACCAAACATTCATGTTTTGATAGATAATGATGCAATTCTCAACTTCTTTAAGTTAGGATTGAAATATCCACACCATGATTTCTTATTCGTTATGCTCTTTAGATTGTCTCAAAATGACTACTTGATTAGAGTAATAAAAAAGATAACAATCTAAGAGTTCCATACTTACCTTTTCTTTAATAATTGAATACCTGGCCAGGGCATCCAAATACTGAGATTAGGCAGTATGCACCATATTTTTATGTCATATTCCTAACTTAGACATCATCCTAGTCTTAAGTCCTAGTGTCCCTGTTGACTCAATGAACCTAAAGCTTTGATACCAACTTGTAAGAACCTGTTACACTAAGCGAGATTACTCAAAGCATAAAACACAACCGATCATTAATTAATCACATACCCAAAAAGATGAAAATTTTAAAACCGATTTCAACATCAACACCCGCTCAAAAACATTTGAATAAGATCCCAACATCTTTCTTGTATCCATATTATGCTGAAAATTTGATACAAATTGATCTATTGTCTTAGAAACAACATATATATACAGGAGAACAATGTTCGTATATGTCACACAAACAAGCATCAACATGCTAACAAAATTCTGATTCGTTTGAAACACCATATACAAACTTTTCCTCACCCGGACCTGAAAGTACATGGATGACTCTAGGATACACTAGACATCTAATCAACTTTCTCAAAGATTCATTACTATAGTTCTTCTTTGCTGCCACATGTTTGTTTTCTTCACTTCCGATTAACTAAAAAAATGTGGCGAACCACAAGGGTGAGACCCATGTCCCAGCAAGAGATATAACCTCTAACAACGTTTATTGATTACAACATTTTAAAGTAATTAAACAGTTAAGAAGTTTAATTAGATTTAACAAATAAGATCAGCAAAACTAATGATTAACAAAATACATAAAGGAGCAGATAATAATTATCATCATTAGCCAGACTATCATCCTTTATCTTGTTAACAATATAAGAAATTCAGTAGCATATGCATATCTAGCATCATGAGCAAGTCTAGTAAAATAGCATGGCTAACAACATGAGCACGTCTAATTGGTTGAACATATCAACATTATAAGAAGAGCTAACAACATAAGCACAACTATCTAGATAAGCATGATTAGCATTATATGCATCTCTAGTTACAAAGGTATGGCTAGCATGCTAAACATAACTAACAACATGAGATAGCTATCATCATGATTATAATCAGCAGTAGCAGTATAGCTATCAACATAATCATGGATACTGTATGTAAGCATCTACAATCTTAAACATATCCACAACATAAGTATATCTACTATCTCTTAATTGCACTAAGCATCATCTTTATGTAAAGATAACAAACAAGGGTTATCATCTAATGTGAAACGTTGTGTATAACCCTAAACAAATATGCTACACGGTTGTATTACATCTTTTATTACACCCTGGGGAATTTGAATCATACCATTCAAAGTCCAACCAACCCCTACGAAGGGCTATTCGGTTCCGTATAAGATCTAGGAGTGTTGGTATCCTAATATCTCTTCCCCTCGGTCAGTACGAGTAAAATGGCAGTGACATACCAATCAAAGTTGCCACCACAGCGATATATAGTCAAGATGATAACCACTAGTCCGACCTTGGTACATGTCATGGCACTAGAAACCAGGGTATTCCAACCCAATCACTGAGGTAAAACCGCAGTTGTCCTCTAATCACATCATGTTATAATCACTAAGATATTACCGCAGTCATTCTCAATCACATCAGATGTATGAGGCATGACCATAGCCAACCTCCACAATCTGCATTATGGATGACAAGGATATATCCTCAAACTGCCACCCCTGCATACTCAACAGTATGCGCTCTAAGTTTCCCTTAGGAATACTCGTTTCACCATCCAGCAAGTTTTGACACTGAAGATGGCTCTACGGCACATGGCACTACATGACTAGAGTTGCACTTGATTAGTTATGCCAGTTGGGTGAATTAAGGCTGCATCAAACAAGTGGACATACAAACCCTAATTCACTTCTAGCAAGCATATAAATATCACAACTTTGAAAAGATATAAAATGTGTGAAACATAATTTCTCATCTCATCTTCTCATGGTACTATTCACTTGCCATTTATGAGACCACACTAGTCATCATACTATCACAAGATATAAATCATTTTCACAATATCACAGGGTATCAACCCTTATTAACATAAGAGGATTATACCTCATTCAGGGCTCAACCATGCCCAAAGGTCATTAAGACCATCATACTATCACAGGATATAAAATCCTTTTCACAATATCACAGGGTATCAACCCTTATCAACACAAGAGGATTACACCACATTTATGGCTCAACCATGCCCAAAGGTCATTAAGATCATCATATCTTGCAAGATCATCATTATCTTTGCATGATTTATAACAAGGCTCAACAACATGACTTACATATAATATACCAGATCAACACAATATCACATTAATGAGCTAGGAGATATTCATAAACAATCATAGTAGGGTTATATTAACATTAAGAACATTCCTTTATTACATCAACATGAAAGGAATCTAGATATGATTAACTCTCATCATATTCATAATGCACATGTTTAGCATAAGAAAGTATCAACCATGTGGCTATGATAACCACCAATTAACACATTAAGTTTATGATCATGTTAAGGAGGTTATTCCACCATCATTCCATCATATAAAAATGTTAAACATGAATACTCAACTTATCTATTTGCATTAGAGTTAGGTTCTCTGGTGACTGCAGAGGTGACTGGATTCGACCTCGCTGGAGAGGGGAGTCCCTCCCCTCTCTATGACTGTCATGACCACGATAGAGACACTTGTTGTCTCCCAACCTAGGCCCATCACCAAGAAGACCTAGAATCAGATTCTCAGCGGCGTTGGTACCTTTGAAGAGTATTCCTATGACCTACCGGAGAAGATTGATGGGAAATAGTTTGTTGCCATCGATGATCCAATGTACGAGGCCATGGAGAAGTGCTGGGAGCATACATCTATTTTGTATGTTATGGAAAAACATCCTTACTATTTCTATCTTCTAGCTTGGATCTGTCGGGTTTGGAAACCTAAGGGTGGGTTTGATCTCTACTCCAAGCCGTATAAGTTCTTCCTACTCAGTTTCAACTCCGTCGACGATAAGAAGAATGTCATCAACAATGGACCGCGATGGTTCAATAACAGACTCGTTGTCGTCAAGGATTACAAGACAGGCGATGACCTTCACAAATATTTCTTCAGTTCCATTCCTCTATGGATTAGTATTCCTAGCATGGGCAGGAATTGGTCGCCTAGGGCGGTCGAGATTGTGGCCAGCGGAGTGGGTAAACTCTTGAGAATAGATTACAAATCGATCAGCCTGGAGTCCCTCGGTGAGGCGCGGGCGCTGGTGGAGGTGGAAGCCGTTGAAGAACCCACTGTGGAGATCTGGGTTAATATGCCATGATGAGAGCATGTTGCTGTCAAGATCCATTACAAATATATTCCCAAGAGATGCACAGAGTGTAGGGTCTTTGGGAATGACGAATGTGACTGCCCGATCAATCCTAAGGTCTTCGATGATGTACCTGCTCCAAAGTCTTCCTAGGTGTGGCAAGTCATGGGTCGGAAGGGAAAATCCGTAGCGGTGGAAGATGCAGCGACGGGTGATGAGGTTCACGTAGAGGCTGCTCGTTCAAGCAACAGCTTTGCGTTGCTTTCTGATTCCAGCGGTGATGCTTCCTCATCGGGAGGCGCTGCTAACTCCATGGGTGGTGACGGAACTTCTATTTCTGACCAGAGTGGCAATGGTGGGTCTATTGTTACTGGTGGTGCGGCGTCTACTGCTGGTGCTTCAAGTGGGGACAGTGTTGCTTACCCTTCTGGCAGGACGTCTGGTGATGGTGGAGTACCTCCGGTGGATGTTGCAGGTGTCGTTGTTGTTGTTGGTGATAATGGTGGGCAGTCTGGAGCTTCTGGTAGTGATGGTGCTACCGGCGGTGGTGGCTCTTCTGGCAGAACGTCTGGTGATGGAGGTGGCATTGTGCCTCGGGTAGTTGTTATCGGCATGGGTAGTGGTGTTGTAGGTGCCGCTGGTGCTATTGGATATAATGGTGGGCCGTCCGGAGCTACTGGTGGTGATGGTGCTACTGGTGACGTTGGATCTAATGGCAGGGCGTCTGGTGATGGTGCATCAAGTGTTGAGTGCAGACCTAATGGCGGAGGATCCAAGGAGGACGTTACTAGTTCGACTCCATCTAAATCTTCTTCTGGTGTTGCTACCTCCTCGTCCAGGAATCTAAAGTCGTCCAAGGGTGATGGGTCTTGTAAAACCCGATCTACTTCCAGAGGTCTTTAATGACCTTTCTCATAACCAATGTTCATGGCTCGGGGAAGCCACATAAAAATAAGGAAGTAAGGAGAACCATCCTTGAAAACAAAGCTACTATGGCCATTCTTGTTGAATCTAAAATCAAGGCGCATTTGATTCACACTTCTGACCGCATGTTCCCTAAAGGATGGTTATGGGTCTCTAATCATCTGCATGATCCTAATGGTCGTATTTACATAAGTTGGAACCCAAGCTGCTGGGATACAATAATGACTGAGATGGATGATCAACATGTCACTATTAAATGCATTAATAAAGCTGGGCTCACTATCTATGTCACGACTATCTATGCTAGGAACTCAGTGACTGATCGTTCTATTCTGTGGAATACCTTGGAGAGAATTGCGGTTAACATTGATGAAGCCTGGCTTATCACTAGTGATTTTAATAACATCAGGAAGCAAGAGGAGAAGGCGGGGGTCATGAGGTTCCCTCAACCATCCTTAGCTCATTTAATGCTTCCCTGGATAATGTTGGTCTTACTAAACTACCTATCATTGGTAAGGAGGTTTACACCTGGAATAACAAACAAGGATTTGCTAAAAGAGTTGCTTGCAAACTTGAAAGAGCCTTTGTCAATGATACCTGGTTGTCCAAGTTCCCTGGTTCTAAAACAAAGTTCATTACTTGCAACTATTCTGATCATTGTGCTTTAAACATCAACATGAAGCCTATTTCCTTCAAGAAGAAACCTTTTAGGTTTCATAATTTCTGGATGGATTGGGAAGGTTGTTGGGACATCATTAAAGAAACTTGGGCTACTAAAGTGAAAGGAAATCCTCTTTTCCAATTTTGTCATAAACTCAAACTTGTTAAGGAAAAGTTGAAGACATGGTCCAAACATTACGTTAATCTCAAGAATCTTATTGATAGAGAAAGAATGGAGCTTAATGACATTTCAATTATGATTCGTAGATGCCCCCTTGACCCCAAACTCATCCATGCTGAAAAACAAACTCATGAGAGGTTGGACGTGCTTCTCAAGGCAGAGGAGGTCTATTACTGGCAACGCAGTAGGATGGAGTGGCTTTCCAATGGAGATAGGAATACTAAAGTTTATCATACCATTGTTAAGAGAAGGGATGCTATTAACTCTATCACAGAGCTTTTTGATTCACATGGTAATCTTTTGTAGGATAATGATGCCATTGCGGATGATACTGTACGGTTTTTTGAGCAGCTATACAATCAACCTCAGGTTGTCTCAAGTTCTTATATTCCTGACTGGACCCCTCTAGTTACTGGGATTAATAATGATATGCTATGTTCTTCTCTGAGTTTGAATGAGGTTCGAGAAGCTGTATGGAGCATTGGGCCTCACAAAAGCCCGGGACCTGATGGCTTCAATGGTTATTTCTATAGGGAGAACTGGAACATAATCTGTGAGGATCTCCTTAAGGCCACCAAATGGATTTTTGAAGGCGGTAACATGGTGAGACAAGTTAATCATGCTTTCCTTGCTCTTATTCCCAAGAAGGACATTGTCTTGTCTCCAGAGGATTTTAGGCCTATTTCTTGCTGCCCCATGCTCTATAAAATCATTTCCAGTCATTTCAAGGAGACTAGCCACTCTACTGCTAAACATTATCTCCCCTTATCAAGGTGCTTTTGTTAAAGGTAGAAGTATTGAAGATTGCTCTCTCCTTGTGGCTGAGTTTACTCTTAAATTCAACCGGAAGACTAGCCCTCATGCTGCTTGCATCAAGTTAGATATCACCAAGGCCTTTGATTCAGTCCGTTGGTCCTACCTTTGGGATTGTCTAGCTGGTCTTGGATTCAATGTGAAAATTATCTCCATTCTTAAGCAATGTGTGGAAACTCCATCCTTTTCTCTTTTACTGAATGGCTCTTCAGTTGGTTTCTTTAAAAGTTCCAATGGACTAAGGCAAGGTGATCCTTTATCACCCTTGTTATTTATTCTGGCGATGAAAGGATTCAGCAGATGTCTTGAGGCGGCCTATGATAGCAAAATAATTAGAAGCTATCCTATAAACAGGACCAAGGCTCTTAGCCATCTTCTTTTTGCGGATGATGTTCTTATTTTCTCTGAGGGGTGCCTGCGTAGTCTTACCAATCTCAGGAAGATTCTACATGAGTTTGGCTCTATTTCTTGTATGAAATGCAATCCTAATAAAGCCCACATATACCTCTATTCTTCTTGTCACAACAAGGATGCCTTGATCAATTGCATGGGTATCCAACAAGGTACATGGCCCACAAAGTATCTTGGGTTTCCAATGGCTGGTGAAAATCTTAGGAGGCGTCATTTTCATGAATGCTTGGATAAGTTGTGAGACATGATTCAGAAATGGACAAGTTCTAAAATCTCTATGGTTGGTCATCTTGTTCTCATTAAACATTGTGCAATGGGTTTGATTAGCTACTTGATGAGAATGGGTGAAATTCCTCTAGCTGTATTACGTAGGATGGAGTTGCTACTCTCTGATTTCTTATGGGGAAGTTCTGTACATCCCTCTTGCTGAGCTCGATTGGCCTACCCTTTATTTGAAGGTGGTCTTGGCCTTAAGAGACTTGACGAGCTCGTTGATTATCATACTTTATGTCGTATTAAGAGGTTATATAACTCAAGCTCAAAGCTTATGGAGCTCATGGCTGTCTCGTAGGTATGGTGATTCCTTGGATACCTATGCCAGGAGTGGCTCTACTTGCCATAGGCATATGGTAGCTCTATGGCCTTCCTTCTCTATGTGGGCGGACAGGGATCTTTGGGAGAATGTCAGGCAAAAATGGCCAACAGATAAAGTTTATGGAAATCTTTGGTCCTCCAAGTATTATCCTAGGTGGAGCCTCACTTGCTTTAGAGCTCTTATCAATGCCCTGCCTACACTGGAAAAGATTAGCTCCTGGTCGGGAGCTCCTGATCCTGCTTGCTTATTATGTGACCAACACTGTGACTTGGTTGCTCATCTATTTGATGGCTGTAAATTTTGGAGATATATTTGGGGTCAAGCTCAGCTTAAACTCAACATCAGGTCTTCTTATTCTCTTTATGAATGCCTAGCTGACCTTGGTAAGAGGTCAAAACATGCCAAAACCATTGAACTCTGGGTTATTACTGGTGTTGTCCACCTTGTTTGGGCTGAACGCAACAAACAACTGCATAATGGTGGTGCTTCTGACTTCATTGTCATCTTCAACCAGCTTGCTCTTGAAACCAAGAGAATGTATTTTGCTTTTAAATCATGTCTTGATGTACCTCCTATTATTCCTAGGAATTTGGATCTGTTGTAACCAATTCCTAGGAGCTTGTAGTCACATGTGAGGGTGTGACTTGTATTTTGTCCCCTTCCCGGGGTTTTTGGAATATACTTACCCAATTTTCCAAAAAAAAAAAAGAGTTAGGTTCAACATAATAAATTATATCAATGTTACTAATCAACACTTATACCCAAACCCTAACTCACGACATCCCCATTGGATCATGGATGCATAAGGTGAAGCATCACTATCAAATTCCATACCATTCTCAAGTATGAACCAACACATAAATCAAGGTGTAACCATCAAGTTATAGAATACTAGGGATTCAACAACAATAAGAGAGTACGCCATGATTGTATTAATCATTCAAGGACTATTCTTACCCAATTATCATCATTTAGTTATATTAAAGCTAGGTATAACAAGATATACCTCATTAGGGTTACATATCAACACAATATGGTTATCATCCCTTCTATTCATATGAGTGAATAGGTAAGACTGCCTTGTTAATGGTAACCCTCCATTTGTTCCATCATCATTCAACCCTTATCACCATACCACAATGTCACCCAGAACCATAGGATGTTTAAAAAGGTAAGACCATTGGTTGTTTATATAAGTAAACACCTTGGATAAACCACCTATGAAGTCCTTTATTGGTGCTATAGAAAGAGTCACCATCTAACCCTAGAAATCCCTTGATTTACAACACAAAAATTTCCATTGAGAGTAGGGTAAAACCCACAATCGACTGTTCAGTTAAAACAAGCCATCCATTGTCAACAAGTAAGCTCCTTAAGTTGATCATATAAAGGAAACCATATAAATCCCATTATTAGGACCAACATATTACATTAGCCATCATTCCACCTTATTGGAGGAATAAATATTATATCTTGACCATTGGGTCAAGTTCATATGTTAAAACCATCAATTACAGTATATGTCCGACCATTGCATTAAGTGACCCAAGAAACCATTGGTCTAAGGCTTAATTGATGCTACAACTACAATGATTAACTTAACATTAGTTGTAGAGACCTGATCCACCATCATTAGTGATCATTAAATCATCATAGGTTGTTAGATCAACACTATATTCATTAATCAACATCAAATATTAAGCTGATGTCATCATTGATTGATAACATCAGTAGGGTACTTGATGGTTGATCATTATACTTCTAATTGATCCAAAACCTGACCTAAGGGGGTGACCATAGGTTGTCACCATCATATGAAACATTTGATCACAACCATCAGTTGTCATGAAGACAACACCATAGGGTTGTTGCAATCGTACCATCATCGGGTCATGGGTTTATAGAAGAAATCAACATAAAACCCTAAAATTGACCATTGGTTGATAGGTGCTTAGCACCATTGGTCGTCAAACCAACCTGATCCAAGTCATATTATACCTTAGGAATAACGTACAAATGATCATAGGTTCATATATAACTGAAATCAGAATAGGGAACATTATAAAAATCGAAATTGAAGTCAAGCATAGCTTTTTAGTGCATGGATCATCATTTTCAAGCAAGAACATGATCTAGAAAGCTGATGGTAAGCAATAAATGTGGATCAAGTTATAAAACTTGCCTCTAATGAGAAGATGAAACCCCACACAGAAGAAATCTTGAGTAGGTAGGATAGAAAATCCAAGAATAAGCTATGGAATTCGTCCATCTAGCACCTTTCTTCATCAAATGAGCAAACCCTAAGCATAAGGAGCAAGAAAGGTAGGGTTTTAGAGCTTTAGAGCAATTTCTACCATGAAACATCAAGGTTCCGACCTAAAGGATGGTATAAAGAAGGAGAAGAGAAAGATAAATGGAGAAGGAAGGAAGAAAATAACTTGCCTTGATCAAAATACCTAGAAGATGACCTTGGAAACCCTAGGTAGGGCTAAATGGAGCTCTAGGAGACCTTCTTCTCCAAAAAGAGGTTGTCTTCTACCTTAGAGAACTTGGTTCTGCAAAAAAATACAGGGGAGTCGTCGATCCAGGTTAAGGGAAAGAGAAAGAAAGTATAGTTTCGAACTTGGGCAAGGAAGAGGTAAATATAGCCCATGGATAAGGATGGAAGCAAGCATGAGGTGTAAAAGTAGCTTCCCCATGTTTCTATGGCCTTAAACTATTAAGAATATAAAAGCACACATACAAGAAGATCCCCCACCATCATTATAGACCTTCTTAGCTTTCCTTTGTCGAATTTCCCAGTCAATCACATAATTCCTTAGTTGATAGCTACTAAAGGTAGCTCATCCGTGAAGGGGTAAACCCTAAAATATCCTTGGAGAAAACACCTTCAAAGCAAGGTTTAAATAGGTTCCCCATGGTTCAAAAAGATCAATAATGATGAGATAATATCCAAGGAACATAATTCAAGTGATAAATTGCAAAAAAAAACCTCAAAATTGGGTAAATTGCATAAAAGTCCAAAATGTATAGAAAATTGCATAACTTGCTCAAACATTGTCCAAATTGGACCAAATTTGAAACTTAAGCTTGTATTATGATTTCAAAGAATATGACAAGGTTAGATTAGGGTTCTAAGAATTCAATTATGGTAATTAAGCTTATTCAACTCATTAAGCAAGTTTAGGTGCCTTACACTGTCGGAGGCCACAACAGTGCAATGGTGGTGGCTGGTTTGGTGCTTGGAGGGAGAGAAGCAGGGTGGATTGCATGGTGTTTGTAAGGGAAACCAAAAGATGGGGGACAGATTTAGTAGATCGTAAGGTTGAATGAGAGGACACTTGGGTTGAGGTGGATGTCAATGTCTGGATGCAACAGTTGTCATAGCTTGGGGCTTGCATGCAACACTATGAGAGCAGATGTCCATCAACTAGGTAATGGGGGCTTGGCCATGGGGAAGATGACCGACAAAGAAACTTATACACTACAAGTAGAAGGGAGTGAATACAGGGAAACCAGAAGTTGATGAAGCCGGCTTGCTGAAGTTGTGACCATCACCCATAAACTATGAGATGGCAGTCGATGGGTTCTAGAAATGAGAGGTCGATAGGTTGCACATTTTTTAGAAACATAGGGAACCCGATCACTTATGGTGAGAAGGTATAAAGGTGAGAAAGTATAAATAAAACAAGTGTGATCCTTGTAACTAAAATTTTTGTGATAATATGACTAGGCCAGCGTGAAAGAAAGGTCCAGTCAAGACAAAAGGTGACAATGTCTTAATTATCTTTTATTGAGCCAAATTCAACCCAACAATTCCTTTATCCTTTTATTTTAAGATCTCAATACATTTTCTCTCTCTATTATTTACTAATTTAGAGAATTTTATAGGTTATTAATTATGCATCCAAATGCCCTATAAGTAAGACCACATGTATAATGTTTGCAAAATTATTTGTAAGAATACTAGTTATCAAATATAAGACTACATTTTTGTTGACATTTCAGTCTTCATTATTAATTCAAAAACTGATATATAAATTTAAATGTGATTTTAAAGCTAGTAAGTTACATTTGGACCAATGAGTCTCAAAGTGGCCATCATCTGATTGGATCATACCAAAATACTAGGAATTGAATTTTGTGTCTAACTTTCATGACTATTCAAGAGAAATTGAAATGCAAATGAGGAGAAATTGTAGCAAGGGTTTTGAGTGAGGTAAAAGATATCATATAGCTCAAATAATAATATTCTACAAATTTACATAAACCCTAGATCCTAATAATGGAATGACGATTGCTAAACAAAGATTGAGGGTTTAGTTTTGCAGAGTCCATGATCTATACACTACAATAACTTTCTTTTTGCTCATTGAAGAAGGGGATGAATAGATTTCACCAGCATTAAAATAAAATATGAGTTTCTCAGTAGGACTACCATATCGAGCAAGACACAAGTTTTGGTGAGAGTGTAAAGGGTATTTGAAATTTTTACCACCATGATCAACTCCTTACAATCCAATCACATTTGTGAAATATATACTATTGCATTTATCTACCTTTAGAATTTATCTATGATCTATTTTTTGTATACCGTGCACAATTATGGAATATTATTTAATATTTTATTCTGTTTTACGCTGGGCATTGGATGAAAAGAATGCATATAGTTGCATAGATTGATATGCATAGTTTTTTTAATGTGATGATTTTCATATAAATGTGAGTATTCCAATATTTATTCCACTCATACAGTTGTATTCAAAAACTAAACTATATACTTGTAGTAATTATATATATGTCTTTCATATTTTAGCTCTTATTTCTTAGTTTATCTACTTTCCACACAACCTAGTTCACTCTATTTTTGTTATGGTCAGAGAAAATTCCATTAATTTCTAATTAGATATGATGATTTACAAAAATTTCTTTAAAGAAGTGCAAGCAACAAATTGGTCTGTCAATCCTTCTTGTATTGTAAAGTGTACAAAATCTAAAAATAAAATTATAAGAAACAGATGATGACGTAAGTTTCTTATTCGTTATGTGTTGACAATGTTATAGAAGAGAAGTCGCATCTTTGATACAAAATTATTTTGGTAATCATAAAATATAATCTCATTACTATTGGTTGACACCTAGTTCACTAAAAAAAATTCTCCCTTTTCTGATCATATATCACCCCTATCTATTCATAATTTTTACCTCCATCCTTACCCTGTGATTGCACTATCCAGAACTACAAATCTCATTAAAAATCCTTTACATGGGATTGAGCAGATTATTCAATTCATGAATGACACCACCATTTTCATGAATCTTAAGGATTCGGAGATCATTAACATCATTCACATCCTTGGTATCTACTCACACCTATTCAGCCTCAAGATTAACCTACACAAAAATCTGGGATCTTGTACGAGTGAAGATAAAATTGACATATACACATACCTTCTTAGACGCCACAAAGAAACATACCCCATCAAATACCTCAAGTTACCTCTCTCACAAAACCCTATTCCCACCTCTAGATGTATTCCTATCATTAATAATACAGAGAAGAAATCCAACCTTCAGAAGAGACGCCACCTTAGTTTGGCCGGCCATCTCACCCTTCTCAATACCTCCCTAACCCCCTCACCACTTGTTACCTTAGTTGTATTCCTTTTCCTTCTAAGGTTCATAAGTAGGTTGATAATATCAAACAACATTTTTATATGTAATAACTCTTCCACAGAATGAAAAACACACCTGGTCAATTGAAGCAAAATTTGCGAACCAAAAACATTATGAGGATGGAAAATCATTAATATGAAACTACATGACTGCAACCTTGTTTAGAAAATCACTACACATATTTGTAATAACAACCAAACTATTTGGAGCAATTAGGGTGAAATAATACACCAAAAACAACCCATGGCACAAAGCAAATAGAATTAGACTTTCTCCTTAATGAAAACACATCAAAATACTCTTTACATCATCCAAAACTCGATCATAGAACTCCATTTTGTGCCCATCACATCTCATTCTGGTCCGACCCTAGTTTCACTCTAGAACAATTAGGAACATGAGGCTGCACCTGTTAGATCCTAGATGGGTGACTAGATGCTCTAGAAAGGGTGAATAGAGCTAAAAGCACTTAAACAAAATTCATTAAACCTTCAAGATATATCATAAGATAAGGTTGCTAAATAGGAAATTTGTGTGGAACTAAAACATGCATAGCAAGGATGAGAGAGATTGAACAAACACAAGAGGACAAGCTATTTAGAGTGGTTCCTCACTTCAAACTAGAAGTGAGTCAGTCCACTTACCTAGAGAGGTCAACCTCTAGGATTTCCTAACCATTGCATTCTTATATTCATTCATAAGACTTACAATACATGACCAACCAAAGGACTTACCTATCCAATACAAAGAGTCTTTAACCTTACCAAGGACTTACCCACTTTGCAAAGAGTCTTCCGCCTTCTTCCAAGGACTTACCTACTCTTGCACAAGTCTTCAGCCTTGCAGGAATTACCCACTCTTCTTGGATCTTCCGCCTTTGACTTCACCTTCACTCGGAGAAGCTTCCACCAAGGACTTACCCACTTGAGCAAGGAGTCTTCTCCCTTCACCAAGGGCTTACCCACTCTAGCTCCAAGTCTTCAGCCTTGATCTTCACCAAGGGACGCCTTCCCTTGTTCTTCTTCACCTCTCTTAGCCAAGAGAGAGAACCTTCATCTTCATGGTTGAAATGAGAGGTGGGGGTGGTGGAAGTGAGAACCTCACAAGATATACATGTAGGACTAGCTCTCTTACAAATTTCCTACTCACTCTAATGGATGTAGCAAGTGATTAATCTTAGAGAGAGAGAGGAGGCTGTAGGAAGCACTCAACTATAGAATAGGAACCTCACATAGAGTTTGCATTTAATGCTCAACCTTGGAATGAAGCCCAAGGGGTCCTATTTATAGCTAGGGATGCCTCTTAGCCTTTGGGAACACTTCAGAATGAAAACTAGCCATTTTGTGTCTTGCAACAGATATATTTTCACTTGTTGCAACTCCACAACGGCTAGAAGCACTTTTCCGTACAGTGCAATTGGTCGAGTTTTGATAAGGGTAACTCGACCGATAGAGTAAAAGACAAAGTCGATATTCAGACCATCAGTCGAGTTTGTCCTGGGGAAACTCGACCGACCAATGAAAATCGAACTGGTCAGTTACTCCATCGGTCGAGTTCTGTGTAGTGTAAACTCGACCAATCAAAAGTCATTTTCAAGATCCAACCAGGATCGGTCGAGTTTGCAACTCACAAAACTAGACCGATGAATAACCTGATGTGAATTTTGGAAAATGGTTTTTGAGTGCTTAAACATTCGATCTAAGTGCTCCTGATTTTTTCTAAGCTTAATTACAAGTCATACAATCATTACAAGTGATTTACAACATGATTCTAATGGATTTACATCATATTACAGAAACGTGCACTTGTATTGACTTTGACTTGTCTTTTCTCCAATTTGAGATGTGCAAGTTAGGGCATTTAGAGTGTGTCTATACCTAATTTGAAATCACTAAAGTAGAGACATTAGACACCAATATGTGGAATGGTTAGTCATCATCAAAACACGGGTTTAGTCAATTTAGACGTGAGTCAACATTGACCTAACTGACCTTGAGTCGACATTCTCCCCCTTTTTGAAGATGACAAACCATTCCATGATTGTATTGAAAGCTTTCAAGTAAAATCATACCTTCGGAGAAACCTAGGGGTTTCAATAGAATGGAGTTCATATGCTCCCCCTCAATTGATGTGCATGGAGTTTTCATACTCCCCCTCAATTGATGCTATTTCTCATGCATGGTTAGCTTTCATAACATTTATAGAGTATTATGTCTTCTACTCATATATGTTCTACACATATATGTCTTCTCCCATTTACCTTCTCCCTCTTACATGGGCATACTTCTCTTCTTCATGTAAGACATGCCTTCTTCCTCTTTTAAAAGAAGACATACCTTTCTCCCCCTTTGTCATTTCAAAAAGTGGGGTTATGAAGAAATAAGAAAAATCATTTGTTAAAGAGAAAGGAGATAACACAAATATATATAAGGAGAGTAGAAGAGCAAAAACAGGGGCTTGTCCAAGCATAGAAAGAAAAGCAAGTTAAAGAATATACTTGAACAACTCAAAATGCAAGATAAGGTGCTGTAGAAAAACAATAAATCACAATTTTGACCCTCAAAATGATAGAATTTGTCCAAAAAGTGCCAGGGCTCATGGAAAAGCAATGAGCTTGCTCAGAAGGTCGTTTCTACATGAAAAACACTAGTCTTGCACCAAAAACTGAAACTGGAGAAAAATCTACATAAAATCCAAAAATACTCCAATTTCTATAGATAATGTAGATCTATGTACCCTGCATCACAATGTTATGCAAGCAACTCAAGATAGTATATATGCAATTCAAGGAACATTCTTGAGCATGTATGAGATAAGATACAAGCATAGCATATAGATGAGCAAAGATGCCAATTATAAACAAGGTCAGAACTACATGTATATGAACTACTAGTAGATGTTATCACAAGTTAGGACTACTAGTAGGATCTAGATTATAGCAAGAGATACTGAAAGATACACAAGATAAAGCAAGCTATGAGTATATGTAGAGATATATCCAAACAAAGAGATATGCAATTTTAGAGGCATGAAAGGATATAACTCACTAGATACGCATCCTTACCATAAGATGATTACCCCTAAGAACCTCAAGGTTGTATCAAAACAAGATATACACCTATATAGATATAGAAAGTTAGAGTACTACGGAAGAAATTTTAGACACAACCAAGAGATCCAAAGAGATCATCATCAAAACCTGCAAAACAACTCAAAGCAAGTAATTGCAACATATAGATATACCAATTTAGAGCAATTAGAGAGATAGAGTTGTAAGCAAGCTAGGCAATTTAGAACATGACAATATGCATATATAAAGGTACCAAAGGAGTGCCAAAGAATAAGGCTATTGGTTGAGAAAATCTAGTTGAGAGGGAAATTCTCATTCAATAAGCCAAATGTATATTTTGTGCAAAATGTTATCGATCGAGTTCTATGTATTGACAACTCAACTGATGACAACTGCTGGCAACACCCATTGGTGCCTATCGGTCGAGTTTCAACCACAACAAACTCGACCGACAGAGCTGCTATCAAAAAGGCATATATATTTCATAAAAACATATTTAAAGACATGATAAATATACAAACCATATCCAAACATGTCTAAGCAAGTTAGTAATGCACTATATAAGCATTAGAAATAGTTTTTGAGCAAGAGTGTGAAGAGAAACACAAAACACCACTTTTGACTCAAAAACCACATGCATAGTGCACACGAACTTGACAAAACAAGTTAGGATTGGTTATAAGCAAGAAAAGCATTACCTTTGTGCTTACCATTCCTTTTCCACTTGTTGTCACCCTCTACACATCTCACCTTTCTTCTTTCATGTGGATTGAGAAGTCAATTTGCAATTCAATAGCTCAAGTCAATCCATTTGCAAGTACCTACAGGAAGAAAGATGAAATGGTCCCCAATCATGTTTTTGGGTCCGGAGGGGTTAGTTTAGCAACCCAACTCCTATTGCTTTTGGGTGCTTTCCTAAAAGGACAACAAGTAGAATAATGACCAATTTCATTGCAATAGTTGCATGTGCCCATAGTCTTGGAACTAGAGGATTCTCCATGGAATATTGGAGGTCCTTTATCTTTGTTGTTCCCTTGACTACTATCATACCCTAAACCATGTCTACCGATTTGTTTAGTAGTATGGTGTAGGATGCCATTAAGTTTCTTTTTACCAACTAAGAATCTTTGCATAGAAGACCTTAAACTGTAATTATCATGCTTAAGAGAAGCAATAGTAGAAGACAATTGATTAATATTATCTCTAGCATGCAAAAGATCATTTTCTAAGCAAAGAGCTTTAGTTAAATGAGAATCTCTATCAATATGAAGAGCAACAACATCATTTTCTCTACTAGTAGAACTAGAACAAGATTCATGCACATTGATTTTAGCAAGCAAGGAGGCATTTTCTGTTTCTAATTCTTGCAAAACAAAATCTTTGTCCTTATTTTTAGATTTAAGAACATCAATATCATGCACGAGAGAATCAACAATTAAAGTATGCTCTTCATTAAAACTAGGCATGAGAGGTTGAGCTTCTAGAAATCTAATCTTATCAAGCAAACTAGCATTTTCAAGTTTAAGAGAGTCTACTTGGCTAAGATAATCATTTTTATCATCAATCAAGCAAGAATTAGCATGTTCAAGATCGTCTAGTTCTACATGCAAATTATCAACAATTCTAGCAAGCTTTTTCCTTTTCCTTTTAGAAGACTTAAGAGAGGCACAAGTATCATGAATAATAGCAATCAAAGATTCTTTATCTAGTTTAGGTTTACCTCACTTGAGTCCTTACTTGTTGATGCCATAAGAGAAAAATGGCATTCTCCTTCATCACTAGAGCTTGAGCTACCACTTGACTCTTCACTTGAGCTTGAGTTGGAGGAATCACTTGAGCTTGAGTGGCACTTATCTTCTCTTTTATTATAATGATGGGTCTTCATAACTTGTGGGTAATCTATCTTGAAGTGACCCTTCTTTCCACACTTGAGGCACCAGATGGAGAAGGACTTGCCTTTGTAGAGTTTACCCTTGGAGTACATGGCATCTTCTTTAGCTTGAGAGGATAGAGAGACTTGTTCCATGATAGCTTCAATTTGAGCCTTCATTTCAGCCTTCTTCATTCTCTTTAGCTCTTTCTTCTCTTGTCTTTCTACTTCCTCCCTCTGGTCAAGTGTGGCTTCATGTGCTTGTAGATTTCCAATGAGCTCTTCAATAGGAATATCCTTAAGAGACCTTGCTTCTTCAATGGAAGTCACCTTGGGTTCCCACCTCTTGGGAAGAGTTCTAAGGATCTTTGAGTTGATCTCTCCACTAGACATAGGATGTCCTAGAACAACAAGACCATTCATAATGGTGTTGAGCCTTGAGTACATGTTGGCTATCGTCTCCTCCTTTCCCATCTTGAAGTTCTCAAGCAGCCCTTTGAGCATGTAGACCTTGCTTTCCTTCACTTGATCTGTCCCCTCATAAGTGATGCATAGCTTTCTCCATACCTCATAGGCTGTTTCACATGAAGAAATCCGATTGAACTCGGTGGGGGTCATGGAGGCATAGAGGATGTGCATGGCTATATCATTCAAGGTTAATTGCTTTCTTCAAGGTAGCTTCATCCCATTCTTCAATCTTTGTCTTTGGTAGCATGTATGGGCTGTTCACCATTTGCCACATCTTAAGACTTGATCCTTGGATGTAGAATTGAAGCCTTCTTCTCCAATAGAGGAAATTGCTCACATCAAAGATTGATATGCTGAACAAGTATCTCCCTCCTTGGTAGTCACCCATCTTCTCCTACTTGTTGAAGTATGCTTGGAGAAGCCCGCTCTGATACCGATTGTTGGATCCTAGATGGGTGATTAGATGATCTAGAGGGAGGGTGAATAGAGCTGAAAGCACTTAAACAAAATTCATTAAACCTTCAAGATATATCACAAGATAAGGTTGCTAAATAGGAAATTTGTGTGCAACTAAAATATGCATAGCAAGGATGAGAGAGATTGAACAAACACAAGAGGACAAGCTATTTAGAGTGGTTCCTCACTTCAAACTAGAAGTGAGTCAGTCCACTTACCTAGAGATGTCAGCCTCTAGGATTTCCTAACCATTGTATTCTTATATTCATTCATAAGACTTATAATACATGACCAACCAAAGGACTTACCTATCCAATACAAAGAGTCTTTAACCTTACCAAGGACTTATCCACTTTGCAAGGAGTCTTCCGCCTTCTTCTAAGGACTTACCTACTCTTGCACATGTCTTCAGTCTTGCAGGAATTACCCACTCTTCTTGGATCTTCCGCCTTTGACTTCACCTTCACTCGGAGAAGCTTCCACCAAGGACTTACCCACTTGAGAAAGGAGTCTTCTGCCTTCACCAAGGGCTTACCCACTCTAGCTCCAAGTCTTCAGCCTTGATCTTCACCAATGGACGCCTTTCCTTGTTCTTCTTCACCTCTCTTAGCCAAGAGAGAGAACCTTCATCTTCATAGTTGAAATGAGAGATGGGGAGGTAGTGGAAGTGAGAACCTCACAAGATATACATGTAGGACTAGCTCTCTTACAGATTTCCTACCCACTCTAATGGATGTAGTAAGTGATTAAGCTTAGAGAGAGAGAGGAGGCTGTAAGAAGCACTCAACTATAGAATATGAACCTCACATAGAGTTTGCATTGAATGCTCAACCTTAGAATGAAGCCCATGGGGTCCTATTTATAGCTGGGGATGCCTCTTAGCCTTTGGGAACACTTGAGAACGAAAACTAGCCATTTTGTGGCTTGCAACAGATATATTTTCACTTGTTACAACTCCACAATGGCTAGAAGCACTTTTTTTCACTTTTCCGTATAGTGCAATTGGTCGAGTTTTGATAAGGGTAACTCGACCGATAGAGTAAAAGACAAAGCCGATATTCAGACCATCGGTCGAGTTTGTCCCGGGGAAACTCGACCGACCAATGAAAATCGAACTGGTCAGTTACTCCATCAGTCGAGTTCTGTGTAGTGTAAACTCAACCGATCAAAAGTCATTTTCAAGATCCAATCAGGATCGGTCGAGTTTGCAACTCACAGAACTCGACCGATGAACAGCCTGATGTGAATTTTGGAAAATGGCTTTTGAGTGTTTAAACATTTGATCTAAGTGCTCCTGATTTTTTCTAAGCTTAATTACAAGTCATACAATCATTACAAATGATTTATAATATGATTCTAATGGATTTACATCATATTAGAAAAACATGCACTTGTATTGACTTTGACTTGTCTTTTCTCCAATTTGAGATGCGCAAGTTAGGACATTTGGAGTGTGTCTATACCTAGTCTGAAATCACTCAAGTAGAGACATAAGACACCAATATGTGGAATGGTTAGTCATCATCAAAATACGAGTTTAGTCAATTTAGACGTGAGTCAACATTGACCTAATTGACCTTGAGTCAACAACACCTCGATGTCAAAAAAATATCAAAAACACCTCTACAGAACTTGCCTTGATCAAACCACATTCAAATAAGAATAACAACCTTAAAAGATTTTTTGCTACCCATTTCATCAACATTTGAACTGAATACATCAAAAAAACCATTGAGCAAGACATTAGAAATAAAGTGCTATGAAAAATGGATAACATATATAATCCTAAAAATCCATATACCTCCTTCTTCAGTGACTCAAGTTAGACACGTCCTTACTCTAAAATATGGAAAATTAGATGTCCAACAAAATTCATCATACACACTAGACTAATAGATCATAATAAAAACATGACATGACAAAATTTGTTAAACATAGATTTTTGCGCACCCACCATGTGTATTCTTTGTAGAACATATGTCAAATCCAATGAACATATCTTTTTGCACCGTGGTCTTGTGACACTTCCCTACTTTAGTATTTTATCTATTTTTGTGAGGCTTGTTAACGGATGGCTCCTCTACTAAAACTCTTTTTGGTCTTTCACCCTAACGTGTGGCAATATTACCTTTGGTAACTTCGTTGCACACTATGTTGACTATTCTGTATGGTACTGAACTCACGGTTATGATATTAAGTTATATTTTATATAAAAAAGTTATATTTTATCATATAATATACAAGAACTAACTATAAAAAATAACCGCGACGCTACCTAACCGCACCAGCAAGGGGAAAACTGAAGCCCATCGATGGTGAAAAAGAAACGTGGCACTGCAACTACCGACGAAAAGAACTGCAGTTGTTAGCTAGCTGCTGCGTGAACCAAACGGCGGGCCAGCAATTTTACTGCAGGCGACCGCCGTCGGATAGCGGCAATGGTGGAAGGTCGGTCGGATAGACCCAACCGATAAGGACTGCTCAAAGACTAACTTCCACGACTGAACGCACGCACCCCTGGATCTGCGGAGAGCCCACACCCCAATCAAACTAGGCGCGGGATCCGTGACTGCGAGATTACATCGTCCCGTCCTTTCCCGGAACAGGATCATCGAGACGAACTGCGGTTTTGCGCAAACCCTGCCTTGCCTTGGATTCCTGCCGAAGTCGCGGCCGGTGGCGGCTCTCCTCCCCTCGACGATCCTATTGGCCGGCGTGCTCGCCCTTGCTGCTCTGTCACCTTGTCGGTTTCGGCTCGGAGTTCGAGCGTCGAGGGCAATGGGCTGTGCGGGGTCGTCCCATGTCAAAGGCGAAGGTAGACTTTCTTAATCCTCCCTGTACCGGATGCTATCTGACTTTTGGCTCCCAGACGCCTTTACTAAACCTGGATTGCCGCCGCCTTTGTCCTGATACCCGAAGTAGACAATAAGCACGGTTTTCTGTATACTCGTGTGACCGATGATTCTCCTATTAGCAAACTGTCTATTCGGGGACTCGATCCATTAGCTCAATCTGAGGCATAGGAATCTTGAGAACGAAGGCTGAGTTTTTTCTTGTTTCGTCTGTACGAATGCTTTTCCATTCCATATATGACCTTGTTGCCTTCCTGTCTGGCAATTTCAATCCCACAATCGGCTACATTTACCAAGCATTCGGCCGCCTTTTGCGGGCCGTAATTGACACTCTAGTACGTGTATTTTCCCTGATCGGGTTTTTGATCGAGGGAACGCTATCCCTCCGCTTTACTGCTTTTACTTAAAAACCCTGCTGAATGCCATCAATCGTAGCGTCTTCTTGCTCACCCCGCTTCCAGTGAATGGAAATTGGGCGGTGAATCAGCATCCATTTCTGGTCACAGGTTGTGGCTACATTCTGATTGTTTGAGAAAACAGAACCCTTTCCACATATCCCCATGGATATCACTCTGATTATATCTCCAGATTCCTGGTTGACACCTGGCACCTATATTGTTTACTTCAAGAGCTCAATCTTTCTCACATTGGGAAAACATACTCCTACTTTGCAATGCAAATTGAATATTATGTTATGCGGGGAGAGAGGAGAGAAATTATGTTCCTGCAAGGAATCACCCGTATTACAACGGTTGTTATGTGCTACCTAATTTCTGTTATGTTTTATTGATGGCAAAGTTCTCAAAATGAGTCAATTGCCCTGTTCCGAGTTTCTTGATTTGAGCTATCTCTGTTCTGCCCACTTTCTTCCTCTACTGTGTGGTGGATTCACCTTGTTGAGCTGTGGTCTCTTGGGTAGCTCCCCCAGCCATATATGGACTATGTTTGAGAGTAAGCATCAGTTTATTGCATGAATCACGTCACAGGCTTTTCTTTGGTGTAGGCACTTGACATTCCCTCCCTCAGTATAGAAGTTATTCATGCCATTTGCACTCATCCCATTGGTTTTTTCTTCTTCTTTTCCTATGAAGTGTAAATATATCGAAATAGCTCAATCCATTCCTCAAAATTATCAATTTTGAATTGAAGTTCTTGTAAGCGGAAGAGACGGATGGAGCGTTGTTGCACACTGGCAACGTGAGAGACCCAATAGGGTTCTCCTCTCTATTTATAGTAAAAGGGAAAATTACATGTAGGTACAACAGTAATATGAAATATGAAATAAACACAAAGTAAAGATATATTAACACTCCCCCTCAAGCTGGAGTGTACACATTGTGGATGCCCAGCTTGCCGCATAAATTCTGGAACACTGCTGGACCTAATGGCTTTGTCAAGATATCAGCTAGTTGATCTTCAGACTTGACATATGGCGTCACCACATTGCCATTCTTTATCTGATCTCTGATGAAATGACAGTCAACCTCTATATGCTTTGTGCGCTCATGAAAGACAGGATTCCTGGCAATATGTATAGCAGATTGATTGTCACACTTAAGAATCATGGGAGTTTGAATCAAAATCTTCAACTCAGATAAGACAGATTTGATCCATTGCAGTTCACAGCATGCATGTGCCATAGCACGGTACTCAGCCTCAGTACTAGACCGTGCTACCACTTGTTGTTTCTTGCTCTTCCAAGTAATCAGATGATTACCAAGAAAGGTGCAGTAGCCAGATGTGGATCTTCTATCAACTTGATTACCAGCCCAATCTGCATCTGCATAACCTGTGAGAGTCAAAGAAGATAGAAGACTCTTGGGTTTATAATAAGTGATCCCCTTTCCAGGAGCACTTTTCAGATATCTCAGAATCCTGCATACAGCTGTCCAATGTGACTGTCGTGGTGTGCACATGTGTTGACTTACTACTCCAACAGCAAAAGAAATATCAGGTCTTGTGACAGTTAGGTAAATCAACTTCCCAACTATTCTCCTGTAATGACCTGGATCTGAATATGCAGTATCATCTTCCACCTCCTTGATGTGATAATCCATAGGAGTGGATACGGGCTTAGAATCAGTCATACCCGTTTCCTGTAGCAAGTCAAGCACATACTTTCTCTGAGAGAGATTTATACCTGCATGGGATCTAAGAACCTCAATCCCTAGAAAGTATCTCAGCTTCCCCAGGTCCTTTGTGTGAAAGTGTTGTTGTAGTCCTTCCTTCACACGTGATATGCCTGTAGAATCGCTGCCAGTAAGCACAATATCATCAACATAGACAACAATAATTATGGACCCACCAGAAGAATTTGAAAAAAATAGAGTGATCAGTCATGGAACGAGAGAAGCCCATCTGTAAAACAACAGCACTGAACTTGTCAAACCAAGCTCGAGGAGATTGCTTTAACCCATAGATAGCCTTCTTCAATTTGCAGACTTTCTGACACTCCCCCTGAGCAACAAAACCTGGTGGTTGCTCCATATACACCTCTTCTTGAAGATCTCCATGAAGAAAGGCGTTCTTGACATCCAGCTGGAAAAGAGGCCAATCAAAAGTAGTAGCTAGAGATATAAGGATCCGCACAGAATTGAGACGAGCAACTGGAGAAAAAGTCTCAAAGAAGTCCACTCCATATGTCTGTGTGTAGCCTTTTGCTACCAATCTGGCCTTCAACCGCTCAATCGATCCATCAGGGTTGTGTTTGACTGTAAAGACCCATCTACAACCCACAACTTTCTTGCCCGCAGGTAAAGTAACAAGATCCCATGTGCCATTGTCAATCAGAGCAGAGATTTCCACCTGCATTGCCTGCTGCCAGCCACTGTCCTTCAGAGCCTCTAAGTGGTGTCTTGGTATCTTAATGGAGTCCATCCCAACAGCAAATGCACGAGCCTGTGTAGATAAGTGCGACAAACAACATACATTTGATATGGGATGTCGAATAGTACATGAACGTATACCTTTCCGGACAGCAATAGGAAGATCAAGGTCAGAAGCCTCTGCAGGAATCTCTTGAGTAGAAGATGGCGAAGGAGGCTCATGGACTTGTGCCGCTACCTCATCTGGATCCTGTCTACCTCGCCTGTGATAAACCTGGGTATAGGGTTGAATGGTAGGTGGATCATGCGGTATGTCCTCAACAATGATAGGTGGCACTCCCTCACTTTGAATTGCGGGTGGCACTCCCTCACTCAATTGCTCCCCCTTGCTCATAGCATGTGCAAAATATGGACTGGTTTCATGAAAGGTGACATCCTTAGAAACAAACATACGACGCAAACTCGGGCAATAACACTTGTAACCTTTACTCGTACCAGAGTAACCAAGAAACAAGGTTTTCAAGGACCTAGGAGAGAGTTTGTCTTGTTTGGGATCAAAGTTATGAACGAAGGATGTACAACCAAAAACCCGAAGCGGAACATGAAACGATTTATCCATAGGGCGTAAGACAGAGAAGGGAGTGCGGCCATGCAAAACAGAAGATGGCTGCCGATTAATCAAAAAACAGGCAGTGAGAAGAGCTTCAGACCAGAAACGTTTAGGCACATTGGATTCAAACATGATAGACCTAGTGATATCCAAAAGATGGCGATTCTTTCGCTCAGCAACACCATTCTGCATAGGAGTGTGAGGGCAAGAGGTGTGATGAATCATACCAACCGAACTGCAAAACTCATTCATCGCTTTCTGAACATACTCAAGGGCATTATCAGATTGAAAAATTTTGATATTGCAGTTAAATTGAACCTGAATTTGTTTATGAAAATGTTTGATAATGGAAAGCACAGATTCACGACTTTTTAAAAGATAAATCCAAGTCATGCGAGAGTAATCATCCACAAAAGAAATGAAATAGCTAAAACCATTATAACTCTGGTTTTTAACAGGACCCCATACATCACTATGGACTAACTCAAACGGACTAGAAGCCCGATTATTGACACGAACAGGATAGGACAACCGATGATGTTTGCCCAACTGACAGGACTGACACTCTAAAGAGGACACATGAGCTAGATCGGGTTCCAACTTCTTCAAGCTTTCTAAGGAAGGATGGCCATATCTGCAATGCCACAGCAAGGGGGAACCACTCAGCATGGCGGAGGAAACTGGAGCAGGAGGTGGATGGCGAGGTAGATAATCACCAGGAAAGAGGTAGAGATCACCTTTCCTAGGCCCCCACCAATCATCTTCAAACTCTTGAGATCCTGTAAAACAAAGCAAGAAGGCCCGAATGTTACTGTGCAGTTTACAGTGTCAATCAACTTGGCAACAGAAAGCAAATTGAATGGAAATTCAGGTACAAAATGAACAGATTTCAAATCAATATCTGGTGTAAGGGACACAGAACCACTAGCTACCACCTTCCTCACAGAACCATCTGCCAAGGTAACAGATGGGTGAGGAATATATGAGTCAAATGTGCGGAGCAATCGCCTCATACCAGTCATGTGCTGGGAGGCACCAGAGTCAACCACCCAGGGAGTTGCGGATCCAGAAGCCATAAAAGATGTAGCCTGATTACCCGCTGTAGAGGCAAGATTTGCTGTAGAAGCAGATGAGGCGCCCATACTCCAATGTTGAGTTGCCTGAATAAACCTGTCATACTCCTCCTGAGTAAGTGTGATGCCAGAGGAACTCGAGCTCGCAGTAGTAGAGTCTGAAGTAGCACAGTTGGCAGCTCCAACAGGTGGGGCGGCAGGTCGCCCATGTTTCTTCCAGCATTTCTCAACAGTGTGTCCCGGTCTGTCACAGAAAGTGCATCGAGGACGAGTCCCACGTCCTCTGCCCAAGCCAGGTCTGTCAGCTGGTGTAGGTGCAGGTCGTCCTCCGCGAACTGCTGCAGCAATGGAGGCATGAGAATCTCCAGAAGGAACAACAGGAGTAGGATCAACTGACTCAAAGGTGGACTGTTGAATCCTAGAGAAAGCTTCTGCAAGGCTCGGTAATTTGTCGGATGCAAGTATCACACTTCTTGCTGAACCAAATGAGGAGCTAAGGCCAGATAGAAATTTAGCAGTGACAAGATCATCTCTATCTTTAATCTGCTCAGCAACTTTCACTGGATGATAGTAGCTCAACTCCTGGGAGATAGCTTGAATCACACCGAAATACTCTTCAAGGGATCTATCACCTTGTTTCTCTGCAAACAGACGATCATAGATCATAAACTGGCGAAGAGCATTCTTCTCCTGAGCATAGTGCTGCTTAACGACATCCCAAATCTCCTTAGCAGTGGAGTAGAACATGAACCTAGAAGCAATAGAAGGTTCCATGCTACCCCATAGCCAAGTCTTCACTAGGCTGTCAAGACGTTTCCACTCGGCATAGTCTTTGTCAGTGCTAGTGAGAGGTGCATAATCAACAAACTTTGCCCGATCGCGCGATTCCAAGACAGTATGGACCGCATTCATCCATAGCAAAAAGTTCTTCCCATTGAGCTTGATAGGAATAGGCGAGACCTCATAATAGGTCTTGTTCTCCATGATGCAACTGGGATATGGGTGACAGAGTGATACACGTCACACAGAAGGCTGAGTGGACGGACAGATACGCGTCCCGTGACGGAGAGATACACGTCACAACAGTAACTGAAAAGAGGATGCGTTACTGACGCATCGACAGCCTTCAAACGAGAGGTTCCTAATCACACATGAAGGAGATGTGATTAGGAAGGCACTGTGGAAGAGACGAGACCTCCGGGTAGGGCTTTAGAAGGCCGTTGGATCAACCGGAGATCCCCAAGCAGCAGGGTCGGCGCTCGAAAAAGGAACCGAAAAGACTGAAAAAGTGCCCGAAGACGGAGACGGAGTCTTTAGATCTTTGCGGCTGGACCTACGACAGCATGAGATGGACTACCGAAGTCCAGCGGCGATGGACGGGGGTGGGAACCCTCCCTTAGGCGGCTAGCAGCAGCGCCGCAGGGAGGCTCCACGCTCCTGCCGCGCGGCGGCGGCGAGGAGCAGCAGCCGCTGCTGCTGGCGGCGGCGGCCGGCGGATGGAAAGGGACCGGCGGCGGCCGGCGGAAAGGGAGAAGAGAGAGGCGGGAGGGAGGGGCGGCGCCGAAGGGGAACGGGCGGGAGGGAGGCTGCGGCGCTGGAGCGCTAACCTGCTCTTGATACCATGTAAGCGGAAGAGACAGATGGAGCGTTGTTGCACACTGGCAACGTGAGAGACCCAATAGGGTTCTCCTCTCTATTTATAGTAAAAGGGAAAATTACATGTAGGTACAACAGTAATATGAAATATGAAATAAACACAAAGTAAAGATATATTAACAGTTCTTATACCCTCTCAATGAAGAACACCTTTGACATCCAAACTGTTGGATCCTAGATGGGTGATTAGATGCTCTAGAGGGGGGGTGAATAGAGCTGAAAGCACTTAAACAAAATTCATTAAACCTTCAAATTATATGACAAGATAAGGTTGCTAAATAGGCAATTTGAGTGCAACTAAAACATACATAGCAAGGATAAGAGAGATTGAACATGCACCAATTAGACAAGCTATTTAGAGTGGTTCCACACTTCAAACTAGAAGTGTGTCAGTCCACTTGCCTTGAGAGGTCAACCTCTAGGACTTCCAAACTATTGCACTCTTATATTCATTCATAAGACTTACAATACATGACCAACAAAGGACTTACCTATCCAATACAAAGAGTCTTCAACCTTACCAAGGACTTACCCACTTTGCAAGAGTCTTCGGCCTTCTCCAAGGACTTACCCACTCTTGCACAAGTCTTCGGCCTTACTACAATGCCTGCAGTGCTAATTTTGAGAATCTTGAATGTGTAAGCTGGATCCAGAAGAACTTGATGATAAAAAATGAGTAGTAATTACCCACTCTTCTTGGATCTTCCGCCTTTGACTTCACCTTCACTCGGAGAAGCTTCCACCAAGGTCTTACCCACTTGAGCTTGAGTCTTCTGCCTTCTCCGAGGGCTTACCCACTCTAGCTCCAAGTCTTTAGCCTTGATCTTCACCAAGGGACGCCTTCCCTTGTTCTTCTTCACCTCTCTTGGACAAGAGAGAGAACCTTCATCTTCATGATTGCAAATGAGAGAAGTGGAGGTGGTGGAAGTGAGAGCCTCACAAGATATACATATAAAACTAGCTCTCTAATGGATGTAGCAAGTGATTAAGCTTAGAGAGAGAGAGGAGGCTGTAGGAAGCACTCAACTATAGAATAGGAGCCTCACATAGAGTTTGCAATGAATGCTCAACCTTGGAATGAAGCCCAAGGGGTCCTATTTATAGCTGGGGATGCCTCTTAGCCTTTGGGAACACTTATGAACGAAAACTAGCCGTTTTGTGGCTTGCAACGGATGTATTTTCACTTGTTGCAACTCCACAACGGCTAGAAACACTTTTCTGCACTTTTCCGTACAGTGCAATCGGTCGAGTTTCTATGGGTGTAACTCGACCGATCAAGTAGCAGGAAAACCGATGTTCAAAGGATCGGTCGAGTTTGTCCTGAGGAAACTCGACCGACCATTTCAACTGGAAATGGCCTACTACCCAATCGGTCGAGTTCTGTGAGTGCACAACTCGACTGATGCAATCTTCAGAAAATCGACCAAGGTTGATCGGTCGAGTTTCAGGGTGGGAAACTCGACCGAACAAGTGCCTGTAATTGATTTTCAAAGTTGCATTAAAAGTGCTCTAATATTCGATCTAAGTGTTCCTGATATTTTTCTAAGCTTAATTACAAGTCATACAATCATTACAAGTGATTTACAACATGATTCTAATGGATATACATCATATTACAAAAACGTGCACTTGTATGACTTTGACTTGTCTTTTCTCCAATTTGAGATGCGCAAGTTAGGGCATTTGGAGTGTGTCTATACATAATCTGAAATTACTCAAGTAGAGACATTAGACACCAAAATGTGGAATGGTTAGTCATCATCAAAACAAGGGTTTAGTCAATTTAGACGTGAGTCAACATTGACCTAATTGACCTTGAGTCAACACAAACTGTTTATGAGCATATATCGATTCCTTTGGATAAGACGTGAGAAAATGTTGTACCTAAAACGGGACATTAAGGAATGCATTGAATTCCCTTTAGACTGCTATTTGTTTTTTGTTTATGTTTTTACCTATTTATGTTTCAGTATCGAAGTCTTGATAGAGTGAACATTTACTATATATAAATAAATGGAGTTGCTCATTGGGACCGTGCTATTTTCCTATTGGAATATTTACAAGCTAGATTTACTCAATGCCACAGATAATATGAAGAAGCTCCGCAAGCCAAAGCCATGGAAGCATACACCACCAATAACAAGGGCACAACTTGTACGGATGCGTGAGGAGTTCTGGGACACATCCCCCCATTATGGTGGCTGTAAAGGTGCCAATCTAATTGTCTATAATCTTTATTTTCTTTTATGTACATCTATCTTTATCGAAACGATTAGAGGAATGTGTATTCTATCAGAGATTCAGAATGCACCTTGTAAAATGTTAGAGATTAGTTCTAAACAAATTATTGTTCAGGCCCTTTTCTTAATTAGATAAACATATACAATTTACTGACTATCTTCACTTTTGTGTAATTAGTATTTATATGAATGATATTTTCTTCGTCCCCTAGTTTCATTTGTCACCTGAGTTACAACTATCGCCGTGTTTTTTATTGCTCATATCATTTTGAGCAGCCTAACTTATATTTATGTTGATCACTGAGAACTCTTACTCTTGTCATCTATGCAATAAATATAACATCCTAGCCTGTTCATCCAACATCATATGTTAGTCATAGAGCTTTTAAGTATATAATACGATGTGAGATGACTAGATAAGTAGTGGGAATGATTATCAATTCCATACTCAAAAGTCAAAATACCTTGTTTCTATGGTGAGTAGATTATGCTTAACAATTAATTTTTCCAAGGAAAGTATGATGATAATAATGTAACAAAAAGATACATTCAAGAAATCATATTGAATATAGCAATGAGGAATGCCATTTAATTGGCCTTTACTGTAAATATGCAGATGTTGTACAAAAGAAACAAGTAATGTATATGCAGCCTTATCATATGACTTATAAACAGTGCCACAGAAACAATTACTGTAGCAGTTATCAGAAGGAAAGCTGATTGATTCCATTAGGCTTAACCCTAATAGCCTACTCCTGTATATGGGAGAGGGGACTAATACAACTTGGACTCAAACCCGACTGTGGCAAACATTCTTAGGTCCATATACATATTAAACCTATAAGCAATGACTTACAAAAGATACACTGTCATCGAATTAGGTTAATGTTGTAGCTAGTTTCAGATCAGTTGCTCATTCCTAGATTAGGAAAAATGAGTGCAGAGGCAGAACTAGGAAGAGACATAAGATTGGAGTTTTTGAGCTATCGAGAAATACTGCAAGTGAAGTTTTGTACCACATACACCAAGTGATGAGAAATATTGTAATAAACCAATGGTCGCACAAATTTAATATTCATTGTCTATCTTAATTTGCTAGCCAAAAGGAATGTGTGCCAACGTTGCTAGGTCAAGGAGCTAGGCACTTTGTGCCATTATAGGTCACACATAGTTCACTGTACTGCCTAGATGATGTCTAGTTATCATGGTGTTATTTCAAAAAATACCATTGTTATGTGATAAATCATGGGCTTTAGTTACTTCTAGGAAGTATTAGCCTATTTAGTTAATAGGTTAATCAGTCTATTATGTACATACATGGTCACAAATTCGGTATTCGGGATATGTTTGGTTGAGTTGAAAAATCGGAATTCGGGACTTATGCGGGAAATTCGGGTAAAAAGCGGTCAACGATTACGGTAAAACTACGGTCACCGATTCAGGAAAAAGTAGAGAAAAAATCGGAACATATATATATATATATATATATATATATATATATATATAGAGAGAGAGAGAGAGAGAGAGAGAGAGAGAGAGAGAGAGAGTCAGGCTAGTGTACACTCGATTGTACCGGAGACACCGTACTCCTCAGTCATTTTTGAAGATGCAGTAAATTTTTGAAAAATCTAAACCGTTGATCTTCTTAATTATCATAAGAACATACTATATAATACATTTTAGCTCATTTGGACACTTATAGGTCGTGCATCTAAATGAGGCAAAAATCATGTATTTCAAATTAGTTTTGTGCGTCGATTTTGTCGTCCTTGGATGAGTGACTTACACTCATCCAAATGAGTTGAAATTTTGTATGTGACCTATTATTATTGTAATCATGAAGATCAATGGATTTGATTTTGGAAAAACATGGTCTAGATAGGCAAACACCATTGGGGTGTACGGCGTGATCTGTACACTCGAGTGTATTCTAGCATGACTCTATATATATATATATTCAGGCCTTTTGAAGGTCTTAACCTTGAATGTGCAAACATCAGGATTTGACATGGATCCAAATTCTGAAAATATTGTACTATGTTATAGAGTTTACTTTAAGGCCATGAACACATCAACTCCTCAATCCTTGATTTTCCCAGAAAAGGGGCTTGCAACTCTTTTTCTAACGAATATAAAAAACAAAGCTATTATTCATTAGCTATTGACAGGCCACTTAGTAATCCCTTGGTTGATGATTTCAATCTCTCACCCACAAACCTTTCTGAGTGTATCATATTCAATTTTCTTTAAGAAATACCTAGGTCCGAGGCCTCCTTGTCGCAGTAGTTCAACTGTTGACAAGCCACTAGGAATCAACTTATTGAAAAGAGAATAAGATTGCTCAATAAAATCATTATTTATATCAAGCTCCTTTGGTTTTAAAAATTTTAAGATTTAAGCCTTAGATCTCTTTATTTTCGACAACTGTATCTTCACAAGGCTATTTAAAAATTATCTCAATAGAAATAAGAAAATATGTTGAACAAAACGCTTAAGTCACTAACAGACGTCAATGAAACGATAAATACCCTTCAAATCATAAATAAAAGTAATTCAATGGAAAATAAAAATAATTTCATCATCGACAAAGAAAATCTAAGAGAAGAATTTTTATCTGATATAAATCAGTTCAAGACAAAACAATTTTATGAAAACTTTGATAGAATAGAAAGAGATGACATTAGAGAAAAATGGTATTCACAAATGCAATACCATAGAAAAAATATACATTTCTTTGAATGGTATAAAAATTATTATATCATAGAAAAGAAAAAAATCTATAGGCTTATATATATATATATATATATATATATATATATATAGAGAGAGAGAGAGAGAGAGAGAGAGAGAGAGAGGCTAGAATACACTCGAGTGTACAGATCGCACGGTATACTCAAGTGGTGTTTGCATATCAAGACTATTTTTTTCACAAAATGTAAACCCTTGATCTTCATCGTCATACTATAATTAGGCTATGTACAAATCTTGAGCCCATTTGGATGAGTGTAAGTCACTCGTCCGAGGGCAACAAAATCGACGCACGAAAGTAATTTCAAATGTATTATTTTTGTGGTCTTTATAACATGACCTACAAATGTCCAACTGGGCTCAAATTTCATATATGAGCTATTCACAAGGTGTTTAAGAAGATCAACGGATTAGATTTTAAAAAAATATATTGCATCATGAAAAACTACTTGAGTGTATTCTGCTCTGGATACACTCGAGTGTATTCTAGCCTGACTCTCTCTCTCTGTATATATATATATATATATATATATATATTGCATACATCTTGTAAGTATATATTTGTTTTGCACATATATATGTGTTAGAGAGTGTGTATTGACCTATTTAGTTAATAGGTTAATTAGTTAGCGAACCTTCATTATCTTGGCCCGTTTAGATTACTTGAGTCCCAAGTCTCAGGGTTTCTCCCTTGCTCCTATATATAGGACATGGCTGTACATCTTTTATTAATCGAATCAGTTCAATACAATATTCTTTCACATGGTATCAGAGCAAGTTCGCTCCTGAGGGAACCCTAACCGCTGTCGCTTCCCTCTCTTCTCCTAGCCGCGCACGCAACAGCCCGAGCAACGACCACCTTTCTCCGAGAGAGAAATTGAGGGGTAGTGCCTCTGCCTGCGAGCGGCGGCCGCCGTTGCCATGGCTTAGGCTGGCTGCGCGCTAGGCATCTCCCGACCTCCATGGTCTCTATTCTCCGTTCAAAACAATCATCTTCTTTCCGTATGTTGGTCGTCATCTAGTCTCCGCTGCCGTCCGACATCAGCACTAGCAGCTGCTACCATCGCTGTCGATCCCCAACAACAGCAGACGTCGCCGTCATCTCGTTTCCATCATCACGGCGCCATAGTTGCCACGACCAACAAACAACAACAAATAGCCGCCGCCAACCGAAAGCAGTAGCCACCGCAGAGCGCTGCCACTGCCAGCCACATCAATCAACATGACATTGACCAACAACAACCTCCTCCATCTCCGCTGCCCATATCTATGCCAATCACCAGCGCAACCCCAGCCAGCGACAATCTCCACCACCGTTGCTCCCCCCATCAACAACAGGAGTCGCGCCGCCGCCGCTTCAATCATCTATTCAACTATTGCCGCCGATCACCGACAAGCAAACAGTGCTGCCGCATCCCTCGCTACTGCCGCTGTCTCTATCCGGCCGGCTATTAGTGCCACCGCCTACAGCAGCAAGCAGCCATCACCGCCGATCCCAGGAGCAGTAGCCGCCACTGCTGCCATCATATCTGCCCAGCCGACTCCATCTTCGCTATGTTGCCACTATCTCTACGCCGCTGTCTTCCGTGTTCGTCTGCTGTAGAGTTGTTGCCTCATTTTCTAACAACCGTATCCCCAGCCGAAGGTCGCACTCTTCATCCGTCATCGCCATCATCCAGGCTCCTAGGTCATTGCTCCACGTTGCTGCCCTACTGCTATTTATCTCGCCATCGCCACCCATTATTGTTGTCCTATTGTTGCCACCTTGCTACTGCTATATTGGATAGAAAGATGCTCCATTACCCTAATTGTTCAATCTTCTCCCAAGTTACTGGCGTCCTCCAATACTTATGATAATCGGGTCCTACTCTACATATTTGGATTAATCGGATCATTGTTTTAGCCTACTCGGATTTTTTGTGGGGGCTTCTCCCCCGCCCCCCGGATTTGTTGCTCTCACGGGCCAAACAAATCCCCTTTTCGGGTCGAGATTAGATCCATTTAATTTTCTACCAGGATCTTACATGGACCCATTTAGCATATTCTCTCCGGTTATCGGTTTTAATTTCCACATATTACACATCTCCATATCACAAATTCCTCTCAAATCCACCAATTCCTTTCCCACCCACCCATCATGTGTGTATCCCTTTTTCCACGTGCGTGGGGGGTCATATATCCATTTCTCCACACCAAACACTCACTCTCGTCGTATTTGGTGTACAAGGGGGGATAGATAGGAGATGAAGAGATGAGAAGAGAGAGAGTATGAGAGAATATGTATGAGAGAGAGTATGAGAAAAGATGATATATGTATCTAGGATACATATTCCAGGTTATCTTCATAGAACTTCGTTCAGCACACCTGTTCTCCACTTTCAGACAACATTATCACTCTTGCTGCATTCTTGAGAGACAGATGGGTGCTTCTTCAGACTTCTCAGAAGCTCAGCAATTTCAATTTGTTGAGACTGCATCTATAAGGTTGATTTATCCAGATTTATCGTCACCGAGCTATTTTTATCACATCTTCTTCGAGCTGCATCTGCTGTATTAGCATCGCCTTCCGCTGATCTTCTTGGGACTTTCCTTGATGGATGATATCTCCTTTCCTGTCAAGCCCCCAAGGTTCACGTAATAGAGTTATGGTTCCTGCATCGTATCACCAGCATATCATCCGTTCGTGTTCGTGCCACGTTATGCACGTCTTCCCAGACAATTTGAAGATTCCACCACTGCTACATCGACACTGTTTATCGGCGTTCGTGCCGCGTTAAGTACGTATTTCAGTGAAGTTGGCATAGTTGTGGTTTCGTTGATCGTCTGCTCCAATGTGGCGAATTATTGCTGTAGTATTCAGGTTCCATTTCAGATGTTCTTCATTCCAGATGCACTCCAAAAAGACCTTCATCAAAGCTCGAGGATCTCCAGCCTGCAGAATACAATTTCAAAGAAAAGAGGCATCATCACATGATTCAGGGGAAGTATTGTTTAAGGGGGAGTATCTATTTTGTATGGGGAGTGACATCTATCTTCTTTTATCGTTTATCTATCTTCTTTTATCGTTTTATCGAATCCTGTAACTCCAAGCTTGGACATGTGTTTCACCCATGATCCAGCTTGAGGGGGAGCGTTAGAGAGTCTATATTAGCCCATTTAGTTAATAGGTTAATTAGTTAGTGGGCCTTTAATATCTCGGCCCGTTTAGATTACTTGAGTCCCAAGTCTCAGGATTTCTCCCTTCTATATATAGGACATGGCTGTACCTCTTTTATTAATCGAATCGGTTCAATACAATATTCTTTCACAATATGTACATATATATTGCACATGTCTATAACTATTACGTACATATGCATGTACATATATTACATACACACATATGTGTCGACACATATATATGCACTCAAACTAAAGTTAGAGTCTTAATCAGTATAATACTGGAAAAGAATGTATAAAACGGAAAAAAACATGAATCGTGAATAATTCGGGAATAAAACGTAGTATCCGGGAATTGGAATTTATTTGGTCGATTCAAACGTCTTGGTAAAAATTCGCATTTTAAACGTGACTTTTTCAAAAAGTTGGATTATATTGTGACTGTGTACATGGGCCTGTTAGCCCATTACCGTTAGGGTTTAGTCCGCTTCCGTGTGCTTTCTTGTAATTGCCTCCTCTCCTATAAATATGACAGGGGTGTACATATCAATATAACAACAAATACACTTGTTCACATGCATAGTAACAAAAGTCTCCTAATTTCACGAAAAATCGGCAATTTTTCACGACGTTATAGGCTTTCGAATGTTCATCACGATTAATACGCCAGTCCCATGACCATTAGGGTTTAGTCCGCTTCCGTGTGCTTCCTTGTATTTGCCTCCTCTCCTATAAATATGACAGGGGTGTACATATCCATATCACAACAAATACACTTGTTCACATGCATAGTAACAAAAGTCTCCTAATTTTACGAAAAATCGACAATTTTCACGATGTTATAGGCTTTCGAATGTTCATCACGACTAATACGCCAGTCGCCAATTTTTCACGACTTTTCACGATTTATTTCATTTTTTCACGATTTATACGTTTTTTCACGATTCTTCATGACTTTCACGATTTTTCTCTTTTAAGTCGATTGCTCTTTTTTTACCAAACCATGTAGACATAACTCCTCATATACACTAAACCTCCAACCCCCACTCCTCCGGACAATTCATTGTTATTGCTCAACTACTTTTTAGTTCTTTTCCTACTTTTGTGAGTAGTTGTGTACATGGTTTGGTAACTCATGAAAAAGTTGGAAAAAGAAGTAAAAAGTAGTTGAGCAATAACAATGAATTGTCCAGAGGAGTGGGGGTTGGAGGTTTAGTGTATATCAGGAGTTATGTGTACATAGTTTGGTAAAAAAAGAGCAAGCGACTTAAAAGAGAAAAATCGTGAAAGTCATGAAGAATCGTGAAAAAACGTATAAATTATGAAAAAACAAAATAAATCATGAAAAGTCGTGAAAAATTGGCGACTGGCGTATTAATCGTGATGAACATTCGAAATCCTATAACATCATGAAAAATTGCCGATTTTTCGTAAAATTAGGAGACTTGTTACTATGCATGTGAAGAAGTGTATTTGTTGTTATACTGAAATGTACACCCTTGTCATATTTATAGGAGAGGAGGCAATTACAAGGAAGCACACTGAAATGGACAAAACCCTAATGGTCATGGGCTAACATGCCCATGTACACATAGTCACAATATAATCCAACTTTTTGAAAAAGTCACGTTTAAAACATGAATTTTTACCAAGACATATGAAACGACCAAATAAATCCCAATTCCCGGATACTACATTTTATTCCCGTATTATTCACGAATTATTCACGTTTAATATTTTTTTCTTCGTTTTATACATTCTTTTCCAGTATTATACTGATTAAGACTAACTTTAGTTTGAGTGCATATATATGTGTCGACACGTGTGTGTGTGTATGTAAAACAATAACGAGCGACCGTCTCCTAGGGCTGCGCTCCGTGCGATCGCTCTTGCGACCAGACGAACACCCGAGGGCATTGCGCCCACGTCCCCGACCACCCCGGCCGGTGGCGTCCACCTGCATTCCCCCACCGCAACCACACCACCGCCGCAAACCCTAACCCCACCCCACCCTCGCGCAACGCTTGTTCGGTTGAGTCGAACGACGCTGCGTCTGATCCCAACCCTAGCGGCCGCCCAAGGGCCGATGAGGAGGAGCGTCGTGCGACGCTGAGCAGAGGCAGACAGGAGCCTGGTTCGAAGAGGATCGCTTGGAACGAGATCCTGAAGCAACCACGAGCCGAGAAGGAAAAGGTGATCGATTTCCCGAAGCCGAGGATGAAGGAAGGTGAAATTCACGTGGATGAATACGGAAGGAGGCCTTTGCAACCATCCCAACATGGATCACCTTGAGATCCTTTGGACTAGCCTGGACCAGGAAAGCGACAGGCACCATAGCGGCAGGAGCAGGAAGAGTCCTACATATTGATGATAGGTCTCTTGAAGGCGAGGAGCCGAGGATACTGGTGGAGATTGAGGCAGGAGGACTCACGTCGGCCACTGTCTGGCTCAATGTGAAAGGGAAGGATCCAATACCTGTGTCAATTGCTTATGATCATGTCCCTGTTAGCTGTTCAAAATGTATGGCCTTTGGACATAGCACAAAGCAGTGTGAGCCGAAGATCGTGCTGGAGACGACTGGAAAGGAAGATGCACCAAAAGAGTATGGAAAGAGAAGATGTTGGAGAAAGAAAAGACCCAGGGCAGCAATGTACAAAGCACACCAGAGAGTGATGGAGTACATGGAAAGGGGGAATCATCGTCAAAGACACCTGTGGCGAGTCCCAACAGCAAGAAGGCAGAGGCTTCGGCCAAGACGTGTGATGGGGCGTCAGAGGAGGGAGAGTTTGTCTCGACTACAAAGAAGAAGGGTAACAAAAAGCCAGGCATACCTACTACACAAGGGGTTGGCGCCATTCTGGAGACAACCAACACCTTTCAGGCTTTGAGCGAGACGGACAAGGAGGAAGAGGAGCTCACCAAACAACCAGATACAACAGACACAAGGAGGAACAACAAGAAGGAGCCGCCAAGGCGCACTAGATCCCAGAAAATCGTTGATATGCCCATGTTAATGTGGAATATTAAAGGGGGTGCGACAAGAGCAAGAAGGAGATCAGGGAGTGGATAGCTGCTAGTGGCCACTCTTTGGTTGCTTTGGTGGAAATGAAAATAAAGGTCAGAAATAAAAATAGCATTAAATATTTATTTCCGCAGGGATGGGAATATATATCAAATGTAGAATGTGGTGACGTGGCCAGAGTTTGCGTGGCATGGAAACCGAATGCTTGGCAGGTGTTAGTGCTACAGATGTCAGATCAACATGTTACTATGGATTGCTTAAATAATGGAGGACTGCATATGAGGGTGACAGCTGTGTATGCTCATAATGACGCAAAAGACAGACTTGATCTATAGGAGGAGCTGGTTGACATATCTGGATAAGTATCTATTCCGTGGCTGGTGATTGGGGATTTTAATAGTATCCGTATGCAAGGAGAGAAAAGAGGCAGAAGGCTAGCTTTGAATGAAGAGATTGATGCTTTCAACCATACTATAGACAAAGCAGGGCTGTTTGAACCACCAATGATTGGAGGTGATATCTTCACATGGAACAATGAAAGAAGTCCAGAAGACAGAATTGCAAGCAAGCTTGATAGAGCACTGGTAAATGATGAATGGCTGCATATCTTTCCTAATGTGCAGGTGAAGGCAGGCAGATCTGATTTAAGTGATCATGCTCCCATCTCAGTTCAGATTACGGAAAAAAAGTAGAACAGGAGACCGTTCCGTTTCCTAAATTATTGGGCTGAATGGAAAGGATTCAATGATGTTGTTAAAGAAGCATGGAATGCATAGGTGTCCGGTAACCCCATGTTTGTCTTTACAAAAAAGCTAGCGAACGTCAAAATTGCCATCAAGAAATGGGCTAAGGCTGAAGTGAATATCCCAAATCTACTTGCAGAGACGAAAAGAGAAAGTAGAGAAGTCAGAGAAAAGCTGTTATCAGACCCACTCAATACGACATTGATAGAGAAAGATATAGAGATGAAAATGATGCTACAAGATCTAAAGAAAGCAGAGGAAAAATTCTACTAGTAGAGGAGCAGGGAAAAGTGGATGGCAGATGATGATAGAAATACCAGGCTCTACCATACTGCAGTGAAGCGGAGAGAAGCAGACAACATCATATCTGAGCTGATTGATGCAGAAGGCAGGGTGGTCAATAAACAGGAAGACTTAGAAGAATAGGCGGTAAATTTCTACACCTCTTTATATAACAAAAGGTTTGAGAAAGAAATAGAAGAGGAGATAGAGTGGAAGTCCAAACTCACAAGCACACACAATATTATTTTTTCGAGGAAAACCAATTAGCAAGAGGTCAAAGACGCTTTCTGGAGCATAGGAAGCAACAGATCCCTGGGTTCTGATGGCTTCAATGCTTACTTCTATAAGAAAACGTGGGATATCATCAAGGAGGACCTAGTTAAATATGTTAACTGGTTCATGGAAGGAGGGAACATGGTCTGACAGGTCAATCACTCCTTTTTGGTGCTTATACCAAAGAAAGGTGACATCTTCTCTTGCTGATTTTAGACCCATAACATGTTGCTCAGTTCAATAAAACTTCTGACGGCTAGATTGAAGTTGGTCCTTCCCTACCTCATTTCTATAAATCAAGGAGTATTTGTTACGGGCAGGAGCATCAATGATTGCGCTTTATTGGCAGGATAATTCTTACTGGACTATAATGTCATGAGGGGTAGCAGGAAAGCTTGCCTAAAGCTGGACGTATCCAAAGCATATGACAGTGTCAGGTGGGAAAAGTTGTGGTGGATCATGCGGCAAATGGGGTTCAACGAGCAATGGATTGACTGGATGGCACAGTGTGTTGGGACTACAAACTTCTCCGTTTTGGTTAACGGTACATCTGCTGGAATGTTTAGAGGTGGTAATGGGCTACGTCAAGGGGACCTGTTGTCTCCTCTTCTGTTTGTGATCGTCATGGAATACTTCACTCAGAAGATGCGACGGACGGAGGAAAAGGACATAAAACCATATACTATCCATGGTACAAAGGTGTTCACTCATTTGATTGTTGCGGACGACGTGCTAGTCTTTGTGGAAGCAAAACAGAACACGCTTTGTAACTTGCAAAATCTCTTAAAAGTGTTCGGAGAGCAAACGGGGCTGCGTGTGAATGCAAACAAAACACACCTCTTCTTATCCAAAAATTCCTATCAGATGGAGGACAGGTTGATGGAGGCTATGGGGGTAGAAAAAGGGAAGTTTCTAACAAAGTACCTTGGCTTTCCGCTAGCCGGGGGTAATTCACAGATGAAGGATTTTGCAGATTGTATGGATAGACTGGAGGAAATGATTAACAGATGGCCAACACATAATACATCTATGGCAGGGAGGACTACACTGATACATGCTGGTATTGAGGGGCTTCTTATTTTCTGGGTTCAACAAGGCGAGATCCTTGGCTCAGTCCTGGACAGAATGGAGATGAAAATGGCTAATTTCTTATGGATAGGTGCACACCATCCAATGAAGTACTCAAGAATGGCACTTCCAAAAGAAGAAGGGTGGTTTGGGGCTGAAAACACCCAGAGATATAGGGAAGTGGGGGGATCATGCGGAGAATTAACTACCAAGAAGGCACTATGACGTGGGGAAAATGGATGAGAGAAAGATATCCAAAAGGACTAGACTTCAAGCCTAGAACAAGGGAGGGATATTCACGTACCATCAACGTCATGACAAAGATGTAGCTGCAGAAGAGGTGCTTGTTTGAGCCCCATGCCTTCGGAAACTAGAGACTTAAAGACACAAAGATAAACCTGTGGGAAGCAACGCGTTCAAGAGTAGGGAAGGATGTTTATGGTGAGCAGACGTGGACCGGTTCTCACATCTCGAAATGGAGCACGTGTCTACAAAATTCTGCATAATGCATTGGCCACTCTAGATAAATTGCGAGAATGGAAGTATGACGCCCCTACGCTCTACTTGCTGTGCAAAAAGTAGTAGTAGTCCCATGATCATCTTACAGGTAAGTGCAGCTTTACAAGAGAGGTATGGCGCCTCATAGGTGAAGAATTCCAGCTCCGTAAAGAACTGGAAAATGAGCTGAGAAAAATGTTGACAAGCTGTTGGAAAGATGATACAATGAAGATTTTATTTGCAGCACTATGTTATCATATTTGGGAAGAAAGAAATGCAAGGAAGCACAAGGGGACAACCATCAATGAGAGGAGTTTAGCTGTAAAAATTTGTAAATGTGTTAAATGCAAGTTACACATTAGTTGGTAGTGTGAGTTGTTGTCATGCTGGTTGGATGTATGGTGTTGGGCCTAGATGTACTTTTGACCTCCTATGATTTTAGGAGGACGTCGGAATATATTTACATGATTCCGATATATATGTATATATATATACATACTTGTATGTACTTATATAGTCGACTAATTCTCGATTATTTCCGAATAGTTGACCGAACTTTGGCTGAAATTTATCAGTTTTTTTCACGACTTATCTCGATTTTTTTATGACTTCCGATTTTTACATCCAGTCGAAAAATTGCTGAATCCCGAACTTGTCACTATGTTCACATGGTATCAGGGCGAAAGAGAGAGAGAGAGAGAACCCTAGCCGCCTCCCTTCCCTCCTCTCGATGCTCGTTCCAGCTCTAGCCGCTGCCCCTTCTCTCTTAGAGAGAACAACAGGGGGAACGCCCGCCTGCGGGCGGTTGTCGCTGTCTCCATGGCTTAGGCCGACTGCCCGCTAGGCACCTCTCGGCCACCACATAGTCGCACCATCTTCCTCTTTCACATAGATCTTTATCTATGAGCCGACACCATCCTTCCCGACAATCTTTATCTACACTTTCCCCAGTTCGAGTCTCTGGACGACGCTAATTCCCGTCCAGATCTATCAGTTCGTCATCACTTTTCCTGAGTTCTCAGAGAAGATCGGTTTGTCATGCAACTTTAGCTGCCATTGAAGCAGCTACGCCAAGCACATCTGCCTTCCGCTCCAGCAACCATCGCCATAATGTTCACTTTTTGCCCTGCCGAGTCCGCATCCTCTGCCGCACCAACGATTGAAGTAGCCACACTGACCACTCCAAGTAGTCTCGTCGTCCCCTACAAGGAGCAGCAACAACGACTACTACAAGGAGCTGCGTTACTACAAGGAGCTGCGTCCATCATTCCACACCGTCCACTCCAAGTAGTCTCACATCCCCTGTAAGGAGTAGATTAACAGCCTTCGGTAACATCATGATCTACATGATAACAAAAGATGGCACTAATTCCCATCACCCATGGTGTATTCTCGGGATCTTGGTCTCCTTGACGACGCCAGTTCCCATCAGGATCATGCTTCAGCAGTGTCACACATGATGTGTTGGCCCAACAACACGACGTGTAGTAGCCTAGAATCTACTCAGCGACGCAAGGTTTCGTCCAGATCACAAGTCACACGGCGTGTTGGCCAACCAAGATGGCGTGTTGACACATGTCTGTCATCTTCAGTTCGTCCAGATCGCAAGTTACACGACGTGTCGGCGGAGATTTGGTTTGCGCCTCCGATTCTACACGACGTGTTGCAAGGAGTCGGTCACTTTCGAGCAAAGGAGCTACACGATGTGTCATCACGAGTCTGCCTTTCACCCCTGACAAGTTACACGGCTTGTCGAACAAATGTCTTTTTGGGTCAAGAAAAGATCCATTTATTTTCTCTATCCGGATCTTATAAAAAGGGTGTTTTGCATATTGACTCCGGTTATCGATTTTCTATCGAGATCCATTCCAGTAGTGCCACTTCTTTTCCTACCGAGTTCCATTTCGATAGTGCTTCTCCCTTTTCTACTGAGTTTCCATTCCGGTAGTATTTTTGTTTTGTTCTTTTCTGCATACTACACCTCTCGTTTTACCTTTTCCCTTTCCTACCCCCATGCATCATGTCTGCGTCTTCCACATGCGGGAGGGTCATATTTATCTTTTTCCACACCATCTAGTCACTCTAGTGGTATTTGGTGTGCGGGGGGAGGGGGGAATAAAGGAGAGAGATAAAAAGGAGGGTATGAGGAGAACATGAGAGAGAGAGCATATGAGGAGAGAGACCAGAGATGATATATTCCAGGCTGTCTTCATGGAGCTTCGTATTGTTCAACACATCTGCTCACAATTTTCAGCTTTGAAGGATCTCCATTACAACATTGACACCAAGCTTCTCACATTCGTACCACATTATGTATGTCAGGATAAGATCTGTTGCGGCTAATTTTGACCTATTGCCCCTTTGGTTTTAATGACGTTCTAGTTGATCATCCATGTCGCGTTCTCTTGAGCCAGGACAAGAGCTGTTGCGGTTAATTCCAACCTCTTGTTCTCTCCGGTGTTAATAGTATTCCAGATGGTTGCTTCTTCATCACGGAAGCTCATCATCTTCAAGCCTGTGCAAATTTGTATCTGCAAGGAAACCAAGTAGACAATGGAACGTTGTAGAGAGATTGGAGACACATGATACAAAATCTGGTATACAGGTATTGATAAACATAGAAATAGCGTAGGTATTATTGTTGATAAAATGTTGAAGGATGATGTTGTAAAGATCACAAGGATGAGTGATAGAATCAAAGCTATTAAGGTTGTTTTGGGGGGAAATATTTTAACATTATTAACGCTTATGCCCCCAAAGTTGGCCTTAGCGAGGAGGCTAAGAAGGATTTTGGGATGACATGGATGAATTGATGCAGGGAATACCGACATAGGAGAAAATTATTATTGGGAGTGATTTGAATGGCCATGTGGGGAGTAACTATGCCGGTTATGAGAGACTTTCATGGTGGTTTTGGATATGGTAATAGAAATGGAGAGAGGATTTTAGATTTTGCAGTTGCATATGAAATGATTTTGGCAAACACCCATTTCAAGAAAAGAGAATCTCATAAGATTACTTTCAAGAGTGGGCACAATTGTAGCCAAATTGATTATCTCCTTAAGAGGCGGGTAGATCGTGATATATGCGAGGATTGTGAAGTGATTCCTGGCAAAGAACTCACGAACCAACATAGGTTGGTGGTTTTGGATATTAACATGAAGATCAATAAAGACAAGCATAACAGAAACCAAGGTAGCAGGATCAAGTGGTGGAATCTTAAAGGAGAAAAGAAATTGACTTTTCATGATAAACTCAGCAAGGAGGGAACTTGGAACTTGGAGTTTGATGTTAACATTATGTGGCATTACATGAGCTCTTGCATAACAAAAATTTCTAAAGAGGTTTTGGGGGAGTCCAAAGGTTGTGGGCCTCTACAGAAAGAGACTTGGTGTTGGAATGATGATGTACATAAGTCTATTAAACTGAAAATGGAGATCTATAGGAGCTTGCCCAAGTCTCGAGATGATGCAACGTTCCAAAAATACAAGCAAGCAAAGAAAGAAGCTAAAAAGGTTGTTCAGGAGGCAAGGTCTAGATACTTTGATGATATTTATAAGAAGCTGGACACAAGAGAAGGGGAAAAAGAGATATATAAAATTGCTCGTATAAGAGAAAGGAAAGGAAGAGACTTGAGTCTAGTGAAATGCATCAAGAATAAAGATGGCAGGGTGTTGATGAAGGACGATGATATCAAGAACAGTGGAGAAATTACTTCCATAAGCTTTTCAATGGAGATACTGCAAATAATGTTAGAGACTTGTGTGACATGAATACAAGAGATATCATTTACACACGTAGGTCAAAAATGCTTTGAAGAAGATGAAAATGAGAAAGGCTTGCGGACCAGATGGTATTCCCATTGATGTATGGAAGAGTATGGGGGATGAAAGAGTTATGTGGTTAACAAATCTCTTTAACAAGATCATGAAGACCAAGAAGATGCCGGATGAGTGGAGAAATAGTACTATAGCCCCTATCTACAAGAACAAAGGTGATGTTCAGAGCTGCACAAACTATAGAGGTATCAAGTTGATGAGTCACACAATGAAGTTTTGGGAGAGGATTATTGAGCAGAGGCTAAGATCTATAACACAAATATCAAACAACTAATTTGGTTTCATGCTTAAAAGATCAACAACATATTCTATTTTTCTGATAAGGAGGCTTATGGAGAAGTGTAGAGAAAGCAAAAGAGATCTTCATATGGTGTTTATTGATTTTGAGAAGGCTTATGATCGAGTACCTAGAGAAGTGTTGTGGATGGTTTTGAAGAAAAAGGGTGTGCCGATCCAATACATTGACTTGATCAAAAACATGTATGAGAGACACCAACTTTTGAAGAAAAGGCTTATGATCAAGTGTTGTGGATGTGGATGATTTTGAAGAAAAGGCTTATGATCGAGTACCCAGAGAAGTGTTATGGATAGCTCTACTGTAAGTGTGAAGACTCCTGGAGGAGAGACACCAACTTTTCCTATCACAGTTGGGGTACACCAAGGATCCACACTCAGCCCATATCTGTTCGTTCTTGTTATGGATGAGCTGACAAAGAATGCTCAAGATGATATTCCTTGGTGTATGTTATTGGCTGATGATATTGTTTTGATTGACGAAACTAAAGATGGATTAAATGATAAAGTTGAACGGTGGAGAGACGCATTGGAATCAAATGGATTGATGATTAATAGGAGCAAAACTGAGTATATGCATCGCAATTTCAGCCAATCCCGCAGTGTGAATGATGGAGCCAAGTTGGACAGAGTAGATATACCAAAATGTGATAAATTTCGTTACTTAGGTTCTATAATTCAAATAGATGGGGATGTCCAAAATGACGTTTGTTACAGGATCACTGCAGGATGGTTGAAATGGAGGAGTGCGATTGGAGTATTATGTGATTGGAAGATCCCTCTCAGGTTAAAAAGTAAGTTTTATAGAACAGCTATACAGCCAGCCATGCTCTATGGGAGTGAATGTTGGGCGGTGAAGAAACAAGGTCTCAACAAGTGAACATGGCTAAAATGCGTATGCTGAGATGGATGTGTGGGAAGACAAGAAAAGATCGCTTGAGAAATGGTTATATCATGAATAAAGTGGGGGTGGCGAGCATTGAGGACAAGTTGCGCAACAGACATGTGCAACACAGACCGACTAATGTGCCTATACGAAGCAATGCTATTGAGTCAAGCACAATAAGTAGAAGAAGAGGAAGACCTAAATTAACATGAGATGAGCTTATAAAGAATGATTTTGAATCTCTACATCTCAACCAGAATATGGCCCATGATAGAGCTGAATGGAAACGAAGGATCCCTGTAGCTGACCCCAACATAGTTGGGGCTAAGGCTTAGATGATGATGATGATGACGATGAATGATTCATCCAGAGTGATCTTCACCGAGCTACTTCACCACGTCTTCTCCGAGTTGCATCTACTACTACGTGTTGACACTTCAACACCTCGTCCAGCGTGTTCGTGCCACGTTATGCACGTCGGCGGTCTTCTGCGTTAATTCTAGTTGGCTACACTTCTCAGATGGTTAGAGGACACCTTACTGCTACATCGACATTGCTCCACGTTCGTGCTGTGCCATGTACGTGGTATGTGTTGATGTGCACTTATTCCACTCACATATTCCTCTCCACTGAAGATGACATAGTCGTGGTATTTATGATTGTTTGCTTCAAATGTTCTTTATTCCTAATGCACCCCAAAAGAAAGACCTTCTTCAAAGCTCGAGCTTCTCCAACCTGCAGAACACATCTCAAAGAGGCTTATCATATGATTTTAGTTGGGAAGTAGAGTAACAACTTTTGTATGGGGAGTGACATTTCTATCTTTCATTTATCGTTTAATCGAGTCATGTAATTCCAAGCGTGGACATGTGTTCACCCATGCTTCAGCTTGAGGGGGAGTGTTAGAAAGTATTAGCCTATTTAGTTAATGGGTTAATTAGTCTATTATGTTCATGGGCCTGTTAGCCCATGGCCCATTAGGGTTTAGTCCGCTTCCGCGTGCTTCCTTGTAATTGCCTCCTCTCTTATATTTAGGATATGGGTGTACATATCAATAATACAACATATACACTTGTTCACAATTACCAATGGTATGTGAAAATATAAAAGATCCATTTTGTTGTTAGATCCGGGTATGAGCAGTTCTAAGGGAAAGACCTCATAGTCTCCCCTCCGATGGTAGAGGTTTCTCTGCTACTTCCCTAATAGCCGCCGACTCTTCAAGCTCCAAAAACACACACATTGATTGAATTAGATTTTAGCTGTTCAATTCTCGTATGTGTCTCTTCAGTGATTCTAACCTCAGGGTTACACTAGTGTATAGATATGCAAGCATGTCTTAGTTATCGAGGCGCCCGCCTAGGCGCTAGGCAAGGCACCTCAACTAGGTGCCCAGCCTATTAAGTGCATTAAGTGGGCGTGTAAGGTCTTTTAGGCCCAAATTAAGCCATTCAAAGGCTAAATTAGCATGAATCGAGTCTAGATTTGGTCAAATTAGATCACCCAAGTCATTTTGTTGTTGAAATAGGTCTGATTAGGCCAAATCAGGTCAAATTTTGACAAATTAGGTCTGATTAGGGGAAAGCAGCTCTAATTTGGGGAATTAAGTCTGATTTGGGCCAAATTGGTAAGTTCTCATAGTGTTGTTGTTAAAAAATTTCTACTAACTCATATGTTTGAGTTCTTGCTTCTTTTTCTTTTGCTTTTCCTTTTTATCCTTTCGCCTGCATTTTATTCCTAAATCCCACTGCTGCTGCATTTTTTTGTGAGTTATTCCTCCTATATCCCCTCCTACTATGTGAGTCTGTGCATGTTTTTTATTTTAGATTTGTCCTATATCTCCTGCTACCAAATCTACTACTACTATTTGCATATATTTGTTCTTCTTTTTCTGATTTTTTCCTCCTAAATCTTCTCTCACAGCTGCTGTTGTTTGCATGTTTTCATGTATTTTCACTGGCCTATTCTTCCTTCCTCTGTATTTTCTATTTCAACACCTGCTACTGCTGCTTTTTATTTTGTTTTTTGGATCTTCCTCTTTCAATCTCCTTTTATGCCCTTGTGTTTGTTGTATTCTGACTTCTTCCTGCACAACTCCTACCATTTGCATGTTATTTTTTGTCCCATTTTCTCTCTTCAATTCCTGCTTATCTTCCTCTTAGTGTTGTTTCTTTTTCTTCCTGTTAATTCTCTTGCCTCTGATTCTCCTATAGTTGTCAATTCAAATTAGATTTATAATAACATTTATTGAATAAAATTACATTATCACATATAGTATCATTTGTACAAACATTTAAGTATGTATTGAAAAGTAAAGTAAAAAAAGGCCCAAAAAAGCCTAGGCACCTAGGTGGGCTAGGCGCCCCTTAGCTTAAACCCACCGCCTAGGCGCCTTGTATGATACATGCACTAATGCAACATACACACTCTGCCAACTGTACAGTCAACCTGAAAGAAAAAGAAGATTTAAACACTGCTTTTGAATTATATTCTGTGTTATGCTGAAATAAATTCATAACTTCCTAGTTTTTGGGCTTACTTTGCTAGTGGGGAACTATATTGTATTAGATATCCTACTGAGTTACTATTAAGTGTAATATGGTAATTACTGTTATTACTTTCGATATTTGGATAGCTTTATGTTTTTTTGTTATGTTAGTTTTGATGCAATTATATTTCAAAAGATTACAAACTCTCTCTTAAAGCAGAAATTTGCTGCAAGATCATTGCCCATCTAGTGGGTGTTGCCCATACACTCCATGCCAAGTAAAAATGGATCAATTACATGCTCTCCTTAGAAATGTATGTGCTTGTTCTATCCTGAATCAATGATTGAAAATGTAAATGAAAAATATTTCTAATAAAAGAGATATTTCAAACGTATACTCATCCTTCGTCACTATCATAGTGACAAGTTCGGTATTCGGCAATTTGTCAGCTGGCTAGAAAAAATCGGAATTCGGAAAAAATCGAGAAAATTCGTGAAAAAATTGATAAATTGCGGTCAAAGTTCGGTCAACTATTCGGAAATAATCGAGAATAAGTCGACTATATATACATTTAATATGTATGTATATATACATGTATACATAAATGTTTGTATGTATATGTGTATATATACATACATATCTGATGCATGTAACTATTAAGGTCACAAGACATACAATCTTCGTGAGTGAAATTGAAGGAAAAAAATAAAGAATAGTTGAGCAATAACAATGGACTGTCCGGAGGAGTGGGGGGTTGGAGGTTTAGTGTATATTAGAAGTTTTGTGTACATGGTATGGTGAAAAAAGATCAAGCGACTTAAAAGAGAAAAGTCATGAGAAATCGTAAAAAGTCATGAAAAATCGTATAAATCGCGAAAAAACGGGATAAATCGTGAAAAGCCGCGAAAAATCGGCAACTGGCGTATTAATCGTGATGAACATTCAGGAGCCGGAATATGACCCATGATAGTGCTGAATGGAAACAAAGGATCCATGTAGCCGACCTCAACATAGTTGGGACTGAGGCATAGATGATGGGGAAGAAGACATGTCAATCTTAGCTCGTTGCTAGCAAAAGTTAGGGAAAACTTCCAACCTCTCATCTATGGTCGCCGCTGGTTGAAGCTGGGGATGGGCCTTGAGCAATAATCGCCAATCTTTGCTAATCGTGGACTGTTGGAAGCCATAGCGGAGGAAGAAATCACTCAAGTAGCTCTGCCGCCGCAAGGGTTTCCCTTTGGAAATGGGAGTGATGGGGGGGCTTGGGATGAGGAGTGCAGCGTAGACATTTTGCTTTATACCTAGGTTTTGGTTATTTTTTAATAATATAAAATATCATGTGGCCGAACCCGTCTGTCACACGAGAACGGAAGCAACAACCAGACCGAACTAACACGCGGCGCGCAATACTATATTGAAAGCAGTTCAATATATAAGATAGGTTAAGGTTTATATTATTTCCAGCGTAACATTATATATATATATATATATATATATATATATATATATATATAGAGAGAGAGAGAGAGAGAGAGAGAGAGAGAGAGAGAGAGAGAGAGAGAGAGAGAGTCATGCTAGAATACACTCGAGTGTACAGATTACGCCGTACACCTCAATGGTATTTGCCTATCTAGACTTTGTCTTTCCAAAATCCAATCCATTGATCCTCATGGTTACAATAATAATAGGTCAAATACAAAATTTGATCTCATTTGGATGAGTGTAAGTCACTCATCCAAGGACAACAAAATCAACGCAAAAAACTAATTTGAAATGCATGATTCTTGCCTCCTTTAGATGCACGACCTATAAGTATCCAAATGAGCTAAAATTTATTATATAGTATGTTCTTAGGATATTTAAGAAGATCAACGGTTTAGAATTTTCAAAAAGTTACTGCATCTTTAAAAACGACTGAGGTGTATGGTGCCTCCGTTATACTCGAGTGTACACTAGCCTGACTCTATATATATATATATATCCTCGGATTTCAGATATTTTTAGGAGCGGATTGTACCATATCCGATATCCGATCCGAAAGTATCCAAATATTATATCCGGTATCCGAATCCGATCCGACGGATGTCGAATACGAACTTTTTTCTTGAGTTTCAAACTCGAATGCGAATTGAATATGCGGATTTCGAATATCCATTTACAGGTCTAGCTGAGTGTGGATCCTTGGTGTACCCCATTTGTGATAGGAAAAGTTGGTGTCTTTCCTCCAGGAGTTTCCACTTGCTGTAGAGCTGTAATACATGTCTTTAATCAATTCAATGTATTGGATTGGTCCATGTCATAGAAAGAGTGATAACGTTTTTATGGCTGACTATCAACCTACCACCAACCCTCCTTTACCTGGGCTTGGGACTGGCTACATTTGCACAAATTTACGAAACATAGGCGGAGTTAAACGTATACTCATCCTTAATAATGGATTTTTTTTTAAAAACTATAGTGATAAAACCATTTTTCAAGGATGACTAACTCTAATTAAGAAATGGTTGAATCATATATATAGTCACCCTTAACAAATGTTATACATTGACAGTACCGTTATTAAGGTCTAAGCAGAATCTATAGTTTGTTTTTCTACACGAGAAAAGTGTATGTTGAGCATATTGTAAGTGTACTGACCAAGCAATATTTTTTCTTCCATTAACTACTTTTGAAGACCATGGTAAGTGTCCAGAATTGTTTTATTTGTAAATAAAATTATATTTCATTCTATATCTGTTACTATATCTGGGAACCATGTTACAAATGAAGCATTTGGCTTGAGTGCACTGAAGCATTGGGAGAAAATTACTGTTGATATGAATCTTCTAAAGTGAGATGTATACTAATGAATTTTGTCTAAACACAAGTAGCTTGACTATGGAAGCCGTTTTTCTCATAAGGAAGTTAGCGAGAGCATTGAAAAAAATACGTGTTTTCTCAATATGTTTTATAATTGGGAACAACTTGCATCCCAAGTTCCATGAGAAGTTTAATAACTTTTGTCGGAGAAAGAACAATGCTTGAATATAATGCTTCAGTCTTATCAAAGATCTGTATGATGCTTAGTTTCCTAGCTTAGAATATGAAATGTACAACTTGGCGCCATTTTGATGGTCGGGAAATCAAGATATATAAAGTCTGATGTATCTTTTTCTGGCATTTTTGATGCAACAGTGAAGTTTTTTTTTTTGGGTTAAATGCACATATAATTTGTAGATATATAGGAAGAGCTTATAAAGAGAGATTTTGAATCTCTACATCCCGACCAGAATATGGCCCATGATAGAGCGGAGTGAAAATGAATGATCCATGTAGCCGACCGCCAGATAGTTGGGATTGAGGCTTAGATGATGATGATATAATTTGTAGATATATATAGGCATGTTTTAGCAATTGTATGCGTATATCAAGTGGGGGGCCTTTACGTGTTTGAAGGAAGGGTTGTCACACAAATATCATTGAAGTTAGGTGGATATTTTTTTGACAGCAATAGAAGTAGATTGTATGTCACTGAAGGAACACATAAATATATTATTACCTATGTTAAGATTGTTATTACAAGAAATAATTGCATGTCATTAATTTTTATGTCAAACTACATGTGCAAGCTGTCAATTTCTATTGCGAATTAGGTAGGTCTAATTTTTAGTTCTGAAATCTCACCAATTACAATGAATTTTCAGCTAATGTTTCCCATTATCTCTATAGTAATAGAGGTACACATGCTTAATATCAAAGGTATAAGACATCAGCTTCGTTTTGACTTTTTCAGGTGTGGAAGGGGAAGTTTGTGGAAACTTCGAGGAAGTGTGGAAGCTTTGAGGAAGTTTTGGAGAAATTTAGACGCAACTTCGATGAAACTTTGATGTCGTTTGTGTATGAATATGGTGAAATCGATACAAAACATTAGATTATGTTATAAAAAATCTATCTTACATGTGTTATAACACAAAATCATAAATACACGACTCCCCACTCTCTAGGTAGGTAACTCCTTAGCCTTAATTCGTGTTATCAACGAGTTACAACTACATATAAGATGAAAAGCAATTGGAAATGATTCCTGAAACTAAATCCTGTAAAATGCGGTACCACTTACCATGACATGGTTATAAATTGTGGTTTTACATAAAAGATGGATGAAGTATATGAGCTATATGCTAGGGGATCACAAATATAAGTTAGATGTAGCTAGAATAGATGGAACTTAGATCTAGCTTCGGCCTAGAGGAATAATAGCCAAGTATGTTGTGGTTATTCTTCTTAACATCAAAATAATGGAATGAACAGATTTACGTCATTTCTTCTATTCTCTATATAAAATGGAAACATGAGCAAAATCACAAGTGTGATGCCAAGCAAATGAGTAACGTTTGGGTTCTTTATACATAGCAGACTTAGCTATAAAGTTCGCTGTGTTGGCAACTTTGCCTAACAACTTCATGGAAACTGTGATGAGACCTTGTTGTATTTGTTTAACTTTGACGACTCCGCCTAATGCAAGAAGTTTATACCATATCGATGTGTTGGAGGCTCGACTTCGACAAGGATTAAAGTTGGAAGTTTCGGCAAATTTTTTCCCAACTTCTACGATTTTTGGAACATGCTTGTTATATTGGTTAGTGTACATTGATGTGGCTTTTAGTGCATTAACAAATTCACCTAGGTCTGGAAAGCCAATTTTTTTACCAAAATAACAAGCAACAATACCACTCGCAAGCGGGTGAGTCTTATCATAATCTCGCAAGCGGATGAGTCTTATCATAATATAGTTAAGGATTGAATCCCAAGAGAACGTTTTTAAGAACCTTGCTAGTTTGTATCCAGTTGAACTAAGATTAATATTTAGAGTTAAGAGTTGATTGGATTGAGTTAAACTAATTGCAAGGGAAAGTAAAAATGCATGATTAAGATTGGATTTAGATTAATGATGGAAGTCACTGAGGTGGAATCGAGTTTTACCACCTTTACATGCACAAACACGTCCAGGCTTGGTACAACCATTCAAATGGAGCAAAAGCAAGATCCACACGTTAAGTGTGGGAAATTACGTAGATATCTCTATAAGCTTGATGTGTTGTTACTCATAGATCATGTATCTACTGTTTCAGAGACGTTCCTTTGGAAGTTCTCGTCCGGTCGCGAACCATGTTAATCGATATTCAAATCCTAAGCATTAAGTTCTCACAACTAGGAATATAATAGATCATGTAGAGTAGCTGATCATTCTACAAAACATGCACAAAACGATTGATTTTGAAATGAAAGAGTTATATACAAGCCATGGGACATCAAAAATGGACATGGAAGAACGGGAGGGCATGGCTAGTCTCCGCATCCCAGTGAGAAGGACTGCTCACTCTTCATGACGGAAACGGAGAAAACAGAGAAGGAAAGATCAACCGTGCTCATGATGGTGAAGAGGATCGCAACTTGGTGGAACAACTGTCTTCTACTGAACAAAGAGGATGATCTAGCTGATGAAGGAGATGGCACCGGGGGCAGGCGTCAATGGGGTTGATCTCTTCTTCGGTTCTTCACTCTTGGAACTCTGGTTTGTCAGAGAAGGAACAATAGATGGATGGGCGGCGATGGCATCAATGATCCAACCACTTTTGTGGTTGGGTGATGGATTTGGCATGGCAAAGATGAATGGAGCAAGAACATCATGGAGGTGTCGATGGTAGCAACCGTGGGATCGTCTTCCTTGGCTGGGCGCTGAGCAACAACCTCTCAGCGTAATGGAGCGGAAGAGATCCCCTCCAATGGAGGAGGGGTTTGGGTATTTACAGGCTCCAGGGTACGGAGCAACAAAGTTCTCGTTGGTCGACGAGATCTGTAAACAATGCACTTGTCGAGGTTTGGTTGCTGAGATGATGTCGAGCTAGACCTGCCATCGATCGATGAGGTGCTATTTCCCATCGGTGGATAGGCCCCGTGCAGGGACCTCGTTGGGACACAAACTTAGCAGGATCTTCGTGGGGCATCACCTCGTCGGTCGACGGGTTGTTGGAAATCCATCGGGGTGATGGCTGGGAAGTCGTCAGGTGGCATGGTTGCGACTCCATCAGACGCGGAGGCTTCGACTGGCAACAGGTTGACTAACCATCAGAGGGCAGCACGCTCGTCGGTCGATGGGCCGCTGGGCATAATTCCTGTCAGTTGATAATTACCCTGCTTCAGAATAAACCCACCCGAGGGGGGGAGGGGTGCTATTGGCGTGCTGTCAAAGGTGTGCGTTGATGGAGGCTGAACCAATGGGCCTCAGTCATGAAGAGACTGATTGATGAAAATTAGGTCCAAAATATCAAAAGTTTCTTGGGCCCGCTAGTCGGTTAGCGGGACCACAATGGCCTAAGCTGGGGCACATGATGCGAAGGTTATTTCTATCATGGAAACCAATGGATTTAATCAAAATCCTAAATATTGACATAAAACTAAGGAAGACTATGTAGAGGCAAAACTAAAGGTAACCTGAGGGATTTAAGTGCAAAATTGAACCAAAGATGTGATTGAAATTAAGATGAATATGCATTCGTCATATTCCAATATGAGCCTTTAGCAGAATGTCGCTAGGGTATGGATGAGAGGTGGAGGACGGGGAGGCGGTGGGGGGCGCGATCACCGCCCGTAGGATGACAGAGACCCCTTCCGGAAGGACAATTGGAATGGTCAAGGCGGAATAAGTTGTGAAGTATATATTAGCCTATTTAGTCAATAGGTTAATTAGTTAGTGGGCCTTTAGTGTCTCGGCCCGTTTAAAGTACTTGGGACACAAGTCTCAGGATTTCTCCCTTGCTCCTATATATAGGACATGGTTGTACCTCTTTTATAAATCGAATTAGTTCAATACAATATTCTTTCACATGGTATCAGAGCACGTTTGCTCCTAGGGAACCCTAGCCGCCGCTGCTTCCCTCTTCTCTCCTAGCTGCCGAGAACAGCCCTAGCAGCAGTCACTCGTCTCTTCCAGTGAGCAATCGAGGGGGAGAACCCCCGCCTGCGGGCGGCCGTTGCCGTTGCCATGGGTTAGGCCGGCTGCCCGCTAGGCATCTCTCGGCCTCCATGGTCTCTATTTTCCGTTCAAAACAATCATCTTCTTTCCGTACGTTGGTCGTCATCTAGTCTCCGCTGCCGTCCAACATTAGCACCAACAACCGCAACCATCGTTGTCGATCCCCAACAAACAACAGCAAAGAGCCGCCGCCAACCACCTTCAACAGCCTCCGCTGGCAACAGCAAGTAGCCGCCGGTCAGAACAACAAACCTGCCGCTGCCGCCAATCCTTAGAGCCGCTGCCAATCAGCAGCGACAACCGCCACCATTGTCGACAACAAGCAACATTGCTGCCGCTTCTCGCGTAAGTGCCGCCGGCCAACATCAACGTCGCCTATCCTCTGCGCCATCAGATCCTAACAGCCATACCACACCCATTGGCTAGCAGCTGACCTCACGCCACCGCCGGTTTCTCGCTAGCAACATCTATCAGTGTTGCCGCTGCCAGTCGTAACAAATGCCATCACCATCGGCAACAACAACCATCGCTGCTGCTAATCCTAAGCAACAACCGCCGCCATCGCTGCCATTATCCGGCCAATACTGCTTGGCAACCATCATTGTTTGTCCATTCGCTGCAATGTTGCTGCCTCATGTAGCAACAATCGTATCCCCAACCAACGATCGCACTCTTCAGTCGCCGTCGCCATCATCCATGCCCCTGGCCGCTGCTCCACATTGCTGTCTTGCTGCTATTTATCTCGCCATCACCTTCCATTATCTTTGTCTATTGCTGCCGCCTTGCTTCTGCTTAGAGAGATGCTCCATTACCCCTAATTGTTCTCCCATTTCTGACGTCCTCCAGTACTTATGATATTCAGATCCTTACTCTGATCTATCTTTGGCTAATCAGATCCAATTTTAAGCCTAATCAAATTTTTTGCGGGGGCTCTGCCCCCGCACCCCCTGAATATCTCCATATAAAAATTCCTCTCAAATCTACCAATTCCTTTCCCACCCACCCATCACGTATGTATCCCTTTTCCCACGTACCGGGGGGGGTCATATATCCATTTCTCCACACCAAACACTCACTCTGGTCGTATTTGGTGTGCGAGGGGGATAGAGAGGAGAGGAAGAGATGAGAAGAGAGAGAGTGTGAAAGAATATGTATGAAAGAGAGAGAGTATGAGAAGAGATGATATATGTATTCAGGCTACTTATTCCAGACTACTATGGAGCTTCGTATTGTTCAACACATTTGTTCTCCACTTCCAGACAGCATTGAAGGATCTCCACTGCAGCGTTGACACCGAGCTTCTCGCGTTTGTACCGCATTATGTACTCAAGGATAAGAGTTTGCTACAAATATTTCAACCCTCTTGGTTCCTCTTCCTTCGGTGTTAATGGTGGTTCAGTTGATCACTCTTGCTGCATTCTTAAGAGACATATGGGTGCTTTTTCAGACTTCTTAGAAGCTCAGCAATTTCAAGCCTGCCAAGTCTACATTTGCATAGTTGATTCATCCAGTTTTATCGTCACCGAGCTATTTTATCATGTCTTCTTCGAGCTGCAATTGTTGTATTAGCATTGCCTTCTGTTGATCTTCTTGGGACTTTTCTTGATGGATGATATCTCCTTTCCTGTTAAGCCCCCAAGGTTCATGCGACAGAGTTATGGTACCTGCATCGTATCACCAGCATATCGTCCGTTCGTGTTCGTGTTCGTGCCACATTATGTACGTCTTCCCAGACAATTGAAGATTCCGCTACTGCTACATCGACACTGTGTATCCGCGTTCGTGCAACGTTAAGTACGTATTCCAGTGAAGTTGGCGTAGTCGTGGTATTGATGATTGTTTGCTCAAAGTGGCGAATTACTGCTGCAATATTCAAGTTCCATTTCAGATGTTCTTCATTCCAAATGCACTCCAAAAGACCTTCATCAAAGCTCGAGGATCTCCAGCCTGCAGAATACAATTTCAAAGGAAAGAGGCGTCATTGTATGATTCAGGGGGAGTATTGTGTAAGGGGGAGTATCAATCTTTTGTATGGGGAGTGATATTTATCTTTTATCATTTCTATCTTTTCTTTTATCGAATCTTGTAACTCCAAGCTTGGACATGTGTTTCATCCATGATCCAGCTTGAGGAGTGTTAAAGAGTATATATTAGCCTATTTAGTTAATAAGTTAATTAGTTAGCGGGCCTTTAGTGTCTCGGTCTGTTTAGATTACTTGGGACACAAGTCTCAGGGTTTCTCCCTTGCTCCTATATATAGGACATGGTTGTACCTCTTTTATAAATTGAATCAGTTCAATACAATATTCTTTCACATAAATGTTGTGGGTTCCGATGTGATGTAGACGGAGAAGGGGGACACGCCTGAGGCGGGTCCAACCCAGACGCCGCGTAACATGGGCTTAACCTGAACTATTCGTCCTTTCGAGGCGGGGGCAACGTTGAAAGGGACATACAATCTTATGTAATCATGGGCTCAACCGAAACTAATGCGGGGTGTGAGGCTTTTCCTCCGTTAAACCAGAACCAAGCAGACGGATCCGATGGATTCACGACGCCCGGTCTCCTACAAGGATATCACAAGCGGCGGTGGGATTAGTTCCATCTTGGAGTTCGAGGACATAGAAGTACGGTTTTCCAAGGAAGATATAGTGGTGAAGGAGATAGATGTCATGTCGTGCTTTGAAATTTGGCGGATAAATACGCAGATTTGATGAAGCCCTGGTGTTTCATGGTCATTGTGAAGGTCCTGGCCAGAGAAGTCAGATTCATGACGCTGCACAACCGGATCGAGTCGATGTGGAATCCCATTGGGAGCATGCGATTGATTGATCTCAAGAATGACTATTACCTTGTCCAATTGCTACGCGATGAAAGCTCTCACTGGCGGCCCATGGCTGATGATGGGATCATACCTCACAGTCAAACTATTAGACCCCAGCTTCATCTCCTCCGAGGAGAACCCTAGATTTCTCGTGACATGGGTCCGCATTCCCAAGCTTCCTATATTCTTGTAGTAGAGGTAGATTCTGGAGGAGATTGGAGACCAGATCGACACCACAATGAAGCTGGATACCAACACAGATCTAAAACAGTGTGGGAAATTCGTACGACTGGCGGTCAAACTCGATTCGAGCAAGCCACTGACCCCCACAATCTTCATTAAAGGCGAACGACACACACTGGAGTATGAGAACCTCCCTGCCATATGTATGTATTGTGGACGGTTGGGCATAAGGAGGAAGCCTGTGGGAGATGGAAAATGGCAGAGATAGCACAATGTGCGACAGAAGCGGAGGGTCAATGTACTGAGGACCCAACCATCCCTCTAGGGGATTTCTCAAAGGCTTTACATGCTAGACCCTTCCAAAGACGCCAGGAAACCTCAACAGACCCAAGCTCAGGGGGATGTTCGTACCAACAATAAATTCAGTAGTCTTGCTCGAGATGAGGAGTTAGAGAAGGAAGAGACACAAGAGGTGGCAGAGAGAGTAACCGGGATAGACTAGAGGCAAAGGAAAGAGAACTCACGAAGAATAACTAGGCTGAAAAGGTGGCTCACGACAGCCGCTAACTCACATCTGGGAACCGAGGAGCACAAGTGGGACTTAAATTCATAAAGACAAGAGCCAGGCGAGGGGTAAGGAAAACCAACAACACGTGGCAACCACCATTGAGGGTGAAGACACTGTGATTATCACAGACAATCTAGACCGACCGATGGTTTATATATTTTGGCCAATCATCAGAGCAACAGGGTGCCCATCCTCGGGTGGAAGGGAGTGTGGGCATCCACCTCTGTAATCGTAAAGTCTTCTCTTCAGGTGAGCTTGTACGTACATGCTCCACGAAGAGGGGGAAGAGATCATGATGTTTGTAATGTCTCGGAGGATCATGATGAGCAATGTCTGTCACCCATCCCCTGTTGTCTACATGATTTGTACCGCATAAAACATGCATGGCATCTGCTCACTGGATGTCCAGAACACCATCAAGGAGTATAGTCAGTTGTACCACATTGACATCTTGGCAATCATTGAACCTAGAACCAGTGGCCAAATGGCGGAAGGGATTGTCCGGTGCCTGGGCTTTGAAGCTTCTCATCGGGGTTGAAGCACATGGTTTCTCTGACGGGATCCAGGTGATGAGGAAACATCACATTGGTTTTGTAGAGATTGTAGCAGTACATTGCCAATTCATACACTGCATCATCAACGACAAGAGTCTGATAAGTTTCGTGTATGCCAACACAAGGCAAATTAAATGCCGTGTGCTATGGAATCACCTGAACGCCATCGCAGAGTCTACGACTCTCCCGTGGCCAGTAATGGGGAATTTCAATGCCGTCCTCCACCCTGATGAGAAGATAGATAGTGATACTATCAACATCTCCAACAGTAGGGAGTTTGCTGAGGCCTTGACTACCTCACGCCTGGAGGATCTAGGAGCTTCAGGTCTCCATATGACTTTCAAGAGATGTTGCTTGCAGGAGAGATTGGATCGAGCGGTTGCAAACCAAAGTTGGGTGGGCTTATTCCTGGCTACTAGGGTGGAGGTACTCTCGAAGGTCTCATCTGACTATGCAACAATTTTGGTCAAGACTACCCAGACCCCCGTCAGTTTGGCCACCACCTGAAAACAAGTTACAGATGGGCCATCCTAAACTCCTTCTTGGAGCTGTTGAATATAGGTTGGGACTCTGATTCTGATTTCACATCCGTGGTATTGAATTTCATGAATGATACAAGACCTTGGGAGAAGGCAGAACGGAGGAAGGAAAGGAAGCAGAAAGATCGAGTTCTCCGTCTCATCAGAGTAAAACAAAAGGAACTATGTAACCGGTATTCGAAGTTACTTGACGATGAAATCACCGTGCACCAACATGAATATACATGGATCCTTAATCTAGAAGCAGCTGAATGGCAACAAAAAGCAAGGTGTGACTGGATGACTCTTGGCGACGCCAACACACAATATCTCCAAGCAATCTTTAAATCAGAGAGACGGAGGAACATTATTGTCAAGTTGAAGAAGGGTTGGTGGATAGAAAACGCTGAAGACCTCAAGAATCTAGTACACAATCACTTCAAATCCTTTTTCACCGAGGAGATGGTGAACATCAGATTTTCTCCACGGCTGACTATCCCCGTGCTTTCCACCCTTGTCGGAGGATTTTGCGAGGGTGTGCGCTAAGCTCCCTGAAAAACTGGAAATCCACTCGGTCCTGCAAAAGATGAACCTGGTGAAGGCTCCGGGCCCTGATGGTGTGGATGTCGATTTCATGGCATCAAACTGGCATAAAAATAAAAAAGTCACTTTGCATAACCATCTCTCGATGTTTTGTAGGTACTCAAATACACACTAAAATGTTGAGCTCTAATTTGGTTTGAATCCCAAAAACCATTATGCCTGTACATTGCCATCAACTGAAGTCCATTCCTCTCCAAAATTATCATCGAGCGAATAAAGCCCTATTTAGATGGATAGATATCTCCACTCCAATCAAGTTTTATCCCAAGTAGAAGGATATCAGATAACATCAACCTAGTCCAGGAGATCATTCACTCCGTGAGATCCAAAGCTTTAGGCCAGAAGTGTATGGCTGTCAAACTTGACCTGGCCAAAGCGCTTTCATCCATGATACTCTACGAAGTACTGCCTTACCTGAGTCCCTGGTTTCAATTATCATCACTTTGGGAGAGTCTCTATCGCTTGGCAGGGAATCACTTTGTGCCCATTTCAGCTGACCAGATGAGTCCGTCAAGGCGATTCCTTATCGCCCTATATTTTTGTGTTGCACCTTAACATGCTAGGTCAAGCTATCACCATTGAGGAACAAGTTGGGAGCTAGAAACCCCTGATGATCTCCAGAAGAGGTGCTAATATTACGCACGTTTGCTTCACAAATGACATTATCTTATTTGGGGAAGCGTTTGTTGCCCAAGCTAGGACTATTAGATATGCTTGAAGTGCTTTGGTGCGGTATCTGGTCAGATTATATCAAGTGATAAATCCTCAATCTTCTTCTCCAAGAACACCGCGAGGGCCATGCGCAGATGAAATTGCAGGCGGATGGGCATGGCTCAAACTGATAATCTTGGCATGCACTCTGGAGTACCTATCCTGCAAGGCAGAGCGAACAAGGCTCTCTACTCGAGTACTCTTACCACAGTTGATACGAAAATATCCTCATGGGCCAACATGACCCTCTCACTGGCTGGGTGGGTCACACGGGCAAAATCCGTCCTTAACTCTGTTCCGACTTACCTGATGCAAACTACTTTACTCCCAGTCACCATCTGTGATAGACTTGATGTGATTATTCGGAATTTCATTTGGGGTGGCTCCTCTAACTAGTTACGTAGTACCATCGACTGGAGGAAAATAGTGGTTGCTAAACATGAAGGAGGTTTGGGTATCAAGCCGGCCATAATCCAAAATGAGGCCTGCTGTCTAAGAATGTGTGGGATTTTTGTATCCAAAAAGATATCCTCTGGAGACGGATTATGGCAGCCAAATACCTAAACCTGAAAGATAAGGGGAGACATACTGGGTCGAGACTATGGAATTTCATATTGGTGCATTCGGAGGATATGAACAACTCAATAAGTAGGGTGGTAGTCAATGGTGAATCTCTTTCGGTCTAGTTCGACAAGTAGGTGAAGGCATCCAGACAACCTAACCTCCGGGCTCAAAGGGCTGTTCTAAATGATTTAAAAGATCTGAACCTGTGTTCCGTGCCGATAGGAAACCAGTGGGATTCAAATTTTGTCACCCACTGGTCTGACGAGGAGACGACAACAAACATCCTAGATATGATTCTCCCTCATCCCAATGTCAGTCACGATGCCTGGACATGCATTCAGGAGAACCAAGGCCGGTTCAAGTCCAAGGTGGTGTACTGTTGTCTCCTTTGTAGCCATCAACAATCGACCCCTGGCCCTTGGTCCCAGGTCTGGAAGTTGAAAACACCACAGAGAAATCACTTTTTCTTATGGAAGGCGTTACATGAGGGTTTGCTCACAAACGTCAATCATTGTAGAAGAGGCCTAGTTGATGACAACACTTGTCCCAGATGCAGAATGCCTCAGGAGGCTAGACTACATGTCTTGAAAGAGTGCCCTTTCGCCAAAGAAGTATGGTCCTTAGTCAATAACAAAAGCTAAGCAGAGATCAGGGATCATAACGAGCTCAGGGAGTGGGTTTCTATGAACCTGAAAGGTAACAACAAGGGCTGTCATAGACCGATCTGGTTTGCCACCGCAGCTGATATGTTATGGAAATGGAGGAAAGACTATATCTTCAGAAACTTAACCTTGATTGTCCCTCAGACCTTCCATGTGATAGACAGACAAGTCCAGCTCACCAAGCCTGCCTTCAAGTACAATGAGGTAGGCAGACTTGCTCATGTTTAGCTTAGCCCTAAATGGCTACCTCCTGGGGAGGGCACTCTGAAAGTAAATGTCGATGGCTCAATGTGGAAGAAGCGGTCTAATGCTGCTACCAGCTACGTAGAGAGGAACCATAAAGGAGAATGGATCTGAGGAGGAGCCAAGTGTTTTAGAGGTGGAACTCCTTGCGATCTTGCGGGGAGCTCAAGCTGCTCTGATGGTACCAGAGGACATTCTCATTGCTTCCGACAAGAAGTTGCCTGCTCCTTCCGCTCTGGAGGCCTAGTGATGTGGAACACATTTTGAAGAAGAAGAAAGAAGAAGATAAACGACAATTTTCAAAACTCAATTCATATCCAACTACCTGGACGAAGGCTCCAAGGCTGGCTTTTGTAACACTACATAACTTGACCCACAAGCAATGGAAATAAAATGCTATTTAATAAATTCGAAATTAAATAAAACCTGAAATAAAGAAAAGAATAAAACATTTACGACTAAGCACACAAACTAGATAATTTGCGCTTAGGTCCCTAAATATTAAAACAAATAGAATAAAGCCTAATATGTCCCACATCACCTAGCCATACCGAGCAAGTATTCACCGATTGACCATGCTTTCGACCAATGTCTGATTACAAATTCTGGAATCAAGCTGCAATACACGTCTAGAGTGTCGAATTGCCTAGCTGATACCTTAGCAAAGTGGGCTACCATTTCGAGCACGCCTATGTCTATTTGGGAGGGATGCCCGACCTTCGCTTCTGCTGTGTATGGAGACGAGCTTAGGGCAGCTACCTTGTACTCCAATCCTTGACCTTTGGCCTGCAACTCTGAGAGCAGGATGAACTAGTATCTCGGTGGGATCTTAAACAAATAGTGAACTATAAGTTTAGACAGTTTATTCTGTTTGGTATGGATACATAAAAAAGATCTAAGCCTTAATCCTAACTATATTGGGGTTGGCTACATGGATTACATTTTTAGCTCTATTTTATACTGTAGTTTCATTGAGTTGCGAGAAGCTAAATCCTGAGTCATCAGCTGCCTATCCCTGTGTTGTTTTGGCTCTACCTCACCCCTTCTCTTTCTTCCACCTTGATTACATTAATTATAATAGGTGTACTCGTTGACGTGTGTTCCACATGCCTAAGCCATCTACGATAACGTCTCTTGTTTTGACAGTCATTTTCTACTGTAATGTTATTTTGTATATAGTTGTTTCTCAACTATTTTCCCTCCACATCCACCTAACATTCTCATTTCTGCACCACCCATCTTGGAGACAACGTCTCTTGTTTTGACAGTCATTTTCTACTGTAATGTTATTTTGTATATAGTTGTTTCTCAACTATTTTCCCTCCACATCCACCTAACATTCTCATTTCTGCACCACCCATCTAGGAGCCACTTTGTTTTTCAATCACCCATCAATTATGCTAAGATAAAAAGATGGAAGCGTAAATGTTGTAATATATATAAAACCATGCCTCTACAGAGGACATTTACAAGACCCACATGATTTGTGTTTGTAATACATGGACTTCATCGTCATCGTCTAAGCCTCAATTCCCACCATGTTGGGTTCAGCTGCATGGATCCTTTTTTTCTAATCAGCTTTGTTATGGGTCATACTCTGATCAAGATGTAAAGGTCCAAAAATATCTCTTTATAAGTTCTTGCCAAGTTAATTACATATGCTTTAAGAAAATGACATAAATTTTTAAGCTGGAAACAAATAGCTTCTTGAGAAACTAGAGAGCATTTGAAGCAATAAACAACTGTCAAATAGATTCATATGATGGGGAAGAAACACGATTGCAGGCGTCATCAGCATCAATCCAGCCAAGAAAAGCATCAATCCTGCGTCAGATATTCTGTCCTATAATTTTGAAAAATGCCATGTTCCTGTTTGTCTCACATAAAGTTTAGGGCCATACAAGAGATGGAAATTGCAGGAGAAAGGAATTAAAATGCATAGTATATGTGGGGAGAAATATAACAATAATAAGTAGAGGTTTGAGTTGTCATAAAAAGTTTAGGGCCATACAAGAGATGAAAATCATAAGTAGAGGTTTGAGACATAGTTGTCACATAAAGTTTAGGGCCATACAAGAGATGGAAATCACAGGAGAATGGAATTAAAATCCATAGGATATGTGAGGAGAAAGATAACAACAATAAGTAAAGGTTTGAGACAGTTGTCTAAGCAACTAGGTGGCCTCCCAAGTCTGAGGTGCCTTGCCACAAACGCCTAGGCTCTTCAGGCATTCTTATTTATCTTTTGTGTGTATATTAGCTTTCTCTATAAATAATCAATCGTGCATCACCTAAATCACACATTACATGATCTAGATTAGACCTAACTTGCCCTACTTTGACCTAATCAGGCTAATTTGACCTAGCTTTACCTAATCCAGCTTTAATATGACCTATTTTGACCAAGTGATCATAATTTGCCCACATTCGACCCATGTCAGGCTTATTTTGACACCTAATTTAAACCTAAGATGCCCTAATTCAGCACTAACATGGCCGAAATTTTCCCATTTCAATCCTAACCATAATTTTGCACCAAAATGACACAAGTTGGGTCAATAAAGAGGTAGGAGGTCAAGCCCTAGGTGGCCTTGATAACTATGGTTTAAATAAAGAGAGAGAGAAGATGCAGAAAGATGATAAGGAGAGACTGATATATATGTACCGAGCATAAATCTTAGTTAAAAAGATCATGTTAGTAATAGAACATGCTTTTTCGTTAAGTCAAAGCTAAACAATGTTTTGCGTGTTTAAAAGTCAGCTAGTAGGAGAGAATTAAGCAATTTCGAAAAAGTAGGTTTGCACTGTGTTTTTCTTCTGTTGTGCGCTACACGACTTTCTGGAAAAGAAAAGGCCTAGTAGATGATCTAGTTGGAATCCCCAAAAGGAGAAACATGTCTTGTAGGTTATATGATTGCATGTAAGGATAAAACCTCAAGAACAGGGATGTGGGGTGAGGGTTGTTGTTGCTTCACCATGGACTGAGACACCCAGGTGCAACAGGTAATGTAACAGCGACTCATGATGTGTATCGGGGAAAGGGGATCTACAACTCCTTGCTAGGTTGCCAGTGGTGGTCACCCAAAAGCTGATGTCACACAATTATCACCTTGAGGATAGCTTGCGAGAGATAAGGGTGAAAGCACGGCAGTGGTAGCCATTAGCCTCCATTGGTCTGGGTGTTTATACCTTCCAGGCATTGGTGAGGAAGAGGTCAACTTGGGGTACAAGTAAAGGTGGTCTTGAAAATCCGTACAAGTGGTGGTGTTGGGCATGTATAGTGACCCATTTTCCAGCCTTAAATCAACAACTGAAGCACTTTAGGACCTTGTTCCGTCTTGGTCAGTCCTATTTTCTCTCCCATTTCCAACTATATGACATATATAAGCAAGCAATAGGTACTCAGTTGTGCATGGACAACTTAGAAAATGAGTATACGATGACTTGATGGTTGACATGAATTATGTTGAAATACAATTGCAGGATTGCAGCTAAGGTTGGTGAAGACAGGAAGGTGTGTTCGAAACAGAGATGGTGGATGACAGCAATTGCATAATCTAGTTTGGGGGAAATCACATGGCTTAGAGAATAGGTGGCCACGAGTAGCCAATTAAGTAGAGAAAAGGGTGGCAGCTAGCCAGCGGTGGCATACCATATTGTCTCTAGATTTTGTTCTAAATACAACGTCTGAACTTGGAATATATTAGAAATGGAATATGCTTAAGTGGAAGTTAAAAAAATACAGAAACCTGTTTGCTTCAGCTGCAGCCCTCCACTATTATGTAACAATTTTGCCTGTTTGAGGATTTCTGACAAAACTTTGAACATGAATTTTTCTTAATAAGACAGTGACAACTGACTGTTGATAGATAAATTTGAGAGGGAAAGCCTAATCAAAAGATTATATGCGAGGTTTGACATAGCTTTATCTTTATGTATATGATCAGTAGGTTTCTTTGCTACCTGTGTATATTGTGCTGTGATGTCTGTGGCTTACTTAAGAAACCTATTTCAAAATTTTATTAGATCGACAATTTAGATAGTGCACTTGCAGATAATTTATCTGATTGTATCACAACCTTTAGGTCTTTATAGATCATTCTATGGAAATAATCAGCAATAAAATTTAAATTCTAAGGTTTTCTCTTACATGACAGGGGTTCATTGTGCTATTTTTCTTCTACTCTTATCAGTTTCGAGAATTTTGGGAAAACATGATATATGTCATTGAGACACAAGGCCTCCGCACCAATATAGATTCGTGCTTGCGTAACTAGTTTCAGATGCATAATCTCTATTTGAAAATCTTGTGAGGCTGCTATTTGAGCGCGATAAGAAGCCATGATGATTCAACATCAACGAACTATTGTTCGATTTCCTAGGTGTGAATTAAGATGGAAGCATTTCCCTAACAGTATCCAGAATAAAGTCGGATCAAGGATTCTATCACTTATCTCACATTCAAAAGCAGATAAGATGCTGCTATGATAAGCATAGATATGTTTATGACAGCTCACCAGCTGGGTGCCCACAAGTGATTCTAACAGAAAAGGACCAAATAATCATTATCTTTTGTAATGATATTTGGATGATCAAGCTGTAATTGTCATGATCATTATCTAAACCTCAATTGTAACCATGCTGGTTCAACTACATGGATTCTTCTTTTTAGGTTAGCTTTGTTTTGGCCACATTCAGATTTCAGATGATGTGATGAATTTCTCCTCATTAGCTATCCCCAACTGAATCTAGGTCTATCTCTTTTCCTTCTAATTCTGTTGGTTCAATAATATTACTCCGAACTAATTCACTTGCCATTCTATGTAACACATGTTTAAAGCAATCCTCTTGTATGTTCTCAATTGATTCTTTCCTACTTTATTTCTTATATGGTCATTTCCAAGGCGATCTTTTCTCTTCTTCATATGCATCTTTATTGCATTCTCAGTTATGTTGCTTTCATCTTGCAAACATCTGATTTTGTTACAGCTCAATGTTGGCTACCATACAGGATTTATCAGTGTATACATGCTTTATAAACCTTCCCTTTTAATCTGAGTAGAATTTTCGATTGCTTAATATTCTAGTCACACCCTTCCATCTGATGCACCCTATTGGGATCCTATGAGAGGCATCCTCTTATACTTCACCTTATGAATACTGGAACCTAAATAGAGACTTACCACATTTAGGACATCCACTCTATCCAACTTGAATCCACCTCCTAGAAATTCTGGAGTGGCTAAAATTGCAGCATATTACTTTGTTTTCTTCTATTAATCTCAAAACTCTTGTAGATTTCATACTTCAAAGCATTTCTCCATGGTTCTAGCCTATGTTCATTCCCTCTTTATTTTAGTAAGCAAGATGTGATAAGCATACAATATACACCAAGGAATAGCATCACAAATGTGAACTCCTCCCGTACAAATTTAAAAGAATATTAAGATCGATCCTTGATGTATATCAAGATGTTATAGGAAAATTATATATCTCCCGTCCTTGGGTTGATACTAGTGGGCGACCTATTAGACATATTATGACTTCTCAAATTATTGGACCGGGACCCTTTTTCTCCAAGACCCACCATAGAACTTCCCTCGCCTCAATCGTTCACCTTTTTTATATTAATGAAAACCGTATTGTATTTTATTTTGGTTTTACTTTTCTACAACTCGCCTTATCAGGAAAACAGGCCACACAAAAGTGGCTTCTTTTCTCCAAGCAATATTTTAATGTTCTACATTTAAAAGTTTACAATTGTTTTTCCATTAATGTTTGAATATTTTCCATCCTGTACCTACACCTTTACCTTCTTTGTTCTTGACCTACAACCTTGAACTGTCCTTACTTTTTTCCGGAAGAATCTTGATGTACATGTTATTATGAAGGCTGATTGTATATCATCAGTTGTTAAAATTGAAGTTATTCGGGAAGCTTGAAGATAATAACATACTTATATTTGTTCCCACTTGCCTAAGATCTATGTAAAATAATCTGCATGGATGCCTATAAAAAAATCAATAGATTAGTTGGACAAGCATAAGAAATGCTCGAATGCAATTGACATAAGTATATTTGAGGCAGTGTCCTAATGGCCTTGACTTTAATTTAATACATTAAAAGAATCTCTTGATTCAGAGTCCATGTCATTCAAAGTTTCTTAAACACTAACATTTTGATCTTCATTCATGACTGACCTTTTCTATAGGTTCAAATGCTTCTTACATAAAAACGCATTTGATTCATTTTTTTCCATATTGACCTTTTCAATGTGCACATGATGCCAATATCTATGTAGCGTATCTAACTGTTGCTCCAGAAAAGTAATATTTGATTCTGATAATTGTCATTCCAGTAGCTAATGCCACTGGCAAACCATATTCTGGGTTCCAAGAGTACGTCAGAATGCACATTATGCAGAAGTTGTAGCTCACTATTGTAGTTGATTTATAAGAAAGTTTTGACATTTTTTCCAGCTAAAGCCTAAATATTGCTGTGTAAAGTAGTATCATGTTCCCATTTCTATTTTTTTCTAGATTAGTAGGATTGTTTTTCTTTCACTCCATTTCTTGCTGTTATAAGAAGTGGTTCTGGACTTGTAGTGATTACTCAGTAAATATAATCACTCGGTCTATTATTTGATTAAAGAACTATAGCTTGTTCTATAAAACAAATATTATTAGGAAGGGGAAGATACTAAAAAAAGCGTAAGGGCTTTTATGAGGGGTTTGGCTTTCAATAAGATTCCTTAAAAGTAGGAAATTGGAGCTACATGGAAAGAGGGATCTGTGAAGTCGACTCCTAGGTCCCCAACATGGTTGAAAGTGCGTAGATGAGTTCATAGTTGAAAATCACCACCATGGCTGCTATGTGATATTTATTTGAATCCAGATGTGTTCTCGCATTCTCCTAAGAGCTCTTGCCTACTGCTTGGGATGTTCCATTCCGCAGTATATTATCAAGGTTCTAGTTTGGGTTTAGCCACAGGGATCAAGATTGCTACTTATTTCATAAAATGGATGTGCTTCTATCTGTTTCTACTAAATTGTTGTATGATTCGAACAGGAATGGGTAATTCCAAAAGACATAATATGTCAATATATATATGTAATTAGTTCCATCCAGTAACACTTTTTTGTTCAATTCTATTTTTCCAATCTGCTGAGAAAGGGTTGAGTAATGTTACTGTAAGATCTGTGTAATTAGCAACTTCTAGTAATATGTTACCATTTCAGGGGTCCACCACTGCCTTGCACAGAACCTTGTATTAGTATATTGTATTTCTTATCTATTGCATCTATTTGTTGCTGGACAGATTAGAACCATATCATATGCTGATTTCTTGTTAAAAAATCCTCCTTGATTTAGTGCCATCAACTTTGATGCTCCCCTTTATCTTTCACATCCATACATTGGCATTTCATATGCTTACTATTTGAATGCATTTCCTTGAGTCGTACATAGTTATGTAGCAAGTATTATCTTATTCTCAAAATCATGTTAATAAGTGATGCTAACGATCCAATTCCATGTCTGTGGGATCAGTCCTCCTACCTCTGGTTGGATTTTGTTGGATCTAGGGCTCTAGAGGAGGGGGTAAATAAAGCTTCAAAAAATCTCACAAGATAGATTAGACCTTTAAATTATATAAATCAAAACCAATAGCTTAAGTGCAATTTGAAGTCCTAACTAACAAGCATAGCAAGGATGAGAGAAATGGAACAAACACTTGACAAGGTCGTTTAGAGTGGTTCCACTCTCAAAACTAGGAGAGAGTCAGTCCACTACCTAGAGAGGTCAACCTCTAGGACTTTGCAAGTGCTTCTCTCTATATATTCACTAATAAGAGTTACACCACAAGACCACCAAAGGACTTACCTATCCAATACAAAGAGTCTTTCACCTTACCAATGACTTACCCACTTTGCAAGAGTTTTCCGCCTTCTTCCAAGGACTTACCTACTCTTGCACAAGTCTTCAGCCTTCAAGGGATTACCCACTCTTCTTGGATCTTCAGCCTTTGCCTTCTCCTTCACCTGGAAAAGTTCTTCATCTCTTCTTCAACCTTGAAGAAGAAGAAGAACAACTCTACCTTCACTCGGAGTAGCTTGCTTCACCTTTGCTTCATAGAGGAAAGGGGTAGGGAAGATGGAATGGAATGAGAGCTTTACAAGCACAAGGAAGTAGCTCTCTTACAACTAGCCTATCTCACTCATAATCACAAAATGAAGTCTAAACTAGAGAAAGGGGCTCAAGGAGTTGCAACACACTCAATTATAGAAAAGACTTAAAATAGCATGAATGAGCAAACTTGGAATGAACTCCAAGGGATCCTATTTATAGCTGGGGATGTTCCCTTGAGTGGGATTACTTAAGCTCGAAATATAGCCGTTTTCCAAGTTACAAAGGATTTATTCTCGCCCAAAACAACTCACTAACAGTTATAATCATTTTTTCTGTGTTTTCCGTACATTACATTTGGTCGAGTTTCAATAAAGGTAACTCGACCGATGCACTAAATGACAGTCAATTTTTAAACTATCAGTTTTACTCAGTGAGTCGGCCGGTCGAGTTTTGTGAGTGTGCAACTCAACCGATGGGTTATCTTTAGAAAATCCATCACTGGATCGGTCGAGTTTCCAACAAGACCGATAAACAACATATGACAAATTTTCTAAATTGACATTTGAGTGATTAAACCTTGGAATTAAGTGTCCCTGATTTTTTCTCATCTTACTTACAAGTCACATCATCAATACAAGTGACATCATCAATACAAGTGATTACAAAAATCATCTAAGGTCATTTGGAGTGATTTCTCAAAACGCACACTTGCATTGTTTTTGACTTGAACTTGAACAAGGTAGGGCTTGTATAATTTGATCTTTTTCATGTACCTAAAGTCTGAAATCAATCTTGAACAAACATATTAGATACATAAGAATGGAATGGTTAAGTCATTATCAAAATATGAGCAATGTATAACTCTCAAATCAACCGATATAACGTCTACAATCCTGGTGTCCAAGTTGAACGAAGCCAATAATTTGACTCAGCTTTGAGTATCATTTGTTCATCCGAAACAATTTACCGAACACAAATCACTAGCTTTATTTATTGTTTGTAGTGGTCATTCCATTTTTGAGGAATCTGCCTGCTTAAACCAGGCAAGGATGTTCGGGTGCTTTAGTTGAAGGGCTTCCTATGAAGTGACCCAGATTTGAACCATGGGATGCCATCTTTGATTTACCTCTCGGCAGCACATCTCGGGGTTTGTGCTGTGATTGGAGCAGAAGGGTTTAGGATATCATCCCCTGCTGTTGTCCAAAAAGAATGTGTCATTAGCTGTAACGGAATCAAAAGCTCATATGAGAAGATCTTGCCAATTGGCAAGTTGATTCGTTCCTGATGACTTGTTATTGCTTTTTATTAACCATACTGTCAATGGTAGTTCTAGTTTACAGTAGCTGATAAAAAAAAATTCTTGTAGAAAAACCAGTTTAGAATTTTATCTGTCTTGTTTTTATTTTACTGAGACCAAGCTCTTGTATATTTGCCGGTCACTCGTTGGTACGACAGAGATATGGGACGCCCTTCATGCTGCCGCAGAAGCAGACTTGAGCCTTGCCCAAGCAATTATAGATAGCGCGGGCGTAATCATCTCCTGCGCAGACATGACAGTTTGTTATGATGAAAGAGGTACATAATCCCACACTCTTTCGCTGTTCCCATTGTGGTACTGTTGACGCACATAATATATCACCCCCCTCATTTTTCCCCCTGCAGGTGCTAAATATGAATTGCCCAAGTATGTTTTGAGCGAGCCAACCAATTTGATCAAGAGCGGGTGAGAGGACACGGGCTACCTAGATGTATATTCCTATATTCGCAAATTGTAAATCTTCCCTTCTTCCTATGTAAGTAGTGATTTCACTGGATTTGAGGTTTCCAGTATATCCCTGTACAAGCGGAAGAAGCTTGTCTGGAATGTTGTCATTATCACCCGTCCAAGAACATGGATAGGCGTGCTTCCTGGCCTTCATTCTCACCCGCGCTCTCAGGATAAATCCTCAAGCAAATACAATTATGTTTTGGTTTCTTTTAGCTTTTTTAGCGCTAGCTCTCAGTCCCAGAGAATGTGCTGGACTTTTGCGGTTGTCTTCTTTCCATCTGGTATTGATGGCTGATGAACAAGTATCTATGCTGCGCGTGAATATTGTACTAGGTAGTGGTTTTTTCTTATAATTATTATAATTAGGTCATGAGGGGAAGGCTCGATAACACGTGAAGCCGAGCCTTTAAATTTTACTATATATCACACATCTTTTTATCCGGGTGCTTTAGTTGAAAATTGAACCAGCGACCTGTGGCTAACAAATCTGTCAGACTAGTTGAGCCAATTGACAAGTGTATGTAGTATTTTAAAAGTTGAAGTTGGCTATGTGTAAGGCATTCTTGTCAGACATATATGTAGGCTTGATGTCTGGTATGGGAAGTGGAGGTGCGCTTCAGTTGTTGGTCTGGGAACTCTTGTTTTGGGTGGTTTGCTGTGTACTCAGGCCATTACTTTCTTTTCAGATTCAAAGCCTTTTTCGTCTGAGCATCCCAGCCCAGGGTTCTCGGCCGCGTTTTACATTGTTAGTGAGCGACAAGTCCGGAGGTTAGGCATGTTTGGATGGCTTTGTGGGATAAGTCAGGATGTCCAGTTAGTGCTGGCGATGTTATAATGTAAAAATTCAGTGGCAAGCATTTTGACATTTAACAATGTATCTTACCGGCGGTCATATCTGCTGTCCCATCACCGAGTAATGTATTTCTAATGGCTGCACGTACCATCACTGTCTAAGAATCTTCTCTACATATTTTCCAACAAGCTCCATTATTTCATATTATCATTGGAATATAATAAATCTGGTTATTTTCTCATCATTTTCTCATCATTCTCTTAAGGGCTAATTCGGTTGCTTTCAGTTCGTTTTCTCTATTATTTTTCAAAACAAGAAATGAAAATCAACGAAAATCTACTACTTGTCGTCGGTTTGGTTGGAACGAATTCTGAACCATGTTGTCCATTTGTTTTCGCTTGGTATGGAGCTGAAACGCTGCTGCTGCTGTGTCTTTGAGATCTAGTAATGAGCACAGCCAGAATTTGATAGTGGGTTGCTATTACGGCTGCCGGGAAGATGAGAAATGGAACCGTGCCTGAATTGCTCGCGGTCGGTTTTCCATATTTTGCACGGTAAAAAAGTTCCGTGCAGTTGGTTTCTGCACCATGTGTTGTAACCTCTCCCAACCAAACAGAAAACAATGAAAAACTCGCTTACTTGCAACCGCATGAGTTCCTCTGCAGTCCAATCAAACGGGTCCTAAGAGTAAATACAAGTCCTAACCCCTTCGTGTTTTATCAGAGCCGTTGATATGCCCAATCCAACATAGACATACGATAACCGGTCACCCGGCGCCATACCCAGTACCGTGGGATGCTAACGCATGGCTGGTCATGGGCAATGTGTCTGCCGAGGTTTTATTTTTTGCAATTCATTTTCATATTCAAACCCCTGATCTCCTGTTTAATCGAACGTCATTTCCTACATTTTAATTATCCTGGGCAAAACGTCAGAGCAATTTGTGGTTCTTGGGTTTTGGCTAGTGTGGGCATTTTCTGCGAACCTCGCTGGCCGTTGAGTAAACTTTTTATGTACTGAACTAATCCCCTTCACATTCTCGACTGATCATATACGCGCCTCCCGCAAACTAAATAGATAGAAACCGACTGATCATACACCGTGTGGAGGTAAGCTGATCCTGACTAAAGAGAAAGGGACGTTCCTTTGCATGAGTCGACGTAGTATGTGAAATGGGAGTTGGGTGCGAAACTTTTCCAACGGTGTTGAACTGCATGCTGACTCGGTAATCGGCCAAGTACTAGGGTATAGTTTGGGTAAGGACTTTTTAAAATTCCGGTAATTAATGTAGTATGTGACAGCTCGTTCCGTTATGTGGCACTGATAACTGCCGTTCCGTAAGTCTAATAGAAACTGTAGTCTTTTATAATCACGCCGATATTTTAGGTAATTTTAAGTACCAGCTTCTTTCCGATTTTCGTCCTCCTACCTTCCAGCACCAGGCTTCTCACTGCACGGGTGTCTACTTACAACTCTCTTTCCCAGCCGCCTTCCTACCGCATACAAAATATTACTGACTACCGCAGTTCTGATGTCTACACACAAATGGCCCCCAGGTGTTTCAGGCAAATGCAGGGAGATGGACTTGGATTGCATCAAATCAACTCCTGTGGTTAATATACCTAGGCGTCAATGTGTAACAAAATATCAGGCAAAGTGACGCCCCCATGGGCCGAAATCCTCCGCGACTACTTATTTCACGCGTACCTGGATCTAACATGTGTTCATTTTGTATAAAGGACATGTTTCGTTGGGTTGGTCGAATAGCAAATGTTCAGTTTGTAGCCAGACTACATTCTACTAAACTAGTCCTAAATTACATTGTGACTAATTTGAAACAAGACACTTTTTTGATTTTTGTACTGATACCAAGAGTGAGGAGACTAGCAAGTAAAACATATTAAATGACTAAAACAATAAAAATAATACCACAATTTAGATGATGACACTAATTTAAATTGGCCGTTAGCTAAAGACCCTGAAACCATAAACGTAGTGACTTGGGCACTGGTTAGTAGGGCTGTCAATAGGGGAGGAATACTCATTTAATGTGGCGGGTAGAGGTATGGGTTATTTCTCACTCCACCAATATACCTTCCCATTATCCTTATACTCTTACCCACATGTAAACAATGAGGTTAAACATTAGGTGGATAATTTATGTCTAAAAACTTGTCTAATATTAATAATAATGGCTTGCCTATTGCATTTATATATTTAATTATATTTATCTATTTAAGTAAAATATAAAGCAACTTTATAATGCCCATTAACTATTCAAATGATTCTAAGTAATCTTTTACAACATTACAAACATGCTTTTATTGTGTTTAAAACATAATATCAAGGTAATAGTAGTCAGATACAAATAGTGGTTTCCTTAGTATTGGTTTATGAACAAAAATAGTGGTTTCCTTAGTATTGGTTTATGAACAAAAAAGTTGCCCACAAAGGAAAAAGATGCTACATTAAAATGATATGAAATGAAAATACATCGCAAAATGTCATTGTTGCAAACATACAATATCTTGCACCCTCCAAAAAATTGTTGTATGCAAAAAATATTAAGCACAAATAAAGCAGATAACACCACCACAAATATGTATCATATGATATATGTTTACGATTAAATCTTGTTAATATATATCAACATGTCTTACAACTTCATATTTTGTATCATGCTCGATCAAATAAGTCCCAAATGAAATAGAAATACCGCAGAAAAAGTATAACATGACACAAACTATAAATTTGCATTATTTTACATACATGTGTGTATTACACCTCCATCTGGTGTTGTATACATGATCAAATTAGCAACTTAAGAAGTAGATGAGAATATTATGTATTATATTGAGTGATGACCACATACTGAATAATCCATAGAATTAAACAACAAAATGACTATATATATGATATATTATAATAAAGTTTGGCAAATAGGAAGTTATAGGCTATGAGTAATGGCTTACCGTTACCTTTTTCCCATGAGGGGTAGTAGGTTAGAGATAGAAAACAGAGGATGTGCAAATAAAAAGTAAGAAAATCCTTTACTCTTATTCTCTCCTAAAGAGTTTGGGTAAATGGTAAATGGGTTTGCCCTTACCCATTGAAAGCCCTACTAATTAGACAAAGTTGTTGATGCTACTTGTTATCTCCCTAAAAAATACATTAGAAAAGAAATTTCAAACACGTAGGCCCTAAATATGTTTTCAATGTAGTTTATTTGTCACAAATCGTATGGTTACTAGAAAGCTTCTTTTGCTTCATATGAAAATTATAGAGCCATCCTCTATTTAAGTGCCTCATAGAGACCAAAAAACCCTCGTTCACCCATATACATAGTATAGGAAACCTCTAACATCTCATGTACGCCACAAAAAAATGAAATTTTTGAAAACCTATCCTTTATAATAAACCCCACCTCCATAAGTACTTTTGTGTCTTATCCCCTTTTCAAATAGCTGATACACGACAACATATCACTGGTTATTTGTTGTCATTTTTGTGCATACCGCCCTTATGTAGATTTCCTCTGACAACTCGTTACTATCTGAATTGGCCATATGAGATTTGTTCAGAAGATATATCCCAATTACCAACCTCCTTCCTACCCCATCTTCCCAACCAAAGCCACACCTAGTGAACCCATGCAAGCACTCCTATGGAAAATATTCAACAACCAATTAATACGAGACCACACATGTATGGATACATTATTGCACTCTAACTTTGAATACCAGACCACACCACACACCCCACCGTATCAAGCCAATCCATGTATCCCACTTCGCTCATCCCGTAATCACCTAAACTTATACCTGATATTCACTCCAAGACAAAAGATATCCTCCCCACAGTTGTTCACTCTTCCTCATACATTGTCAAATGCCACCAACTGTCTCCACCCTGTGTCATGGCCAATGTTGTGGTTCTCCCACAAAAAATGCTAACACACCATTTCTCCTGGTCCCATTTTTTTAAAACAATGACATACATCTACCCTTGCTCATACATTGTCAAATTCCACCAACTATCTCCACCCCGTGTCATGGCCAATGTTCTGGTTCTCCCACAAAAAATGATAACACACCACTCCCCTGGTCCCACCTTTTAAAACAACGACATACATCTTGACTTTCTTCTTGTTGGTCTCCATTACCAACAGTTTAGGCATTCTGGTTAGAGTGGATTGTAGTACGAGAATGAGACCTTACCCTATTTTGAACATAACTCAACATCTTATCTCCTTACTCTCCAACAATGTGATGGAAAATTCAAATCGCATCACTAACTCTGAGCTTCTTTATATTATATACTCAGTAGTCAACTTTTACAAGCATGAAAGTTGTTGCTCCTTCTTTTTGTATGCCAATTGTAACGACCCCTCCTCATGTTAGCCTCATTAAAGGTGGATCAAAGGGGTAAGGGTTTTTATCATAATCATTTTTAATGATCCATATATAAAATTACAACTTGTAACAAATCATACTTTTAAAACCAAAATATTATTGACAACAAGGAAGTTTATGTTGACTCAAGGTCAAAATTGACTCAAGGTCAAAATTGACTCAAGGTCTAAATTGACTAAATCCCTATTTCTATGATGACTAACCGTTCCTTATTTGTTCCTAATGCTTCTATTTGAGTGATTTCAGATCAGGTATCGACGCACTCCAAATGCCCTAACTTGCGCATCCTAACTTGGAGAAAAGATAAGTCAAAATCATTACAACTGAACTTTTGTGGAATATGATGTAAATCCATAGAATCATGTTGTAAATCACTTATAATGATTGTATGACTTGCAATTAAGCTTAGAAAAAATTAGGAGCACTTAAACCAAATATTTAAACACTTCAGTGATATTTTTCAAAATTCATTACAAGCTATTTTTCGGTCGAGTTACAAACTCGACAAATCCCTTAATGGATTTTGAGAATGTCATGGTTCGGTCGAATTGCCACTACACATAACTGGACCGAGACCTACACTGACCAAAACTAATTTAAGTGGTTCGATTGAGTTTCATCTAGGATAAACTTGATCGGTGCTTCAAAAGAGTTTTGTCATATAGTGCAACCAATCGAGTTACCTTTATTAAAAATCGACCGATTGCACTGTACAAGAAGTGTAGAAAAAGTGTTTCTAGCCGTTGGAGTGTTCTAAAACTAAAAAAAAATGTCACAACACCCGAAACGGCTAGTATCCGTCCTTAAGTGTTCCCAATGGCTAGTCGGTGTCTCCAAATATAAATAGGATCCCTTGGACTTCATCACATGCTTAGCTAAGCACTACAAATGCCCCTATTCTATAGTTTGAGTGCATCCTATAGCCTCCTCTCTCTCTCTAAGCTTGATCACTTGCATCATCCATTAGAGTGAGTAAGAGATTTGTAAGAGAGATAGTCGTACATGTATATCTTGTGAGGCTCTCACATCCTCCACCTCCCAATCTCTCATTTCCACCATGAAGATGAAGATGAATGTTCTCTCTCTTAGCTAAGAGAGGTGAAGATGCTCAAGGCTGAAGACTTGGTGCAAGAGGTGGGTAAGCCCTTGGTGAAGGCAGAAGACTCTTTGCTCACATGGGTAAGTCCTTAGTGAAAGCTTCTCCTTGGCAAAGGTGAAGTCAAAGGTGGAAGATCCAAGAAGAGTGGGTAATCCCTTGAAGGAAGAAGACTTAGTGCAAGAGTGGGTAAGTCCTTGGTGAAGGTAGAAAACTCCTTGCACAAGTGGGTGAGTCCTTGGTATGGTTGAAAACTCTTTGTATTAGATAGGTAAGTCCTTTGGTAGGTTATTAGATCCCTTCCCCTCAAAGGGAAAATTGGGTATCCTTGTCCCAGAAAAGGAAGATCATATGTTGTAACTCTTATAAGCGACTATAAGGAGGGAGACATGGTTGAGAAATCCTAGAGGTTAACCTCTCTAGGTAGTGAATTGACAATCTTCTAGTTTGGGGTTGGAACCGCTCTACATAGGTTGTGTTCTTGTGCTTGTTCAATCTCTCTCATCCTTGATATGTATGTTTAGTTGCACTACAAATTCTTAATTAATAACCTTATCTTGTGATATATCTTGAAGGTCTAATGAATTTTGTTTAAGTGTATTTTAACTCTATTCACCCCCTCTAGAGAAAATCGTACATCCAATGATCCAACATTTCTTCTCCTCTGAGGGGTCCACGATATCCTTATAATTGGGAAAGACTAGATTTTATGAAACTATTGACAAAAAGTTAGACTATCTAAATTGCCTTTTTTTTTTTTCCTTCTTGAGAATTATTTGGTTTGTTTCTTACAAGGTGACCCATAGCTTAGATTAGTATTCCTAACCTAAAATATTGACAAATAAAATGTGATTGGTGCATGATTATGCTATGTATGGGAGTGAAACCAAAAATGTGCATATAGGAATAATCAACATAGGTAGCACAATGTCATTCAATTGTAAATAATCTAACTTTGCATTCCTCAATTCAATATCTAAACTAGGTATGTTCTATCTCCTAAGATGTATCCATCTCTTACCCCATCAATGGACATAGGGTTGTAAATGGGTAGCGTATTTTCCATTTACCCATTACCCATATCCTGTTGAGTAGGGGAAGGATAAATATTTTTACCCACTACCTATTGATCTTTTACCTGCTTCACCCACATCTAAAGAGGGTAGAATAAAGGGAGAAGCTTTACACTACTCACTTTACCCATTTACCCATTAGTTTAAGGTTAAATTATCAATTTTATATATAATACAATTATCAACGCTTACATAAACCCCAACTAACGTCGATATTACTTTCTTAATTTGTACGAATGTTTGATTATAGAAATTTTATAAAACAATCATTAACATGTCACACTTTTATATTCATATACTAAAGAAAATATAATTTACCAATAATAAATAATATTTCAAAAAGGGTAAACCTTATTATATATATTAATGTTGGGATATTTATTAGTAATTTCATCATTTATCATACTATTATCAAGTATTTATTTCTGGAGTATATTGTGTTAGATGTAGAGAATATAATATGAAATTATTGTTGAAAATATTGCATTTCTATCTTCATGTTGAGTTACCCATTTTACCCATTACCCTATCCATTACCATATGAGGAACTGGGTGCAGGTAAGGGTAAGGTAATGGTTTTCAGGGAAAGGGTAATTACCCTACCCGTTACCTACAACTTTGACACGAGTAAGGGTAAGGGTAAGTTTCGTAACCTACCCTGCCCATTTACAACCCTAAATGGACATCATTGATTTATTTCAATCTTTAAACTCTTAGATGACTGTTCCAACAATGGACTCATGTCACACATTTCACTTAGGTTGTGATCACTCTCTAGGTGATCAATGCTTAACTCATGGGAGTGTTCATCTCCCTAAAATACCCCTTGAGATTCAATATTGGGATTTGATATTCTTATTTACATATGCAATACAAATAGTTCTTTATCAGTTGTAGGAATCAAAACCAACCCAACAACTTAAACATAATGCAAATGCCAATTATAGAAATTGAAATAACCAAGGAACTTAGACATAATGCACAAAATTCAAGGAGACATTTGTGTATCTTTAGAAAGAAGAGTTAAGCAATTATTCATGATTTAATCCATGTACCCAATTCAGGTAAAAGACATGTACAAATAAATAAAGTAGTATCTCCAACCATGGTGTAATCTAAAATAAATAATTAACATGAATGTGTTAACAACTCCTAAAAAATCATCCTCTTAAGTTTTGAGGTCTATTTTAGGGTTTGGCTCCATGTATCCTTAATTAAGGGTTGGAAACAGTAAAGTCTTGATGTTGAGATTTAAGTCCCTATATTCATACAATTGTTGTTCATATTTAAAGAAAGTAGACATTAATATTAGGGATATAATTATTTGTCACATGAATATCTTGAAATGGACTTATACTCAATTTCATTATCATATCCAACGTTCTAGTCTCATAAAGTTATCAAACTAGGTCTTAACACACAACGATCCATATAAGGTAGTTAATATAAGTCACATGCTTCATCATAGTTCAAAGGATGGTGTAAGGTATTACATTTACCAATATTTTTGAATCCAAGTCCATATGGTAAAAAACATAAAGGTTAGATTATTAATATAGAAGATACACATAAAGGAATGGATATTCCAAAAACACAGGAAATTATAATTATAGTTATCCTTTGAAACTAGCTTGATTAATTTCATCATATTATTCTGATCAAATTTGACTATTTGCACGTAATTTTCATCCCATGGTTTCATTTTCTATCATTTTTCAAGGTCATGACCATTTTTGGTTAGAGAGAGGATATATACCTTTATTGTGTGAAAAACACCAGTCACTAGTTTACATCTTGGTCAACCTTTGGTCAAAATTGGGTTTTGCGATTGCCTCTATCCACTTAACCATTTTGAAGGAGAGGAGAACCAACTGGGAGACCATGACTGTTGGATCCTATCTACATTAACCTTAACAAAGATTCAAAAGGCCTCTTCCTTATCCCCTTAACCATTGATCGTGATAAATGCAACATCCATGGTGGTAGTGCATGATGATGTGCGATGGAAAGGTGAAAGGGGACAATGAAGGTTTAATGATGGTGCTTGGAAAAATCATCTTGGCCTCACAAACCAGAAGGGAGACTTTTATCCCACTGGGATGCTTTGAGGATGAATCCAAAGGAGGGGCCTCACAACAAATTTGTTGAAGTAGTTTGAGGGAGACATAATGTTTTTTGGGGTTTTGATTTGTGAAAAAGTTCAAAACATCCATGGGAAAAGGCCACTGAGACCTAGGGTTGGTTTGTATAGGTTATATGGGGTTGATATAAGGTTAATACTCTATAAGTCATTTGAGGTAAGAGAGAGAAGAAATGAGGACCCCTAACTTGGCAGCCAAGGCATTCCTTGCCAAAATTCTACCTGTCCCCAGCCTTCGATTGGGGAGCGAGAGTTGATTATGAGGTTTTTGTGTGGTAATGAAGACTAGAGAGAGATGGTAAGGGAGAAAGAGACCTAACTTGCACCTTTCCACTTTTGAAGACAACCAATGGTTTGTCAAATGCAGATCCAAGGGTTTCCATATGCATGACATGTAAATGTGTGTGACATGTAAAGATGGACCACATTTGGCTCACAAAAGTCCTTATAACATTAAATGTCATATCTGATTGATCAGTCAATCAACCATGGTCAAACTATATGACAATATGAAAATTTAAAAATTGATAAATCCCTAATGATAATTCCAATGGAAACAAAACTCAAACACTACTTTCTTATCCCTAAATCTCAACTTTGATCGTGTTTCATCCCATCAGAAAACATTCATATTCATATATGTCTATTAGATAATTAATTTTTCAGGCCACTAGGATAGTTGAAATGACATAAAAGTTTAGGATATGCCTTCCATATCTCTAATTCATGCTTATTTTAATTTAGAATGAAAGGTATCTGAATTCACTTATAATTTCATAATTGATAAAAACATGGATATTATTGGTTATACACCCTGAAAGCCATCATCTGGTGATTGTAAAAGGGATACTTTGTGTATGACTTTGTTACTAATAAAAGACAATTCCACTTATTGTGTTACTTTTAGTATAGAGTTAAAGAATAAATTAATAATGTCCTAAACATATTTTTACTTGATGACATATTGTTTGGATTGAGGACCTAAACATGAGATCATATGTATACTTAAGAGTACACACTCTTGTTATGCACCTAGTCAGTTATTATTACAGATATTATAGGACACCAATTATAAGTAAGACTAGTATGCATGTTGAATGATGATTATGCCTCTTTAGTTATGATATTGGATACCAACTCACATACATAGGTTCTTATCAGAGAACAAGTATATTGGATAGATACACCTTGAGAATGACACATGGAAGTCATATAATAATATGTTATAGTTACATCTCAATGTGATAGTGGTGACTATGATCACTAAACCTAAAGTAATTACAATGATCACATGTTGTTATATGTACTTTGACACTAGCCAAATGTGACTATGAATAAGGCTTACCAAAATATTGGTGATTAAGTACATTGTAACACTTTGGATTAATATGAATGATGTAGATGGAATTCATCCCTCTTTAGAGTGTGATCCCTGTGACTTGATAAGAAAGAATATGGAAATGCATGGCCATGCTCATTTTAGCCAATATATGATGTGGATCTTGCAATATATTAGACAATCTTCTCTATTTAAAGGAACATAGACTGGGTGATAGGAGGCGGATCATTCCATACCTAAGTTTCAATTTAGGTATCTATGACAAAAATAATATACAATTATTATAACACTATCACAATACTAGGTCAAAGTTGTTATCCAACTTCTCCAATTATATGGGAGGCAATGAAGTCTTGTTAGTTACCACTCATTCATTGTGAAATCTTAATATGATTGTTGATATCACATCAACATAATTTGAGCCTATAGGTTCACAAACATAGGATGCATAGGGAAAAGGAGTATAATAATGGGCATATGATTAATTAGTTGCTAAAAGTTTATTAAACTTATTAAGTCATTCATGGGACAATTGGACCAGGCCAATTGGCCAACTAGATAGAGTCCAGTTTCCCAACTAGATAATGTCCAACAAGCTCAACTGGATCATCCTGATCAACAACTAGACTTCTTCCAATAGTCGACCAAATTGAGTCCAACATCCTGATGGGACCAAGCCAATCACCTGACTAGAGTAGGTCCCATTGCCTAAATGGACTGCATCCAGTGGTCCAACTAGACTAGGCCCAACCAGCCAAATGGAATGGGTCTAGTCACTCAACTGGACTAGGTTGAGAGGCTCGGGTGGACATACTAGTCTATTGACTAGACTGAGTCTAGTCCCTCAATTGGACTATCCATGGATGACTGATGCAAAATAGTTTTTTCCCTTCTCATTTTGTAAGGTTTATAAAAAATAATACTTCCTTGTCTTTCCTATATAGGGCATGACAACTAACATCTTGGTTACAACCTTGGTCAGAAAGTTGGAGACTCTTTTGATGACAAGTTTTAAGGGAAATTTGGTGAGACAAAAGGAACCACATTGGAGAGGCTGTGACCAACTGTCATTACTGTATAGGCAAGAAGAGGAGAGGTTTTGCAACCCCACCATATTGCCTATAGAAAGGCAACTACTTCCGCACGGGATATTGGAGTCAAACTTCGAGTTCCCTACCATTCTTGTAGGTAACATATAGATGTGGGAATTTTGGTGGCTATGTTGAGAGATTTTCTTTGATGTTACCTTCCTTTTTCATTCTTGTGAGTTTCATTGACGGATCTACTCTGCAACAAAGGAATAAATCACATCCCTTCCTTCCATCTATATCCTTGTTGATGAGAATTATGGATGGATATGTGGAGAGACAAAAAGTTAGTTTATTGATTCTAGTGCACCTTACTCTCTCTCTGCCAATTCATATAGTGGTATTAGAGCCATGTCAATATATGGTATATCGGGATTCAAAATCAATTTTAACTATTTTATGACATTTGTTTTTTACATATAATGTTAATGATTAACTATTAGCGTGCATATATTTTCAATCCACATACATTCATCGAGTTTATTCCATATGGAAGGATACAGTTTTATATATATATAAGATGTGATACATTTATAAATCATACATGCCATTGTTGAAACCTAGTTTGGTGGATATGTGCATGGTTTTGGCCCAAAAACATATATGTGTACATGATATGGGTTGAGCATTTTTTGGTTGATAAACATACAACTTGCATTATGAACCTTGCCTTTTATGCCATGATGTAATGTTTCTATTCCTTATTACCTCCTCGAATGTAACTTTAGGCTTCTAAATATTATATAATAGATATAGCAATAGAATAAGCTTTGGAGGACTTGGTGTTATGACCACATTTGTGCTTAATTTGGTAAACTAGGGTTTATTTGAATGATTACATGTTTAATTAGATTGACCATTGTTTAAACTTGATTAATGATATTAGATCAATTGTGATGTTTCAAACTTAAGGAACTCTAAGCATGCTTATAATTTGAAGAATTAGGATTTGAGAAATGAAAACCCTAGTCGACAAAAATTAGGGTTTTGATAGTACATGAATATGAAATTTGATTAGGATAGTAGTGTGGTAAATGAATTTTCATATTTTCTATGTAACTTGGATTTAATTGAATTTTATATATGATATGTATAAATCAATCATGCATGCTAGTACAAAATTTCGGAATATTTGGATATTTTTTGAATGTGGTTCTTAGTCGAACTATACTTTGACCGACCATGCTGATAAAGTGTTGTTTAACACTGTAGTGTTTGATTTTTAATTATTTATTGGTAACTTAGAATGATCTAAAATTTACCGGAGCTCTGAAATTATATTTCATACATCATGATAAATATTTGTAAATTTTGAAGGATTTTGACGTCTAAAAATGAATTACAGTAACATTTTTATGACAAAAAATCTATTGAAATAAGAGAAAATACAGTGAGGGGCCAATGTGCAAATTACCCGAGCACCTCAATTGCTCTATATGAGCAAGCTATAACCCAAGGAGCTCTCATATTTCATGATCCATTCTAGATAAATGAAATTCTATAGAGAGAGGAGAGCTATAGGTTTTGAGAGGAGAAAGTGGTGAGGATGTTGACCTAGGGTTTCACTATTCGAGATATGATGAAATCAAGTAAGTTTAGCTTCTTTGCATAGATTTTCATGGTGAATCTTCTATAACATGTCAAGATTTCACACATCCTTTGATTTTATTTGAAATGTATCAAATATTTCCCTTTTCTCACTCTTTCTCCATAAATCTACATTTCTATGGTTTCCGAGTTGAAAGGAACAAGAGATTAGTGATTTGCTAGGGTTTTGATATGGATTTGCGATTTTCAAAGATGGGATGCATTTTAAAGGTGTTTTCACACCTTAGGGTGGGTGGGTACTTCCTATAAATAGTAGATATCACAAAAATGAGTTAAATCATCAACAATCTTCAATTGCTTAGTATGGGACTTCAAACCCTAAATTGTCTTTTTGATCTAGTTGTTGCAAAATGATATGAAATGGATTATTCCTATATTGTGACGAATTTTAGATAATGAAATCATATTAGAAATATATACAATCCATCCTAATGATAATTCCCTAAGTAATTAGAGAGGTTATAAGAATAAACTGAAATTTAGGATTTTTGACTATGACTGAAATTGCTGTATAATTAAATAAAGAAATTTGTCTATATGAATCTCCTTGTTTATGAATGATTGTTTATCTGAATGTGTAATACATATATGTCAGATACAATCTTGGATTTTGTGTGATGTCATCAATGTTTGCTTGATATCTCAGTAAAGAGGGTGAAACCCTAGTTGAGTGGAAAGTTGGAAATTTGTGAATAGATATTATGAAATCCATTTGAAGTGTTTCTCTTGACATCATAGACTTTATTTATTCAATGTTATTATTAATGCATGATATCTCATTGAATGGCATGGAAACCCAAATTTAGCTCAATTCCAGGGTTTCATACATATGTTGATTGTATATGAATTGTTGAAAACAGTCATTATTCATTGAATGTCTATGATGCATTAAATCCTTATGCGACTCATGTGTTAAGTGAATGAGGTAAATGAAACCCCAAGGATAGGGTGTTCAGCGAATCAAGTATTATGATATCAATGTTTCTCAGTATGAGATGTGAGGATGCTTAATAGTTCAATTGTGGTAAATATTATTAGATGATCTATGAAATGAATGGTTTATAAATCTAAACTAAGATATGTTGATGTGATGATTGAATTGTGAATTTAAAGAGTGAATTAGACATTTAGATGCCCTAAATACTATAGAATCCTCACATGATGAGGCCTGCACTATGGGGAGGAAACAATTTCCTGACTGGAGGTAGTCCAGATTAAGGTAAGCCAGAGTGCACCAGTAGGGTGCGTGGTCTTGACAAATAGGGTATACTCCTTACAATTGTGTAGTACCCAACACCAACCGGGGATGCCGGTGGTACCTGTGTTACTTGTTGTAGTAATCAGTGGTTCGTAGGTCCACTGATGCGCAATAAGCCTAAGGACATTGATTGACCACCTGAGTACCCAAGTTGAGAGGTGGAGTCTGAGATATCTGACTGCTCCCATTAGCCGTTGAAAAGTAGACGTGTTGAGGCCCGCTACAGACGGAGTCTTACTCGAGAGATAGACTTAGGAACCCGAGCACGCTTCAAAGACTTAATACAATGAGATCATAGCTTGATGTGATTCTTTCACATGTTGTGGTACACCTCATTTGGGTTCAGGGCATAATAAGATGAATGAGAGGTTAACCAAGTATGTGAAATTATTCAATTATTCTTTGTATGTTTATGAATTAGTAGTTCTCTTTGCGAGAAATCAAGCATGTTCATATATTGATTCACTCTTGTAGATACCTATAGTTTCCTACCATATTTATGTTTGTGAATGATTAGTCTCTTTAAAGCTTACTGCTGTTATAATTGATATCAGTTGCTCAACTGTATATTTGTAATTATATAAGTACTTTAAACTATTTCTTTGAAGTACTCATTCATTGAGAGAGTAGGCTCACCCCTCTACTCATAATTTTAGGGATAACTCATGGAATGAAGATGTTGTTGCATTAAAGTAGATCTGCCACAGGAGCTAAGATGAGATTAGTTAAGTTCACTCAGTCCCTGTCACTTTAGGTCCTTGTAAAGAAGTGAGAGAGAGAGTTGTAAATGATGATGTGCTGCTTGCTTAATAAGAGAGAATGTATCTGATTATAACGTTGTATGTACATGGAAATGTGGTAAACCATATGAATGTTTAAATATGCATCTTTATTGTTGAAATTAGATTAGTGAAGTCAAGTTTTAAAATTGCCTTGAATTTTAGATTATGTGATTGAATGTGCATAAACAAGGAGGTTGAAATCAAAGATAAAAAAATAAGGGTGATTGAAATTGTGTTTAAATCCTCAAACTTATGCCCTAATCTCATGATTAGTGGTAGCCGTGGGATATGGGTGTAACAACTTGGTATTAGAGCTTGGGCTGATTTGTCATGGACCATTAGGAGAGAAAGTCATAGTTATAAGTGTGGCGGTTAGGAGGTGATGTGTATTTAGCTCTGGGAGGTCCGAGTGTTTGGATATCCTAGCCGGATATCTGAATACCTAGGTTGACCAACATCAAGCTACTCTATCTATTCTTCTCTGGATGTCCTGGCCAAGTATGTAGAGGAAGGATGGGCTAGAGTGAAACCCTAGAAATATTAGGGTTAGGAGACCGGAAAGTAATGAAGGAGTAAGATCTTAAAGATAGAATGAGATAATACTATCATTTTATATTGTTGTTTTGATGGGAGATTAATAGAAATTATCTTATATAATTGAATTCAAATTATCAATTTGTAGAATATATATGATTCTTTTAGATTGTTGTGTATCATGAAGTTGCTTCACTTATTATTTATGTTCTTTGTATGAAGTAGGCCATAAGTTATGCTTAATGAGTTTGCCCTAAGTGGATATGCTTTCCACATGTTTGAGATGAATAGGAGTTGGTTAATCCTGAGTAGCTCTTAGCTTTAGTACTACAGGTTCGTCCTGGTTCGACTAGTAGGGTGCGTTAGTGGGATCTAATAACTATTATTAATAATATAATAAGAATAGACTTTACATACACTAAGATGTTGAAATATAACTGAAAGACTACAATAGATAAGGCTAAATTGGAATTGATATCTAAGATCCAACTTTGGGTCTTAGATAAGAAATTCTAAATTTGGAATCAAGGAAGAGGGAATATAGATACAAGACATACAGTAGTATGTAACATAAAAAATGAAGAAGAAAGGATGGATAAAGAGAACTGAACTATATAACTAATTGATGCACTTTAACTAATCTGAAATCAAGGAATGATATGAGAAAACTACACAGAAAGACAAGATAGAAAGAATCAATTAGAATGAATGGATCATATAATCAAGTAAAATGTATTTATGTAGTCTACAACAAAGGGAAAATAGGAGAAAAGAGTTAATTATACAATAAGTACATAGAAGTGCAGTTTAGAAGAATGAAAGTGAAGGGAACGAGACAAACATGTAAATTATAAGACTAGGATAAGAAACTAAGATGAAAAAAGGAAGTGATGGAAATGATGAGTTTGATTTAGAAAGGAGGGTTACATGATAAAATGGAGAGCATAGAAGGTGTACTTCTATTGTTAAGTTTAATGCAGTCATCCTTACTAGCTTTTAATTCAAAGTCTCTATATAGTAGCAACCTAGTTTACATCAAGTGTATTAAATAGGTTCTTAGTTATGAAATGGAACTACTTCTCAAAAGAAGAACAAAGGTGCGACTAAATAAATGAACAACTCATATAAAGGTAAATTGTATTCAGAACATAAAACCTTGATTAAAAAAAGAAACTATGGTTGACCCCTGCATGAGCCGTTTGATTTGAAATGAAGGACATGTAATGTATTATGCATAAGATGAAACTAGTTTGGAGAATATCGATTTAGAATTTCAACTTGATAAAAGTAAAAGGAATGATAAGAAAGTATATATGACATGGAATATGGAATCATATACAAGAGTGAGAAACATGATCATACGAGACAATTAAAAGTAAATAATGACATAGGGAAGAGTAGAATACATGCAAACAATGATAGAAAATAAAGAAGGGAATGAAACATGAGGGAGTAATATAGATGATAAAAGAGAGAGATTGTGAGATGTGAGGAAATTCTAAATAGTCTAGTATCCTTAATGACGACTAATACAAGAATTGTGTTATGTGAATTCTTGAAGATTAGAACTTTAAGTCTCAAAATTAGCTTCTCTTCTATATCCTCCTTAGTGAGTGAAACATGGGATGAAGTGATAAGGAAATAAATCATAAATGATACACAACCATCATGAGAGACACATCTACTGAATATACTAATAACACATAATATGATGATGAAGCTGTAGCAGGGTACATCAAGAAAGTAATCTATAAAAATGGTCAAGAAAAGAAAAGAAATTCAAGTGGTAAATATAAGGAAGACTTTAATAAACTTCATGAGATCTAAAGTTTGTATTTCAAAGTAAGGGAGTAGAACCATGTCACAACACCATCATGTTATTGATAAGGATCAAACCCTATATAGTTTAGGGTTGTAGTAGTTCAAGGGATGTCAATAGTTATTTGACGTTGAGCACAAACATCTCTATAAAATAAAATCCTGAGATCAATATGAGAAGAAAATAGCAGTTATAGCATTCATGGGTTTAAAGGTTGCAAATGCAATAGATAGATAAATGATATGCAAATGATTAAGAATTAAGGATAAGAAATAGAATTGAAATGTAATAAGTGTGATTTGAATAAAAGGAGAGGTGCAACATGAGCAAAGTGTAATCTAGAATAAGTTCTTACAGTGATAGTAAGAATGATGAATATTCTATTCTTACCTTGAATGTTTTACTGTTAGGGATGTTCATTCTGTATGATCAAAATGAGAAGAATAAGTAAGAAGAAGTTGTAATGCATAAGAACAGAAATTAGAGAAAACACATGGCTTTCTTCAATATGTGAATTTGTATTAAAGAAGTATAGTTTTTTGAAGGCATATAAAGGGAAGAAAATTTGTTTTACATATGAATTCAAATGTACATGCGGGATCATTATATCAAATTGGAATGAGTGTTATGGTTTTAACCATTCATATCAGTAGTCTGACTCAATTTTATAAAATTATTGTTACTTCTAGTATTGTAGCTTATGAGTGCTTTTTCTATTAGAATGGAAAAATAGTGAAATTTAAAATAGAAAAGTGATTTGTCTTTAATAACTCTAATGTAATGTAGAAAAATAAGTATAGATTGAAGTGTATAAATTAAGATAGTGGGATCAAATTAACATGATTAAAAATGGTTGTTTGTCTTTCTCTTTCCTATTATTGATTGTGATACAAAAAAGTCTTCTACTATCATTGACAAGGCTTGATTTAAATCTATATTTATTAGAAGAGAAACAAAGAACTACCATAAACATAAGATTTTAGAAGTTTAAAAGTAACCTTGAATGTACTTTGTTTGTCTATTGAAAATAACATTCTAATATGAAATATACGAGTATAGTGACACATAAGATTTCAGAAGTTTAAAAGAAACCTTGAATGTACTTTGCTTGCGTATTATGTTTTAGGGACAAAACTTTTTAGGGGGGGGGGGAGAATTGTTATGACTGCCTTTGTGCTTAATTAGTAAACTAGGGTTTTCCTGAATGATTACATGTTTAATTAGAATGAATATCGCTTAAACTTGATTAATGATGTTAGATCAATTATGATGTTTTAAACCTAATAAGGAACTCTAAGAATGCTTATAATATGAAGAATTAGGGTTTGTGAAATGTAAACCCTAGTCAGAAAAAATTAGGATTTTGATAGTACATGAAAACAAAATTTTATTAGGATATTAGTATGGTAAATGATTTATCATATATTCTATGTAACTTGGATTTAGTTGAATTTTGGATATGATATGGAAAACTCAATCATGTATGTAGTGCAAAATTTGAAGGTTCTTTGAATGTGGTTATTAGTCAAACTATACTTCAACTGACCATGCTGACATAGTGTTGTTCAACAGTGTAGTGTTTGGTTTTTAATTATTTATCAGTAACTTAGAATGTTCTAAATTTTTTACTGGAGCTTTGAATTACATTTCAGGCACAATGCAAAATTTTCATAGTTTTGGAGGATGTTTGACGTTTGAAATAAATGAATTACAGTAGCATTTTTATGACAAAAAAATATACTAAAATAAGAGAAAGTATAGTGAGGGCTCATTGTGCATATTACCTAAGCACATCAATTGCTCTATATGAGAAAGCTAACACCCAAGGAGCTATCATACTTCATGATCCATTCCTGAGAACTAAAATTCTAGAGAGAGAGGAGAGCTAGGGTTTTAGAGGAGAAATGGTGAAGATGTTGACCTAGGGTTTCACTATCTGAGATATGATAAAATCAAGTAAGTTTAGCTTCTTTGCATAGAATTTCATGGTGAATCTTCTATAACATGTCAAGATTCCTCCCATCCTCTTATATAATTCTAAATGATATCAAATCTTTCCCATTTTCACTCTTTCTCCATAAATCTTAAATATTTCTAGGGTTTTTGAGTTGAAAGGAAGACGAAACTGATGATTAGCTAGGGTTTTGATATGGATTAGAGATTTTCAGAGGTGGGCTGCATTTTTAAGGTGTTTTCATACCTTAGGGTGAGTGGGTACTTCATTTAAATAGTATATTGCACAAAAATGAGTTAAATCATCAACAATCTTTAGTTTCTTAGTATGCGACTACAAACCCTAAATTGTCTTTTTGATCTACTTGTTGCAAAATGATATGATGGATTATTCCTTTGTTGTGATGAATTTAGATAATGAAATCATATTATAAATGGATACAATCCATCCTAATGAGAATTCCCTAAGTAATTGGAGAGGTTATAAGAATAAATTAAAATTAGGGTTTTTGGCTATGACTAAAATTGCTATATAGTAAAATAAAGAAATTTGTCTATCTGAATCTCCTTGTTTATAAATGATTATTTTTATAAATGCATGGTACATATATATTAGATATTATCTTGGATTTCATGTGATGTCATCCGTATTTTCTTGATATCTCAGCAAAGAGGGTGAAACCCTAGTTGAGTGGAAAGTTGAAAATTTGTGAATAGATTTTGTGAAATCCATTTGAAGTGCTTCTCTTGACATCATATAATTTATTTATTCAGTGTTATTCTTGATGCATGATATCTCATTGAGTGGCACAAAAACTCAAATTCAACTCAATTCCAGGGTTTCATACATATGTTGATTGTATATGAATTGTCAAAAGTAGTCTTTATTCATTGAATGTTTATGACACATTAAATCCTTATGTGAGTCATGCGATAAGTGAATTAGGTAAATGAAACCGTAAGGATAGGGTGTTCAGTGAATCAAGTATTGTGATATCAATGTTTCTCAATATGAGATATGGTGATGCTTAACAGTTCAGTTGTGGTAAATATTATTAGATGATTTATGAAATGAACAGTTTATAAAGCTAAACTAATATATATTGATGTGATAATTGAATTGTGAATATAAAGAGATAATTAGACATTTACATGCCTTGAACATTGTAGAATCCTCATAGGATGAGGCCTGCAGTGTGGGGAGGAAACACTTTCCCGACTAGAGGTACTCCAGATCGAGGTAAGTTGGAGCACACCAGTAGGGTGTGGGGGTATTGACTAGTAGGGTAGACTCCATGCAGTTGTGTGGTACCCAACACCAATCAGGGATGTCGGTGGTATCTTTGTTAGATGTTGTAGTGATCAGCGGTCAGTAAGTCCACTGATGCACAATAAGCCCGAGGGCTTTGACTCATCGCCTAAGTACCTAGGTTGAGAGGTGGAGTCTGAGATATCCCACCGCTCCCAGTGGTAGCTGAGAGGAAAACATGCCTAGGCCCATTGCAGACATGATCTTACTTGAGAGATAGGCTTAGGAACTCGAGCATGCTTCTTGGTCTTGTATAGTGAGATCGTAGCTTGCTACAATTCTTTCACATGTTGTGGTACACCTCATGTGGGTTAAGGGCATAATAAGATGAATGAGAGGTTAACCAAGTGTGTATAGTTATTCAATTAGTCTTTGTATGTTTATGAATTATTAATTCTCTTTGTGATAAATCAAGTAAGTTCATATATTGATTCACTCTTGTAGATATCTATAGTATCCTGCCATATTTATGTTTATGAATGATTAGTCTCTTTAAAGCTTACCGCTCTTATAATTGATATCAGTTTCTCAACAGTATATATGTAATTATTTAAGTGCTTTAAACTATTTCTTTGAAGTACTAATTCATTGAGCGAGTTGGCTCACCCCTCTACTCAAAATTTTTAGGGATAACTTGTGGAGTGAAGATGTCATTGCATCAGAGTAGATCTTCCGCATGAGTAAAGTATGAGATTAATTAAGTTCAGTCGGTCCCTGTCACTCTATGTCCTTGTATAGAAATAAGAGAGCCTTAAATGATGATGTGCATCTTTGTTTCCTTAATAAGAGAGAATGTATCTGATTATCATGTTGTGTGTATATGGAAGTATGAGAAAATAATGAATATTTAAATATGTATCTTTATTGTTGAAATCAAATTAGTGTAGTCAAATTTTAAATGGCCTTTAATATTTAGATTATGTGATTGGATGTTCATAAACAAGGAGTTTGAAATCAAAGATAAAAAATAAGGGTGATCGAAATTATGTTTAAATACTCAAACTGATGCCCTAATCTCATGATTAGTGCTAATCATAGGATGTGGGTGCAACACTTGGTTTGATAGGGAAAATATGAAGATCTAAGGAGCTTTGATGGAGCTATTATACTACACAAATGTAGGTTCACAAGTTGAAGATTCATATGATGCAATAGAACTTAGGTGGATAGTTACGTTTTGTGGCTCTAAAGGATTACATTAGTATGGCCATGAGAAATGTTATTTGATATATGATTTTGATTGGGGATTGTTCATATAATGTGTATATTATACATAATATAAGTATGTGGTGAATGAATATGTATATTCACATATACAAAACCCTATAAATAAATATCAAGTGTTAGATGCTTTCTAATAAGCAATACACATGAAACCTTGATCAGAAAGTGTAACCATGCCAAAAAGTGGTGCACTACCTATGTTGTGGAAGTGTGATAATGTTCTGTGGGTCTACCAAAGTAGAGTGCATATTCTATAGTATTGGCTTTTGGGTCATACTTTATAGGTGAACTTAATAGAATTAAGAAACTAGAAAAATAAATATTATCATGATAAGGAGTTGTGGATCTATGTGTCAAAATTTACATTAGATGCAATTGACAAACATTGCCTACCTAAATATTCAAATTGTTGGAGATCAACCAAAGTTGACTCATAATTTGATGAAATAAAAATCTTGTCTCATAGAAGATTGTAATGTGCAATTATTTTTAATTAATTGTAAGACCCTTGACCTATTTTTGGGTTAACCCTATTTTCTTTGGCTTGATGATGTGTTTAGAACCTTTCTATAATCTAATAAAATGATCTTAGAGCTTGTGGAGAGCTTAGTTTCTAGTTTGATCTTGTTTAGATGATGTTTGTGCTTTGTGCGCTTATTTTGGTGCAAATTGCTATTCACCCAAGTTGAGGGGTTATCTTACAATTTGTAATATCTAGAGTGTTCCTTCTCTCTCTTGGATTCTTGATAGAGGTTGTGGTGCTTTGGGGCACCTTGTTTGAGCTTTGGTTGAGTGGTGGAATCACCTTGGGTGATTAAGGTTTTTGAGGGTTTGTATACCTTGTGTGATGTCTCGACCTAGGTCGCGACCTAGGGCTTGTTGGGTGGGTGTAACAGTTGAGAGACCTCCCCTAGATGTGGTTGTCATGACCGAGGTGGTTTTGGGTGATATTGGGTTGAGATAGTTGCCATTGTATAGAATGTCTCGATCTAGGAGAGGTTTGGTGACCTTGTGTCACAACCTTGTTGTGTTTGGTGGTGTTGTCGCAACCATGGATGGTGTTCCATGGTGGGTCGCGACCATGGTGGGTGACCTATGTGGTTGAGACCCAACATAGAGTGTATCACCATCTCATGCATGTGGGTTTTAAGTGGTTGCATGTTAGTTTCTTGGGTGGACAAGTGTCCCTTTGGAGCCCTATATTATTGACACCTCATCACTTGCCCTACCTCTCTCCTCCTTTGCTATATAAACCCTCTTCTCTCCATACAAGTGATATTTTTGGGCCATATTCCTTCTCCTTCCTTACTTGGTCGTCCTTAAAGTTTGTTGGAGCAAGGAGGTGCTATTCTTGGTGCCTTGAAGGAGGTTCAACCTTGCATGTGGTGCTTGTGGTAACCCTTGATCACCTTCTACCTTGGTAAGTGTTTACCTTTCCTTTATGGTGTTTTCCTTGGATCTTCTACGCCATATTCTTCCCTTTTCTCAGCCTTAGACAATTTTTGGACATGGTGGTCTTTCTTGAGAGTAAACTCCTCCTCACAAGGGGTCATAGGCCATGTTTTGACAAGGCGACACCCAAATAAGGGGAAGTTTCTTCTCTCTTTTCCCCCTTCATTATTTTGGTTTGGCCTTGAGATTTTTTCTCTCTTTCCTTGGGAAATCTCTTACCATGGTGTCTTCTCTTTATTGAGGTGTTCTTGTAGTTGAGGGTGGAGCTTTTGGTGGAACTTCATCATCCTTGGGATCATGTGTTTGGAGCTTGCGACCCTTGGAGTGACCTTCTTTCAGGCATGCTATATAACTCTTAACCTTCCGTTCTATTGCACATTTTCTACATGCATGCTACTATATCTCTAAAATGTTCGCTTAGCATGCTAGTAGATGATGATAGACTCTAGAACTTGGTTGATGTTAAGATCATTCTTGGTCTGGATGGAATTTGAAACCCTAGTTTTGTACATGATTTGGTGATTGTGATGCAATGATGTTTTCCCCCTATCTCTTGATCTTTGTTTTATTTGCATGCATGATGATCAAGTGTTTTGGCATTCTATGAAGTTTTGGTTTGGTTTTGGTGTGGGTTAACTTGGTTCTCTCTCTTGTTGATATCCCTTTTCATGGTGGTTTAATGATGCAAGTGTTAGGGTTTCGATGACCAATTTTGGGAGATGTTTTTCCTTCGTGAGGATGGTGGTGTACCATGTTGTTATCTTCTATTTTAGCTGTGTATAACCTCTATTTTGATCTTGGTTACCCTTGGTTTGATGATGATCCTTGGTATTGGTGGTGGTCTGACCCTTGGTGGTCATTACACCTTGATCTTTTTGTGGTATCAGTTGAGATGATGGTTTACTGTTTGGTCGAGATACCTGCCTTGAATTAGTTAGGACCTTGATTCTATTTTGGAAGAGATATATGATATTATGATGTTAGTGACCTTTACCCATTTTGCGTTCGTGACATCACAACTATCTTTTGTTGGTTCGACCCATGGTGTGGTTTGAGGTTGAAACAACCTTGGTTTTGGTCAGGTTGCTCGCCTTGAGGTTGGAGGCCGTGACATGTTTACTTTGGGTGGTCAAAACCCTAACCCTAGTTGCTCAAGACATTTTTCTTTGTTGGGGTCATGACCTGGTTGATGTTTGAGTCAAGACATGTTGCTCCATGGTGTGTCACATTTGCAACATCATGGTTTTGTTCGCGGTCGAGACACCTTTGATGGTTGTTGGTCATGACCCATGTTGGTGGGTGGTTGTAACACATGGTTGATGGATGGTTGAGACACATTCTCAAGTTCTCAATCAATACACACCTATGAGTAATGTATAAGCCACATGTAGTGCTGTGTGAATAGTTTTTTCCTTTTCCCTAAAGCGTTCCAATAAAATGGAAGGTGCCATATCTAGGGTTTAGTGATTTGATGTATCTACAAAACCCTAATTGGCTGAGCGCGGATCCCTAACCCTAATGATGAACTATGTGATGCATTTGATTTCTCTTCCTTGAGATAGTCATCTTGCTATAATGCTTTTTCTCTCTTATTTATAAGCCCCTAACCTTGCAGGTGATATGTATGCCATGGCTTGTGTATGCTATGGTGGTGATTATATGATACAATGTGGTGTTTATGCACACTGATGAGGCATAATGTGATGAAGCTTATGCATGATTTAATGTGACATGTCCTATGACCTAGTGATGGTTTGATGCCGCGAGAGGTGATATACTCAAGTGATGTGATTAAGGGATTGCTATCTCACAGTGATGTGTAACATTGGTGTTGGCCTTGTGAATGGTAGAGATTTGAGTACCATGTGGTGATTGTGTGACAAGTTCACACCTTGTATGTTTTATATCTTCTAGAGTTACAATGTACCCTTATTTCTTGTAGAGTTTGTTTTGGCTTCATATGTTGTAACTGGATTGATGCTAAGAGTTACCCAATTAGCTAACTAATAAAGTAGAACCCTAATCATGTAGGTTCCCTATGCCATAGATCCTTTCTAGTATCAGCTCTAATTGTTGGGTTGGTGAAACGAGTATAACTCAGAGCGCATAGTTTTGAATATGCGGGGGTGCAAGTCAAGGTATCTCCTTGCATCCACAATTATAGGTTGTGTGAGACGAACATGCGTGAGCCGATCTCATTGTGATATGGATGGCCATGTGTGAGACACTCCTTGTTTTAAAAATGGCAATGCGTGAGCTTGTTCTTCTAGCAGCGTTACCTGTACCAAGGTGGGCTATGTGTTTTATATGGATGCCCATGCATGAGCTGATCCTTCTGTTAACTATATGCCATCTTTTGTAGTTGAATGGTATGTCTCTGTGGTGTTTCTCTTGTGCTGACCAAGAGGTGTGGAGAGGTCATGGATTCCAACTCTTCCATTTGACCTTGTATGGCACTAATTTTGACTTAGCAGTGGTCAGTTGGATTTGGGTGGTACAACTCAAATCCTCATGGCAATAATAAAATATGTAACACAGACATCGTGTAGTATATCCTTCTCAAGGTTAAATATGAATAGCATTGGTTGAGCCCCATGCCTTATCGTTTTACTAATTTTTTGAATTATAAGATGGTAAGAGAAGTCAATTGTTATACATGTCCTTCACATTCCTTTTTGAAATATAACTTGATCTATTGCTTAGTGATAACTGCCTAGTCTTACTTAATCTATTTTATCTGTTGATTATGTATCATTTAGTTGAATCTACTTAGTATGTTGTTTTACCTTCTTAGCTTATCTGTGCTTTAATAGATGTTGGTGGAGAGTTATATCTCTCACTGGAACGTTGGTCTCACCTCATGGGTTTTCACATCTTTTAGATGATTGAGCACGAGGAAGTAGAGATCGTGCAGTTGGTGCTGAGCAGCAAGAGAACCAGTAGATGTTGTAAGGTTGGATATGCTGCTTGTGTATAGAAGTAGAGTCCTATATGTCGTCCCTGTACACTCAGGTCCTTGGGGAGGTTTTTGTTATACGTATCAATATGAGGTTTTTTCTTTATGCCCGTTGTTGTATAGAGATGGCATATATGTATATGAACATGTTATCATGTGTCATAGGATGTGGCTAGAGAGCCAATGAACAGTGTCTTGTATAATGTTTGGGCAGGTGACATGTAATACAGCTGGCTTTTGTGGACTCATGTGCAATATGTTGCAACTCTTATGGTTATATGAAATTGGTTTTAATTTCCTATGTTTTATGGTAACCTGAATGTTTGGTTTTAATTTCATAGTTTGGTTTTGAGATATCTCTCTTTCTGTGGCATGGGGCATCACACTAATAGTGAGGGCTACTACATTGAAATAAAATAGTGGGTGCATAATTAATTAAAGACATTCCATTATTTTTAAATCAAATTTATAACTCGTGCAAATATTTTCTATTTAGTGCAGTGGTAATAAATTCAACAAATGACAAACAATACTTTTCACTATAATTGGTCGTTGAGGTAGAAAAATTTAATGGGAATAACTTCAATAACTAGTTTAGGACACTGAAAATTGTTCTCACACATGATACCAAGCTCTATTTCATGGACACTCCAATATCTATTGAACCAACTTTAAATGTGTCTGGGCAGAAAGGAAAGTTCATAAGAAGCATAGTGGTGATTCTATGGATGTCAAGTTCCTTATGTTGTGCTTCTTGAATCATAAAATTCAGAAGTAAAATGAGAATATGTACGTTATTGAATTGATAATATCTCAGGAACATGTATCAAAAGTAAGCTAGGAAAGAGAGATATGATGCCATCAAGGCATTGTTTAAGTGCACTATGATAAAAGGTGATCCAATAAAATCATGTGTACTAAACTTAATTGAGTATGTGGAAAGTCTTGTAAGACAGAGATTTCCTTTTACCCAAGTGTTGGCCAAAGATGTGATCCTGCAATTGTTTTTAGTTTCATACAAATAATTTATCATGAAATGCAACATGATAAATTTTGACAAGCCATTGACATAGCTATTTGGCATGTTGAGAATATCTAAGGGGAAAATGAAAGACAAGTCCACTTCCATGTTGATAGTCATAAGAGGAGAAGGAATGTCCAAGGTTAAAGGAAAAGCCAATAAAGTTCCAAGACTCGCCAAAAATCTTCAACACTTAAAGAACTAGGAGGAGTGGCTAAGGGAAGCAATTGTCTCCATTGTCACCTGACAAGGCAAGAGATTGTCATGTCTACCTAGAGGAACTAAAGAACAACAAGTAGGAAATAGAGATCTCTACTTCGCATATATATGTTATTGAAATAAACTTCACTACTTCTTCAACATGGGTATTAGTGTTTAGTAATTTAATCCTTGAATGTATTGGATTGGTTAGTCATTATATTGTTTATCTTCCATTTCTTTTATTATATTTGATATCATTAATGTAATTGATCTACTTAATCATAAGTAGGGAGAGGATAAAATACCTATGCTGATCTCCCAATAATCTTTGATGATATGTCGAGTATAATAGTCAAGTGGGTGGGGATCCATCCTATTTGTCTGTCTGGTTTAGCTTGCCAAGATACCAAAATAATGTTGATATGTCTCCAAGATCTTCCAACATTTTAGTTGTAGCATTGGGTTTAGAGTTATGATTTCTGTGTGATCTCCAAACATAGTTTCTTGAAGCCTCATCATATGAAACCCATCATTAGTTTGACAATGTGTTTCTCTCCGTTGAGGCCATTTGTCGTCTCTTCTTGTTTTCTAGGTGTTGTCATTACTAGTATTAGATTTGACTAAGATGGAATCGATGAGGTTTTGCAAATCTCATCCATTCATTGTTGATGGTGTTGTAGGTGTCATAGATATGTTATGAATCCATTGAGATCAAAGGCATTCTAATGTTGTCAGTTGAAACTAGGAGATATTTTTATTTGCAGGTGTCAGTTAGGTTGATGAGCTTGGTGTTTCAAACTTGATGTAGATGAGAGGGTTTCACATTTCATAGTTTTTTTGTCTAGAACTTTGACTCTTCTATCTTTGTTAGGATGATGGGAGGTTAGAGAATAGGTTTTAGATCCTTGTTTCTATGTGGAGGTTGGATGATAGAAATATTGTTTTTGTGTTGCAATTTTTACTTACTAGGAGTTTATATACATGGGGTGTTATGGTTTCAGGGTGTTTGGGTTATGAGGATAGAATAGTGTGAGATGGGGATTCCTTTAGGGTTTGCATCTGATCATGAGTAGGTGAAGGTAATGGATGTTCAACTATAAGTTGATGCAAGGCTTTTATTTCTTGTATGAGGGGAATGACATCTCTGTGTCTCCCAAGTGACTGCCGATTATAGATATGGGAAGGAGACTTAATTATCCCCTCAACTAAGTTAATATTGGTAATATTAAAATATGAAACCCATATGTTGTAAATTACTTCAAACTTCCCTACCTCCTAGCATATAGGTTTAAAGTTATAAGATTTTATCCATTTATTTAATTATTATCATAATTACTTCTGAAAAAAGTAAATCTCTTTTCTAAGGCTCTTACCTAGCCTATTAATTTTCTCGTTAGTCACTGACTAATTCATTTTTGTAATTAGAAGTATTATTTTATATTTCTTGCAAAGCTAGTAGTTTAAAAATTATGTGCATAATTAAAATGCAAGGTATAACTAAGTGGATGTGTCAAACCAAGTGCTTTTTAAACTTTTGATTTACTAATAATTTACAATTGTAAAGAAAATTATTTACTAATGGGGGAAACTATTGATTTTAAACTAAAAATGACCAAAATCGATGCAAGAACCAAGTCACAATCACATCTTACTAATATTCTACTTACTACTACTCCACCATACTAACTACTTTACTCAATGGTCAAAATAAGATATCCATGGCACCTAAAGTGATAGTTTAGTGTATTAACTTATATCTTGGTGTCCTAAAAATCAATGATTCACAAATGCAATATTTGGGCATCTAGTCTCATTGATCACCTTCTTACATTCCAACCTAGCCACATACTAAGTGTGTTTACAAGTTATAGTTACATATTATTTCATTGATTCTTAAAAAAAAAGTGATCATTTTTTGTTATCATGTATTAATACGAATCCCCCCCTTTAAGATAGGTGTTCATATTTACTATTTGGGTCGCCTAGCTTTCGAAGGTGTCTCAATATGAGAGGTCAAGAAAATAATTTTTTTCCAGGTTTTGAGTGGATTTTCCTATTTGTCTTATCATATTATCAATTTTTTTAATCAATTTTGGTTATATTTTCATGTTGATGAATAGATTTACTAGATGTCAGTTAATGGGAGGTAAAGCAACTACAAGATTTAATTACTCATATTTCTTAGATAATATAAATTAGGTTGGAGACTTTCTTTAAATATTAAAAATTTTCTCCAAGTAGTATAAATCTCCTTGAACATGATAATATCTTAAGCGAGGAGACCCACCACCACCTATGTTGGTTGGTAGTACTTATGCCAAAACCTTCACTAAAAATCTTTTCTTTGACACCTCATCTCATTCCACTAAATGGTGATGGTTACCCGCAATTAATTAGGTAGATTTTAAGTAAAGTTTTTTATGAGTTAGTTTCTTCATGTCCAAAAATTGTTCTCAATATTCAAATTGGAGGTTATCAAATGTGACATATTTACATGAATTCAAGAGATTTTATGATTTATATAATGTATTAATTCTATATATCCATACTTGCATTAATTATGTGTTCATTAAACTAGGCAGAGCTAGGGTACTCTACATATTTTGTATAATTAGATGAAGGTGACCATTTTCATAGTGGTCCTCATTTAATTCGTAAACAAATGTATCCTAGAAACTACTCCATCAATAGTCATTTCTAATAAGTCCATGCCTAAAGAAGGATTCCAAAAGTTAATGGATGAGGTCTTGATGTTTTATGAACTGTAAGGCTAGGATACATACATTCTAATCTATGTCTCTACTTCTATTGTAGGTAAATATTATAAGTTGGGCTAGAAAAATCCAGTTTATTCTTAACTATTTACCTATGTCCTAACTTTTTCCATTTGTATTCTTAAAAATACCTAAATTTCTATGAGATGTGCATGAGTTATGACTATTTATAGCTATGATGCCATGTTGTATAAACTTAGTCTTTAGAACTACTTTTTTTGTTGACATGATTTCAATCAGAATATATGATCATGCTTTGCATCAGTGTTAAAAAAACCACATACATAAGGACTACAATTTAAGTTATACACGAGTCCTATCTACTCTTCAACTAATTGAGGGCATCTCAAACACATCTCCTCTATGTCTTCTATCAATCTCTTGTCCATGTATGATCTGAAGGGATAAATTTAACCACGACATGTACAAAAGAGGAAAAAAGTCAACAATTACTAGTACTAAATGCACATTATTGATCTATTTTAAATTATGCAATAATATAAGGTTTATTCATTTACACACTAGGTTAGGACTATTTGGTAGACAAGGATATCAAGATAATAATTAATATTGCCGAGGTTTATTTGAAGTTCAAAAGATTATCCAAATAGTAAGGTTGTTCAACATGCCAACTTATCCACAATATCAATATTCAAATTTGTCAAAATTTTCAAAGTTGTATAAAATATAATTTCAATTTCGAATATTATAAATGAATAATATAATATAATTCTTTTTCCAAGGCTGAATTGTCATGTGTTCAATTATCAATGAAGAATGACACATTAGCCTAGTTGCTATTTCAATAAGTATTACAAGGGACAACTAATTCATTACTACCAACATGCATGGTAGTGGGTTATTACCCATATTTAAGTGAACCAAAGCTCTAAAAGGACACATCTTGAGGGATTCAAAACTCTAGTAGATCAGTTTTATTCCTATCTTAATATTCAACAATACTCTATATTTTCAAAATATATTTGTGGTGACCTAACAAAGGAAAGATAAAGCTAATAAATAATTTAGGTTCACCACTATATAAGATTCCTTGCATGTAATTTTAGGAGGGAAGAAAGAGTCAACAATGCTACAGAGAATTCAATACCTAATGGATTCTAAAGTTTGCACAAGACACAATTTGAGTGACACGAATTTATTTAGAAAAATTTACAAATTAGGATAATATATTTTTACTAGTTAGCTTGTAATAAAATGTTATTCAAATTCAATCATATAGGATTAGGTTTCCAAATTCCTACTCCATATTGTCTCCATAGTTAGGGTTTCTATATTTCCATCTAGGTTTCACACAGAACTATGTTCTCCATTTTAGGTTGAAAGTGTTATCCTCTCTCAAGTATCACTCCATTTAGTAACTTTTGTCAAGGATGTTCATCATAGGAGATCTGAATAATCAAAATACCCTTGCTACAAATATGTTGGGTTTAAATCTGACCTAGTTCCATTTGTACTATTTATATATGCTCATTCTTAGATTTTAAATGTGCACATTGATATAAGTGTGAATCTAGATGAAATACACTTGAGTACATTCATATATAGTTAGAACTATAAGTCATTCAAATATTTTCATTTAAGATGATAAGGACTGGTCTAAGTGGTCAAGCATGATTTCTCCTAACAAAGGGACTCAAGTTTGATTGCCAAAAGCTAATCTAAACTTACCACCCTTCTGGGCATCCCGCCTCTGCCACGAGTTTGAGGTATGGGGAGACTAATGTCTCGCCTAACTTAAATATGTCATATCAAGAAAATGTCATTGATAAATACATTTATGGGTGTAAATTTCTCATTTTTATTGTTTCCCTCATAAAACATTTTATTCAAGTTAGATTAATTAAGATAATTGTAATTCCTAGATATATATTTCATTCTTTATAATGAACACATGTATATCTATACATATCCATTTAGAGTAGTGATTAATATGGGACAAACATTGATGTAGTAGATCATCAAGAATAGGTTATTTTGAATTATTCCTAGTACACATACATATATGGTTTAAATTCACACTAAGGGTAATATAATCCTTAGTAATTTCCCAAAAAATCATTGGTCTCATTGACAATTTTATGGAAATGTTTGATTGATCTGGTAAAACGAAATAATTAGGGTTTAGTAATTTAATTCTTGAATATTTTATTATGGTTAAACATTATTTTATCTATATTCCCTTTATTATATTATCTATGATATTATTCATGTAAGTAATTTATAAAAATAGAAGTAGGTTGAGGGGGATAAAACATGTTAACATCCTACCGATATCGGATGATCAATTAAGAATGACTGCCAAATGGATACAAAACCATCCTATTTGTCCTTCAAGTTTCTCCTAGACCATCCAAAGACCAAAACAATGTTAGCATGTCTCTAGGATCTTTTGACAGTGTTTTTGAATAGTTTGGGTGGAGGTGATTTCTGGTCAATCTCCAAACATGGATTATTGCAGCCTCATTATATGAAACCTTTTATTAGCTTGGCAGTGACTTGATCTATGTTGAGGATTTTTTTTCATCCCTCTAAGTTTTGCAGGTGTTGTATCTACTAATCTTGCATCCAATTGGGACAGATTCAAGCGTGTTTCATAGAACTTAGCCTTTCATGGTCACTAGCGTTGAAGGTATCAGAGACAAACTATGCCACTATTGAGATCTGAGGTAGTCTAATATTTGTAGACTGAACAAGGCGAGGTTTGTAATTACATGTGCTATCATGTTGATCAACTTGGTGTTTCATCCAAGATGTGAAGGAGGTAGTGTTGTGGTTGGGAGTTCTTTTGCAAATATTTTAACTCTACTGGCTTCGACGAGACTAGGGAGGTTAGAGAATAAGTTCAGATCCTTGTTTTCTATCATGGAGGTTGGATGATGGAGATATTGATGTTGTGTTGCAAGTTTTTATTTCTTGGAGTTAATATACATGAGGATGTTAGGGCTTCAGGGTGTTTGGGCAATGAGAATAGGATAGGGTGATATGGGAATACTTTCAGGGTTCATGGCTAATCGTGATGAGGTGAAAGTTACATCTGTTCTTTAATGAGTTTTGACAAGGATTCCATGCATGGGTGAGGTCATTGCTATTTCTCTCTGGTAAACGCCGACCAAGGTTAGAGAAGGATACATGATTTTCCCCTCAAATAAGTTAATATAGGTAATATTACACATTGAAAACCAATGTTTTTTATTAATTCCAAACTTTCTTAACTCATAGAATATAGGTCTAAAAGTTATGAGAATTTCTTTATTTCTTTCATTCTGAACATAATTGCTTCGAAAAATATTAATTCTCTATTCTAACTCTTTTAACTAGCCAATAAAGCTTTCTCATTAATCACTCACTAATTGGTATATACAACTAGAAGAATTATATTATATTTTTTCCACATCCATTAGTTTATAATGTATGTTTATTATTCAAAGAAAATTTGTAACTAAGGTATGTGGGAAAAAGAATATCAATTGTATGATATGATGCCAAAGTGGTTCATGAAGATAAATTTGAGAAAAACATCTCAAGTTAAAATTATGAACTCAATTATACACAAGAAATTCAAGTGGATGATAGTTAGTATCAAAGGACAAGAGATTGTCCAAATAATTGAACGAGTCTTGGATTTAAGGACACATTTTGTAAATTTAAGATCAAAATTATGGAAAATTGAATCATAGCTCAACATAGATTGACTATACAAATTTCAATATGTTACAAAGTTGCTTGGGTTGGGGGACAAATAATGCTAGCATCTATCCATTTAAAAAAAGAATGCTAAAAAATCACTATGCCACCACCCATGTCATAAAATATTTGACAAAATAAAAATGTCTTACACTCGATATATCATCTAAAAAAGTGTATTGTAACAGTACATCTCAAAAATCTATTGTTGATAAGTATAACGTTCAAAAATAAATATTTGAATCAGTTTTAAAAACCTATCTCAAAGGACTAGGAGGTTACCACATTTATTAGTGAATATTTAGGGGTGATTATAAATGGTAGTAGATAAAACCCATCATGAATCCTCTAACATCACTAATAAAGACAGGAGGCTTAAATTTCCACCATTCTTTACCACATATTCTTAGTAGACTTGGTGGTAGATCGTATGATGTCATATTGCATTAAAAAACAATGTAATTGACTAAGTGGAGGCACGTTTTAGGTTGGAATTACTCTAGCCTCATATGTTGTGATAGACAAATAATGCCATACTATATCTCTTTTCAAACATATTCAACATTTAAAAACATTGACTGGTAATTATAACAAAGCTCATTTTTGAATAAGCTAAGTGAATTTAATAATAAATATCTATTGCCACCTTGGTTGCTATGGGGTTATCTCACTTTCACTAGATTCATGATGAGAAGTTTCTTTCAGTATCACACAACAAAATCATCAACATCATACAAATCAAATAAATGATTTCATCAATGTAACTCCTATTTCAGCTTGTCTTGAGGATTCTCTTGGGCCACTTCACCTAATATTTGAGTAAACCAACCTGGGATGACAAATAATCTTAACACCCATTACATACATGATCCGTAACCATATAAAATCACATTTCTATAACTTTGAATGAAAAAAATCACTTTGGGGTCCAAAACACTTCCATTTCGAGAGATTTTAGGTAAACACAATCAATACAATAACATTATTCCAAACCTAGAATAAATATATTGATAAAATTACTTTTTGAAAATATATTTGATAATATGATAAATATTAAAAAATCACGCAATATCATGGAACATACACGTTTGGAAATATCTACAAAAACTAAAGAGAAAAATCTTTGTTATGTGAGATGGAAACCAATAGTAAACTGAACTAATTTTCCATAGATTACTAGAAAAATTGTATTAGACATCTGTTACTTGATGGGAAGACTTTATGTAAACAAATATCCAAAAGAAATTGGACAAAAGAAGGAGATCAAAACATGAAGTGTTTTCATAAAATTTGCAACGGTCATGAGAGGCATATGTATAGTCATTCCCTTACCATTGATCACATCACAACACATAATAGATGTAACATCATTCACAATGTGATACAACATTTTGAGGACCACTTCAATCATAAGAAACCCTTCTCTAGACATTTCCTTATCGAGTGTGATCTACTCTGATGTCACAATTGGACAACCACATCTTCTCATATTGCCTTTCTCCTTGATGTAGATAAAGAAAGTTGTATTTAGCCTTGGATTGGATAGATCCCCATGTCTGGTTGATTTTCATATATCTTTTTATAAGCATATTTGGGATGCCATAAAAAGCTTAATTTTAATATTTATAACCACATCCACAAAGTTAATAAGTGCTCAAGACATTTTTACTCTCAACCAAGTACATATAGCCTTAATGAATAAGAGAGATAATTCTTTAATGTATAATTAATTAACTCCAACCCTTCTCCTTTATAAATAACACATAGATAAGATGTTCATTAGATAATGCAGCCTCATTTGGACAAAATATATGAGCATGGAATAGGCTATTTCCCCCAATGGAAAATGTAGGAAACACACATATGTTCAGGGAAATGAGGTGATGCATTTCCATCATCACAACAATACCCCTATTTTAGATCTTCAATTTGGTTTTGATAAATTCTCTTGATGTCATAAATTGTCCATTTATCACTCTTTTCATAAATGTGCATAAATGTATAGATACTTGGATCGTGGGTACAAAAATGTATCGGTACAATTCATTTCTTGATGTTGATAAATGAATCATTGTTTGGTTGTTTGAAAGTTGTATTGGTATTAAATAAGGTGACTCACCATCAGCCTATTTTTTGTAGTTATATCATCTATTTCATCCTTCATGTTCCTTCTTGGGGTAAGTAAGATCATTCGAAAAAAATAGGCGAGTTAAGTAAAAATCATATCATATATTTGTGGAGTGAAATGATCATATTTATTAGATCAAACAAGGAACATGTTATCAACACATTGATAATTCTAGGAACTTTCAACTATTGTCTTCATTAAAGATAAATTTCCAAAAGTCATCTTTTGTTGGCATACATGTAAACACCACATCTCTTAGAATATATTGGTATATGCTTCAATGTATGTCTAAGTGATTCCATCTTTATCTATCTAGGGCTTCCTTTGTCACATGGGAGACATTCTTTGTAGGTCTAGTATAGGAAACTAGACTAGCTCCTAGAAGATTAAAAGCCTTAATGGATCCAGACAACTCACACTAATAAATGCCCCCAGATAGACACTCCATTGTACTCTATTAATTACATACACGTGCCTTCACAAATTGAAAGCATCATTGACTAAACAAGAAAAGATTTCCTATGAGGAAACACCACTAAATGCAATTAAAATGCATCTTTCTATGTGATAATAATTGTGTCCATATTGAAACCTTCAAACATAGGGGATCATCAAACTATGATTACACTCATAGTGCATGTTTAATAAAGTAATTATATCAATTAAACAAATAATTCTTTGCATTTTCTACAATGTGTAATAAGAAACAGTACATGATTAAACCTCCTTGAGATCTAACAAAAAGTGCTCATATTTATGGTAATGTTATTCAAAGACATCACCTAATTTTATAATAAAAAATACACCTTGTTCTTGAACTAATGTGACTTTTTTATCATTGGTCTCAATTTGGTAGGAACAACCAATATCAATTAACCATGTATATATCTTTGATAGTAAATCCCTTACTTTGGATGGTGCATTTAAGATGCTTATATCTAGTACATTTTTTTTATCAAATGAACCTCCAATTCTTCAAGAATGAATTATGATATCAATATTTTATGATGATATTTATTATATGACCAATAAACTTATTGGATCCCAATATATTAGGTATTATTTGGCTCTAGTGGCGTTTATAAGGTTATACATGCTAGTCAAATTTTCAAACATATTGTACAAATCTCATTATCACCAATTATTTTGGAATATAAAATATCCTATAAAACATTCATTTTTGGCTAATAGGACATAATAAATTTCTTTTAGGTTACAATTGGCATAATCATGGCCTTTGGTCCCCTCTATATGCTTGTTATGCTGAAAATTTTCTAATGATGTAAAGCATACATTTATAATTTTGTTTTCTCAAAATTACATTTATTTATATTTCTATAGTGATATTCCTTTTATGAACAAAAAAAATGTCTTGCAATTTACATCTTTTTCAATATGGATGCTTATAGTGATAACAATCCAAAGATTTAATGGATCTATAACATACAAAAACTTGCATTCCTTATCCTGAAACCCTAATTTTACTAAAATAGGTTTAAATTAGTATAATTCCTTGGTTAAACTCAAACAAGGTATAGTTTATACCCTATCAAGGACACATGGTGGGCTTAGATGTCCTTACATGCCTTGTTTTACTTAATGGGAACATTAGGAATCACATTTTGTATAAGATAGGTACTTTGTCACCCTTTACCTTAATAAAATAAGAAATATAATTTGGATAACATTATGATAATATGAGACATGTTGGAATGTTACAATTTTCATATAATAGATAATACATAAATATTATTCTTTATCATACAGATATAATGATGTTTAAAATAATATGGAACACTTATTTAACAATAATAATGATTGAAAACATCCTAATAGTCATAAAAGGGATATAACAAGTAATATAGAGATGTTTTGTTTTAATTAGACATAAATATCATTAAATATATTTGAAATGAATTTGATAATGGGTGTGAGTACATGTGATACCTAGTTAAAGTCAAACATGTATAGATAATCTAAAAATAATCTGGTATCAAGACAATATTCATATTATATTTATTTGGTAATTAAATGCAAAGAACACCTTGTAGCCCCTATATATGAGAATCAAATGGTCTCAAAAGGAGAAACCAACCTCAAATTCAGAATCCTCATATTTAAATTATACTTATGGGGCAAGTTTTCACATTTGATGGATAATCCTCGATGCTTTAATTTAATTTAGGAAAGAGAATATAAGTTACTATCTAAAATATTAAATAGTATATTGAGTTACCCTAAAAGTGGAAACTAATTTTAAATTTAGATTCTAAATGTCTTATTCAATCTAGGTATCAAATTTCATATTAAGTGGAACTTGTTTGAACCTTCAAAAAAATTAGGAAGGAAATATAGAAGACATTCAAATTGAATACATTTAATAGTTTGGGTTTACTAAAGTTCCTTGGATTTCATATGTCACGCTAGTTTCTTCTAACCTGCCAAAACTTTGGTTTCTCTATGGACATTATATTAAATTTGTTTTGTCCCTTCTTAATTTTGTACCTCCCACTTTTAGTTATTCTTCCATGTGAATAGTGCTTAATTTTTCTCAAGCAATTCACTATCTCATCTTTCCTTATTTCTTCACAATTTATTCGCCATCATTTTTCTTCACCAATTCCATTCCTAATTACCCCTGGATGGATACCTAGATCTTCCCAAAAGTGAAGCACCCAAATATCTCTCAACCAAAGACACTCATATTTCTCCTCTACTTTCCTTCCTTTTCTTATCCCCTTCTCTCCTAGTCATAAAACCCCTATAAAGCCTTCCCCAACCTTTGAACGGATATTAGCTATATTTCTTGGCCCTTCTTTCATCCTCAAATTGACCCACCTATCTTCCCCGAACCCCTTTGTCTTGAAGGAGACTAGGAGATCGGGGAGGGACTTCTGGTCTTCTTGGAGCCCATGGAAGGTCTAGGGCATCTCCTTGGTGATCTTGCAAAGCCATATGAGGAGCAAATTCATGATGGTTAGAGGTATATTGGTTTTCCCTACTATGATTGATTTTCCTTATTGTACTTGACATCATGTGTAAAATCTGATTTATCACCCTCTTTTCCATGTATAGTCTATATGTTTGTCTCCAACCAATGGTAATGAGTCATCTCCTAGTCTCTATTTCCTTTATACTCATCTTAGGTTGGATACATTTGACTTTAATGGTGATGATCCTGGATGAGGGTCCTACTTCTCTTCCTCCCAAGTTTTAGCTCTTTTATCTCAGTTTCATATCACAAATCTATTGTGATGGTTCTTTGACAGTGTGAAACATTGGTTTTTGAGTTCAAAAAGGAAGATCTATCTCCCTATCTACTCTGCTCGAAATATTCTAGGTTTGGTACTTGCAAACAAGGAAGAAGGATAAAGAAGTTGTGATACCCAATTTAGCCTCTCCATCTATTCACATATGTCATGCTTGCAAAGGGTATTTTAGGGATTCATATTTTTGTTTGGCTTTCCTTGGTCACATTATCGTGAGAGAGAGTCTAGCCAGGTGGCTAGCCTCAGTTGGATCATCCCAGTGTGACCCCACCACCAGTTGGGATAGAAGGCAATTCTTGCATGGATTTTATCCAAGTTTTGATTAGCTTAAACTTGTTAAAATCTTAACTAATTCAGACTATGTTAGAAAAATATAATAAAAAAAGTTGGAATTGACAAATTTTCTCTTCATGATGTCATGATTTTACTATTTAATTCCAAACTAATAAATACATGTTTTTAGGATCTTTCAAATTATATTAATTTTATAAAATTCATATTTCATAATATATAAGTTAGAAAAATAAAATAAAATAAAATAAGATATGAAATTGAGAGAGTATAGTCTACCTGGTGGAATAGTTTTTATGACCTAAATTAGTAATAATGAAAAGATGATTTTTGAGGTTTATGTATTTGATGTGAAGTTAACCCTAATACCATATATGATTTTAGTAGGTAGTTGGTGACTCTAATGCGGAACTAGGGTTGACTCTAGATACAAATACTCTTGATATAAGGTATGTTGCACTCGTTAAACATATTGAGAAGTGATATATTTTTCTCTCTCTTGATGGATATTGTATTATCTTACTTCTAAATTGATAATCACCTATGTTTCTCTTTCTTGATCTACTTGAAGACTCAAAACCCTAATTTTTTGTCAACATATATCTCTTTTGAGATTGTTTTTGAAAGACAAATTTTAATTGTTTATCTTTTATCATTGAAATTGTTGGACCGTAGTTTACTGGGTCCTTTGACCTCACTTTTTAGTGTATGGATGTTTTCATCTCTCATATTTTGAATCAAGATTTCTTATTCTCTTGTTACGCATTATGTGGTGACTATTAGTATATGTGAAATATGTGGATTTATCTATGGATATATAAATTCCCATACTTGATAAAGCAAAGTTGATTATTCCTACAAGTAAAATTATTAGGGAAGATGGGTATCATGTCATGATTAGAGCATGTGTGTATATGTTCTTTCTCACCTCGTATGGAAGGTATATGTATTATTTCCTACCAACATGTTTCTATTGTGTTAGTATTGTCACATGCAAAACACATGGATGCCTTGATCTTATTTTTCATCTCCTTATTAAATCTTGATTAAACTTATTTCTTGCCTCTACATTTGTGCAGATATAGTAGACCAAAATTATTTATAGTATCAATACCTATGCACCACCATAATATTTTGGGTTCAACTTTCCGCCCCGAGTATGCCTTTACACTCGTCTTATATATATATATCTTGGACACTCCTTTCCACCAAGGGTGCACCTTTCCACATGACTTAGGCTTGAGATGTTATGAGTATCATCCCTACTTAAATAATATCATTGGAATTGTTTCATCATGCTCTTCTTATGTTTGTAATATTATTTATGTGACATTGACTAAGGCAAGAAACTCTCTTATTAATTATCTTCTTTGCATGTTCTATCTAATATCCATTTAGATTTTCTATTTCCCTCTTTGTTTGAGAAGCCTTGCTAAAGTTTATTGATGTCCTTTTTTCCTAATATTACTCTGGCCCTATTTATATACATGTATCGACATTTTTTTGGGTCACCCAAGAGTGTTGCCCTTTTTCTTACTTTTCAAGAATAAGGGGTAGACCCAATGCCACACCTGTATATAGTCCAAGAAGGAATGGGTCAACACGGCCACATATAAAGTACAAAGAAAATAGAAAAAGAGGACTACACAAGGAACTAGGAATTCTTTCTATACAAGAAATATGTATCGTTGGTGATATATTTCCTACAGATATAAGAATCAAGAACTAAATCTTCAAAAATAATTCTATTCTTGTAACTCCAGATATGATAAAGAATAGTGAGGCACACCCGTTTAGTATACTTATTACTCTAATTAAGAAAATCCTTCACATTATTCCAGATGCTGGGGATAGTTCTATAAGAAACAACATAATCCCAGATCATTTGAGCAAAATGCAGCTAAAGAAAATATGTGCATCCTCCCCATGCCTTCTACAGAAGAGGCAGAATGAAATGATATTGATGCCATTATTTATAAGGAAATCCATAGTAGGCAAGCATTCTGAGAAAAGCTTGTAGGCATGAAGTTTAAATCTCATTGCACGCCTTTGTTTCCAGACCCAATCATCCCACTTGACTTCAATATTTTTATTCCTACATAGTTCCCAGGCCATTCTCAGATTAATCTTCTTCTCATCATTCTATAGAATAGAATCCTCTTCAGTACTAGGTGAATAGTTAGAGATGAGAAATATATTCAAACTAGAGCATCTTCTGTTATTAGGGATATTCCACTGGCCATTAGAAATAATAGTATCTAGATGAGCCATTTTACCTTTCCCCAGCTTCAAATAAGAGTTGGTATCACATGATTCATCCAAACATTGATGACCCTTTAGCCACAGATCATTCCAAATAGTAATTTTATCACCTTTCCCCAGAATGAACTTAACATCATTAAGAACTTCCTCTTTAATAGTAAGAATCTTATTCCAGAACCAGGAATAATTTGGGGACTGAGTAGCTCTCCAAATGGTATTCTTTAACAGATACTTACCATGGATTCATCAGACCCAAATAGATTCTTTCATATCAATCAGACTCCAGAGGTTAGAAATAAGGCCAACCTTGTAAATTTCTATAGATTTCCTAACATTAAGACCTCCCTCTATTTTTGGTTTACAAACTTTCTCCCATGCCTTCAAATGAATATGAGATTCTTCTATGGTGTCTCCCCAAATAAAATTCCTACATATTTTGTCAATCTCCTCATTGATGATGCAAGGAAGGGGAAAAATGCTTACCCAAAACTGTACAATGGAAGTTAAAGTAGATCTAACAAGTTCTACTTTTCTAGCACAAGATAGGGATTTTGATTTCCAGGAGTCCATTCTATTCTTCAATTTGTCAATCAAGGGATAACAAAGCTTTTTGGTGAGTCTTCCCCAAAAAAGAGGAACTCCTAGATAAGTAGCAAGGAGATCATTCTTAGTAATGTCCATAAATTCAGAAAACCCAACAACATCAACCAATTTACTAAATAAAGCCACACTCTTAGCCTGATTGAAATTCAGACCAGAGAGAGTTCCAAAGGTATCAATAATATGCTTGAGGCATTCAAAATTCTTGAAGCTAGCTTCACCAAAAATGATAAGGTCATTGACAAAGATGACATGTGAAACCTACCTACTTGGGATAACACCCATCAGAGTGAACTTTTTAGTTACCACATGATGATTTATAATGCTTGAAAAACCCTACATACAAAGAACAAAGATAAGGGGGCAAGAGGATCTCCTTGTCTTAATCCCCTAGAAGGTTTAAAAGCTTCAGACGGTTGCCCGTTAATAAGAATTTGATAAGTCACTGAATCAAGAATATTGTAAATCCAGTTACACCAGAAACAGGGGAAACCCATTCCTTCCATGACACACATGAGGAGTCCCATCTTACATAATCATATTCCTTAGTAATATCTACTTTGATACAAAACTTCTTACAATAAGTGCTTTTGTTGAAATTACATAAGAGCTCATTAGTCAACATGATAGAATCTTTAATGTTTCTACCTCTAACAAAGGTGAATTGACTGATATCAATAATGTCAGGTAGGACACTGCTCATTCTATTAGCTAAGACTTTAGAGATAAATTTTTGAACAAAACACATGGCTATAGGATGCCAATCTTTTATAGTGTTCGCATTTTTACATTTGGGAATCAAGGTGATAAAAGTCCTATTTACCTCTTTCAGAATTCTACCTTTCTTGAAGAAATCCAAGACAACTTTAGAAACAAGATCACCCACCATTTACCAAGATTCTTTGAAGAAATGAGCATTAAACCCATCGGGCCCAGGAGCCTTATCAAAATTAGCTTCCTTGATAACAATATCAATCTCCTCACTGGTAACTTCTTTTAGGAGATGATTACTATGGTCCTTAGTGAGAGAGGGAAGAGTCCATTCCTTATCCCAACTTATCTTAGAGTGATTAGATTCTGTGAAAAGCTCAGAATAGAATTGAAGAACATGGGCTTTTATGGAATTGGTATCAGAAATTTTGTGACCATTGATATTAAGACAAGAAATGGTGTTCCTTTGCCTTCTCATTCTCAAGGAATTGTAAGAATACTTGGTATTTCTATCCCCATTCTTTAACCAAAGAGCTCTTGATTTTTGCCTAATGAAATCTTCTTCCCCTTCCAAAGCTTTTAAAGCCTTAGTTCTAGCAATATTAGCCAAATCCCTAAGATATTCATCCATGGGATCCATATCAACATTATTCTGAGCAGTAAGACCTTCACCTTCCAAACGCCTAGCATTGTCAATAATGTTACCATCTTCATCTTTATTCCAAACAATAATCTTTTGTTTCACCTCTTTAAGCTTTTTAACAACTTTGAACATAGGACAACCTTTAATATTAATATTCTAAGCATCACTAACCACATCTTTGTACTTATCTTTATCTCTCCATGAGTTAATGAATATAAAGGGTATATGCTTATTTCTACTCTTAAGTTCAAAACTAATTCTTATAATGTTGTGTTCACTAAAAAAAGTAGAATAGATCTCCCCTACATAATTTGGCCATTCATCCAGAAATAAATTTTTGAGGATAATTCTGTCAATTTTTGAGGTAGTAAACTCACTTCCTTCTTATCTATTATACCATGTAAACATATGTCCTTTCATATCAGCTTCAAACATGACTTGATTCAACATGAACTTATTAAAGTCATACATGGAAATATAAGAAGGATTAGCTCTTCCAATGCGTTCAGATACTTCCCTAATAGCATTAAAATCCCCTGCCAAAATCCATGATTCACTCATATTACAGGAAATATTTTTAAGATCCTCCCACAAAATACCTCTCTGTCTATCATCATTCGAGCCATAGATGGTAGTAGTAAAAAAGACATTATTATTATAGATTTTGATATGGATGTATTGATCAGACTCACTTATATAGGTGATATCAACTCTAGTAGGATCCCAAATAATGAAAACTCTCCCTAAGACAAGAGAGTTATGATTAGACAACAACAAATGATTAGGTCATATTCTCTTCAATGTCATACACATCTTTTTCCCATGAATCTTAGTTTTAGACAGGAAAATAATAGGAGAATTAATTCTATTTAACTCCTTTTTAACTCTACTCTGATGAGACCTTTTGTTAAGGCCCCTTACATTCCAACAAGTTATTAAGATATCTTCTTCCATCATTGAACACTATTAGCTAGAATGCTTGTAGCTTCAGAAACATCTACCTCATCAAAATCACAGATTTCCAGTTCTTTGAATTTGTTTGGTGATAACAGCCTAACATCTTTTGATAAGATACTCTTTGCCTTGGTTTTAGTAGCTCCTCTTGGTGGTGCTTTATATATAGAAACCTTTTGGAATCCTTCCTCATACACCTTGGTATGACTCATATCAAGACTTGGAGAATTATACTGAGAGTCTGAATACCTTCTAGGCTTGTTAAGGCTTTCAATTTTACAAAGATGAGAACCAGAATGGGAATCGTTGTCTTCAATGTAACATGAATAGCTAGAACTTTGACAGTAGAATCATAGAACTCCTGATGCAAATTATCTATCTCTGGCTGAGCCTTTAACTCTTGCTCATTTAGCTTCCTGATAACTTCATCTATATTATTTTCAATAATATTTGAGTGAGTATTCGTCTTCTGAGAAGTATCCCTCACTTCCACAGACACTGAAGAGCAATGGATTTTCACAGCTTTTGGTATCCACTTTTCCTTCTCTTTAGATGGACGATCCTTCTATATGACTTTACTTTGACAAGAAAACATTTGCATTAGGACATGATTTGCTATCATGATCGAAGGAGTTACATACAGAGAAGTTGTTTGGAATCCATTCGTACACAACATCAATCACATGTATCGACATTTTCTATACTAACAACATGCACTTTGTCTTCTTTTGTGGGGTATACTTCCAACCCGTGATAACATCAGGTTTCATGCATATTTCATGGCTCTTTCATATATTAAAATCATTTGATTTGAGGTTCAGATCTCCATTTTTGTTCATTTTGTTCTTAAATTACCAAGTACTTAGTTTTAACCAAGTTTCTTTGAAAATTGTAGGAATTCAACTCAAAATCCTTGAGACGATGACATAATCATCAAAATTTAAGAATGATCATTTATCAAGCATCAACCTTGACAAGTTCCCATAGCTCATCAACCTATTAGGTCGACATTTTACCCTTCTTCCAGAGATCTATGGATTCACCCGTCGATCTTCTGACCACCGATAAGAAAGAGTGATGGATCTAAGGTTGATATAAGACAAATAAGAGACCAACAAAGTTTCATTGAGCTCAAATCCATCAATCTCATTATTTACTCCCTTGTCCTCGAAGGGAAGGTCTGGTATCCTTATCTGAAAAAAGGCAAGTCATATTATATCTCTTATAGTGGAATATAAGGAAGGTTCCATGAATGCAAAATCCTAGAGGTTGACCTCTCTAGGTAGTGGATGCACACTCGCCTAGTTTAGAGTTTGGAACCACTATACATAGCATGCGTTCTTGTTCTTATTCAATCTCTTGCATCCTTTCTATGTATGTTTAATTGCACTCAAATTCTATATTTGCAACCTCCTCTCTTGAAGTAATTTGAAGTTCTAATGAATTTGGTTCAAGTGTTTTAGCTATTTTCAACCCTCCCTTATAGAGACCATCCAAGATCCAAGAAGTAGAGCATGTCTTCTCCAAGCATACTTACACAAGTAGGAGAAGATGGGTGATTATCAAGGTGGTAGATACCTCATCAACATTCCAATCTTAGATGGGATCAACTTCCTCTATTAGAAGATAAGGCTACAATTCTATATTCAAGGATCAAGTCTTGAGCTATGGAGAATGGTAAACCTTATATACAAGCTACCAGAAACAAAGATAGAAGAATGGGATGAAGCTAATTGGAAGAAAGCAACCTTAAATGGTAGATCCATCAACATTCTCTATGCCTCCATTTCCCCCCATCAAGATAAACCAGATTACTTCATGTGATACGTCCTATGAGACATGGAGAAAGCTATGTGTAACTTATGAGGGGAAAAACAAGTGAAGGAAAGTAAAGTCTACATGCTCAAAGGGCTTCTTGGAAACTTCAAGATGGGAAAGGAGGAAAGGGTGGCTGATATGTACTCAATGATGAATACTATTGTAAGTCTTCCTATCCTAGGTCATTATATGGATAGAGGAGAGATCAACTCAAAGATCCTTAGAACTCTCCCCAAGAGGTGGAAATCCAAGGTGACTTCCATTGAAGAAAGTAAGAGCCTTGTTGTAATTCCCATTGAAGAGCTCATAGGAAATCTACAAGACCATGAAGTTACATTTGAAAAGCAAGATAAAGAAGAAAGAAAAGAAGAGAAAGAGCTCAAGAGAATGAAGAATGCTGAAATCAAGTCCAAGTAGAAGCTATTATTAGTCAAGATTCTCCATCTTCTCAAGTTTAAGAAGATGCCATGTATTCCAAGGGTAGATTCTATGAAGGAAAGTATTCCTCCTCTACCCGGTGCTTCAACTATGGAAAGAAGGGTCACTTCAAGGAGGATTTCCCACAAGGAAAAAAGACCCATCATCACAAGAGAAGGGAAGAGAAGTACAAGAAGAAGGAGAAATGGAACAAAATCTCTAGTGACTCCTCCAACTCAAGACCAAGTGGAGGATCTAGATCTAGCTCTAGTGAAGACAAAGAATGTCATTTTCTCTCTCATGGCAAGTGTAAATGAAGACTCAAATGAGGTAAATATAAACTTTTTAAATAAAGAATCTTTAATTGCAATTATTCATGCTACTCATGCCTCTCTTAAGTATATGAAAAAGAAAAAGAAAAAGCTTGCTAGAATGGCTGATAACTTGCATGAAGAAAAAGATGATCTTGAACATGGTAAAATTTTCTTGCAAGATGAAAAGAATGCCTATCTTAGTCAAGTAGACTCTCTTAAAATTTAAAATGCTGATTTTCTTCATAAGATTAGATTTCTAGAATCTCAACCTCTTATTCCTAGTTCTAATGAAGAGCACACTAAAATTGTGAATTCTCTCATGCTTGATATTGATGTTCTTAAAATTGAAAATGGGGACAAAGATTTTGTTTTGAAAGGAATAGAATCTGAAAACAATGTTTATCTTTATAAGATTGCTTTACTTGAAAATGAATATGCTTCGTTGCTTGCTTAAATCAATGGTATTAAATCTTTCTCTAGATCTACTAGTATAGAGAATAATTTTGTTTCTCTTCATATTGAAAAAGATTCTCATATGACAAAATCTCTTTGCTTAGAAACCAATCTTTTGCATGTTAGAGATAATATCAATCACTTGTCTTCTACCATTACTTCTCCTATGCATGACACTCATAGTTTGAGGTCCTCTTTGAAAAGACTCTTAGATGATAAACAGAATCTTAATCAAATCCTAGATCATACTACCAAACAAATGGGCAGAAATGATAGGACTTGCCAGTAGACAAAGGAACAACAAAAACAAAGGACCTCCAATTTTCAGTGAAGAATCCTGTAGTTCCAAGGCTATGAGATCATGTAATCATTTCAATGAAATTGGTCATTATTCTACACATTACCCTTTTAGGAAAGCACCCAAGAGTAATAGGATCCTGTAGTTCCAAGGCTATGAGATCATGTAATCATTTCAATGAAATTGGTCATTATTCTACACATTACCCTTTTAGGAAAGCACCCAAGGTGGTAGATACCTCATCAACATTCCAATCTTAGATGGGATCAACTTCCTCTATTATAAGAGAAGGCTACAATTCTATATTCAAGGATCAAGTCTTGAGCTATGGAGAATGGTAAACCTTATATACAAGCTACCAGAAATAAAGATAGAATAATGGGATGAAGCTAATTGGAAGAAAGAAACCTTAAATGGTAGATCCATAAACATTCTCTATGCCTCCATTTCCACCATCAAGATAAACCAGATTACTTTATGTGATACGTCCTATGAGACATGGAGAAAGATATGTGTCACTTATGAGGGGAAAAAACAAGTGAAGGAAAGTAAAGTCTACATGCTCAAAGGGCTTCTTGGAAACTTCAAGATGGGAAAGGAGGAAAGGGTGGCTGATATGTACTCAATGATGAATACTATTGTAAGTATTCCTATCCTAGGTCATTATATGGATAGAGGAGAGATCAACTCAAAGATCCTTAGAACTCTCCCCAAGAGGTGGAAATCCAAGGTGACTTCCATTGAAGAAAGTAAGAGCCTTGGTGAAATTCCCATTGAAGAGCTCATAGGAAATCTACAAGCCCATGAAGTTACATTTGAAAAGCAAGATAAAGAAGAAAGAAAAGAAGAGAAAGAGCTCAAGAGAATGAAGAATGCTGAAATCAAGTCCAAGTAGAAGCTATTGTTAGTCAAGATTCTCCATCTTCTCAAGTTTAAGAAGATGCCATGTACTCCAAGGGTAGATTCTATGAAGGAAAGTATTCCTCCTCTACCTGGTGCTTCAACTATGGAAATAAGGGTCACTTCAAGGAGGATTTCCCACAAGGAAAAAATACCCATCATCACAAGAGAAGGGAAGAGAAGGAGAAATGGCATAAAATCTCTAGTGACTCCTCCAACTCAAGATCAAGTGGAGGATCTAGATCTAGCTCTAGTGAAGACAAAGAATGTCATTTTCTCTCTCATGGCAAGTGTAAATGAAGACTCAAATGAAGTAAATATAAATTTTTTAAATAAAGAATCTTTAATTGCAATTATTCATGCTACTCATGCCTCTCTTAAGTATATGAAAAAGAAAAAGAAAAAGCTTGCTAGAATGTCTGATAACTTGCATGAAGAAAAAGATGATCTTGAACATGGTAAAATTTTCTTGCAAGATGAAAAGAATGCCTATCTTAGTCAAGTAGACTCTCTTAAACTTTAAAATGCTAATTTTCTTCATAAGATTAGATTTTTAGAATCTCAACCTCTTATTCCTAGTTCTAATGAAGAGCACACTAAAATTGTGAATTCTCTCATGCTTGATATTGATGTTCTTAAAATTGAAAATGGGGACAAAGATTTTGTTTTGAAAGGAATAGAATCTGAAAACAATGTTTATCTTTATAAGATTGCTTTACTTGAAAATGAATATGCTTCGTTGCTTGCTTAAATCAATGGTATTAAATCTTTCTCTAGATCTACTAGTATAGAGAATAATGTTGTTTCTCTTCATATTGAAAAAGATTCTCATATGACAAAATCTCTTTGCTTAGAAACCAATCTTTTGCATGTTACAGATAATATCAATCACTTGTCTTCTACCATTACTTCTCCTATGCATGACACTCATAGTTTGAGGTCCTCTTTGAAAAGACTCTTAGATGATAAACATAATCTTAATCAAATCCTAGATCATACTACCAAACAAATGGGCAGAAATGATAGGACTTGCCAGTAGACAAAGGAACAACAAAAACAAAGGACCTCCAATTTTTAGTGAAGAATCCTGTAGTTCCAAGGCTATGAGATCATGTAATAATTTCAATGAAATTGGTCATTATTCTACACATTACCCTTTTAGGAAAACACCCAAGAGTAATAGGGCTTGGGCTACTAAGATTACCCCTCAAGACCCAAAAATATGATTGGGACCATTTAATCTCTCTTCTTGTAGGTATCTTACTAATGGATTGAGTTGAGCTATTGATTTACAAATTTATCTCTCAATCAACATAAAATAATAAAGGTGAGATGTGTATGGGGTGGAAACAAGTGAAAAAAATGGTAATAATAGAGGTAATGTTGTTCTTGCTCATATCCAGTCACAGTGTGCTTTTGCCAAGTTACTATGCACTATACCTATGGTTTTTGAGTCAAAATTGGTATATTGTGATTCTCATCAATTTCTTTCTTAAAATTGTTCTTTATTCTCATAGTCCATTACTAACTTTCTTATACATGATTGGATATGGTTTATATTTTTTTCATGCCTCCAGATGTGTTTTTCTAAAATATATGTGCTTTGACTACAACTGTTGTCGGCCGAGTTTGTCCTAAATGAAATTCAACTGACAAGCACCAATGGTTGTTGCCAACATCTGTTGTCAATCGAGAAGTTCAACACAGAAACTCAATCGAAAACACTATAAACATAATATACAAATAGCTTTTTGGATGAGAATTTCCCTCTCAACTATACTTTATCAACCAATTGCTTTATTCTATGGCACTCTACTTGGTACCTCTATATGTGCATATTGCCAAGCTTTAAAGTTCCTATCTTGTATACAACTATATCTCTCTAACTGATCTAAAATTGTATCTCTATATCTTGTAATTACTTGTCTGGAGTTGTTATTCATGTTTTGATCATGATCTGTTTGAATCTCTTGGTCATAATATAAATTGCTTCCATTGTGCTCTAACTTGCTAGATCTATATAGTAGTATATATTTTGATGCAACCTGAGGTTCTTAGTGGTAATCATCTTTTTGTAATGATGCATATTTACTAGTGAGATATATCCTTTCATGTTTCTGAAATCACATCTCTCTTTGTTTGGATTTTTCTCCATCTAATCATAGATTGTTCTTTAACTTGTGCATCTTTTGATATGATCTTGATCCTACTAGTAGTCCTAACTTGTGATATCATCTACTAGTAGTTCTTATACAAGTGGTTCTAGCCTTGTTCATATTTTGGTATTCAATTATATGCTATGCTTGTATCTTATTTCATACATACTCAAGCTTGTCCCTTGACTTGCATATCTACTATCTTGAGTTGCTTGCATAGCCTTACCTTGTTATTTTCTAGAGATGCATCTAGGGCTGATCTAATGCATGCCTTGTTTTTCTTTATATGCTTTTCTTGGACAAGCGACTAGTATTTTCTCTTCTACTCTCGTTTCTAACTTATGATATCTCATTTTACTAACAAGTTGTGTTTTTATCTATTGAACCCCCACATTTTTTGAATGAAAAATGGGGAGAAGACATGTATAATGTAACAGGGAGAACACATACATGTAGAAGTCATATATTAGTGGAAGACATATTTCTATAAATTTTATGAAAGCTAAACATGTCCACGCATGCTTGAGCAAAAAAAAACAAACAAACATGTAGGAGAAATAACATAAATTAAGGGGGAGTATGAGAAATCCATAAGCATCAATTGAGGGGGAGCATATGAAATCAATTACATTGAAACCCTTAGGTTTCTCCAAAGGTATTATTTTACTTAAATGCTTTCAATAAATTTATAGAATGGTTTGTCATCTTAAAAAAGGGGGAGAATGTTGACTCCAAGCCTAATTGACTCTTAAAGTCTAATGGACTAAACCCTTGTTTTGATGATGACTAACCATTCCACTTATTTGTGTCATATTTTTTTTCTTCTGCTTGAGTGATTTTAGATTAGGTATAGACACTCTTTAAATGCCCTAACTTGCATATCCTAACCTAGAGAAAAACAAGTCAAAACCAATGTAAGTAAAATTTTGTGGTAAAGGCATCTAATACATTAGAATCATGTTATAAATCAACTGCAATGATTATGACTTGTAATTAGCTTAGAAAAAACCAAGATCACTTAAATTGAATATTTAAGCACTTTTATGGCACTTTTGAAAATTTATCACAGGGACCTTTTTCGACTGAGTTTCATCAAGGATAAAATCAACCTGTCACCCTTGAAGGATCTTGGGAACTGCCAAGAGTAGCTAAGTTTTCTCAAGACAAATTCGACCGACACCTTGCACTGACCATTCAAATTTAAGCCATCGGTCGAGTTTCATCGATGATAAACTCGACCGACACTTCAAATTTGATTTGTCTCATAGTGCCATTGGTCAAGTTTCCAAAAAGTAAACTTGACTGACCACATTGTATGGAATGTGCAAAAAAGTGTTACTAGTTGTTGGAGTGTTTGCAAAACTCAAAAATAATCTGTTGCAACACCCCAAATAAATAGAATTCGTCCTTAAGTGCTTATACATGCTAGTAGACATCCTCAACTATAAATAGGATCCCTTGGGATTCATCCCATGGTTATCCAAACACTATGAAGGTCCCTATATTATAGTTGAGTGCCTCCAAGAGTCTCCTTCCACTCTTATTCTTAATCACTTGCTACATCATCAGAGTGAGTAAGAGATTTATAAGAGAGATAGTCCTACATGTATGTCTTGTGTGGCTATGACTTCCTATACCTCCCAATCTCTCTTTCTACAATGAAGATGAAGATTCTCTCTCTTAGATAAGAGAGGTAAAGAATAAGAAGGGAAGGAGTGCCTTGGTGGAATCTTCTCCTTGGCGAAGGTGAAGTCAAAGTCAGAAGATACTAGAAGAGTGAGTAATTCCTTCAAGGCGGAAGACTTGTTGAAAGAGTGGGTAAGTGCTTGGTGAAGGTAGACGACTCGCTGCAAAAGTGCATAGATCCTTGGTGAGGTTGAAGACTCTTGGTCTTAGATAGGGAAGTCCTTTGTGAGATTATTGGCTCCCTTGTCCTCAAAGGGAAGTCTGGGTATCCATGTCCCTAAAAAGGCTGATTGTATTGTATCTCTCATAATGGAATATAAGGAAGGTACAATGGTTGCAAAATCCTAGAGGTTGACCTCTCTAGGTAGTGGATGTACACTATCCTAGTTTGGAGTTTAGAACCACTATACATAGCTTGTGATCATGCTCTTATTTGATTTCTCATCCTTGTTATGAATGTTTAGTTGCACTCAAATTCCATATTTTCAACCTTATCTCTTGAAGTAATTCGAAGTTCTAATGAATTTGGTTTAAGTGTTTTAGATCTATTTGACCTCCCCTTCTAGATCCCATCCAAGATCCAACAATCATCGACCTGAAAGGTTTTCATTTTTCCTTGAAAGATAAGGTGTTAACATGTTACCTATTACAAAATGGAATCACCACTTGGCAACAATTATATGAAGCTTTTGTTAACACATTCTTTCCCATATAGAAGACTCTTAGATGCAAGCAAAAAATCATTGTATTTCAACAAAAGCCTACTTAGAACTTGTACAAGGCTTGGGAGAGGCACCAAGAATATTTGTGAGATTGCCCACATCACAATTTTGATGAAGGTTTTCGTATCATCATCTTCTATGAAGGGTCTACTTTGACTGAATGGACATTTCTTAGCACCGTAGCATGAAGTGATTTCAAAAAACATGATGCTAAAACTACTAAAGAAATCATTAAAAATATGACCGTGTTACAAGATGGAAGGGACTACAAAAGAGGTTCTGTCATAAATGCATCCACCATCAATACTTTCTCTAGCTAAAAGCTTCTTGAACATTTAAATAATAAACTAGATAGGATAGCAAAAGATGCACAAAACCTAAAAGAAGCAAACTCTCAATACCGTACTGAAGCGGTAGTAAAATGTGTTACTTGTAGAGAAGGCAACCACTACATAGACCATTGCATCTATACCCACGAGTCAGAAGATCACCAAATGAACCCCATGGAGAATGTGTTTTATGCTAGTTATAAAAGACCTGACCACCCAAGTTTTTCATATGGAAATACCTCACCTACAGAAAACTCTTTTCAACTGAACCAAACACCTTAATAGAGAGACATAGGACAAGATATAGGAAGAGGAAATCCTCCATGGTTCCCACAAAATAAACCATCACAACAAAAAGCAATTTTAATGGACAACCAAGAGGAAGCTTGTTCGAACAACAACATAACTCCATAAATAAATTAAATTCTATTATTGAAAGATTGGGAGAATGCATGGTGAGTAATAGTAACATGATGTCAAGTATGCAAGAACAATTAGGGAATGTAAACACTCAAATTAGTGACCTAAAAAAACATAACATGATGATTGACCAACAACTGGTCTCTATAGATGCATAAATAAAAATTTCACAATGGTAGTTTCCCTCAAGTACTAAACAAAACCCAAATAGTTAAAGTGCAAATATAGAAACACTCCAATCTAGAATCAATTTAGATAAATCACAAGTTGTCCTACATGCAGTTGAAGATAGTGATGATCTGATCAACCCCGAGGAAAGAGAAGTTCCCACAACCAAGAAATCTCGACGAATGATTAAACCTATCCCATCTAACAATACATTGAAATTCTATCTTGGGAAACTTTTCCTCACTATTTCATTAAATCTCAACTTGAGAAAAGATACACTAAAGTCCTAGAGACCATAAGAATATACATGTAGATGTCCTGATTCTAGACATCATTGAGAAATGCCTACTTATGTCAAATTTCTAAAGGATTTCATCACCAAAAAAAGTGAGGAATAAAAGTAGTGAGTATAGAATTTTGAGAGTTGTGCCATGCTTCTAGTCAATAGTGCTATAAAAATAGTGTATTGTTGTGATCATGATCACATATATATTAGTTTTACTAAACTCTAAGATCAAGAATACATTCCCCGATTCCAATGGTGTTTACTAAAGGTATAGTAACCATGGCAGTGGTACTTAGGATGTGCAATCACGTCTCTAAAACCAACTGGTTTAGAATGCATGGACCATTCACCCATTTAGAGGACTGATATTTAGATGACGCAAAAAGAAGGAATTGATATCCACAAGCCTTCTACCTACCCATTCCATTCACCATCACCAATAATTTGACAAGAGTGAATGCTACTTTGAAAAGTGAGATATATGTCATAGATAATCTATGAATAAAACAAAGAAAGATCTTTTAAATGTTGATGTCTTTAGAGAGTTAGATGTCTTTATGTATTAGTAAATGGTTACATTAAGAGTTGATATAATTCTACTACTTATACTTGCAAATGACGCTAGGGTTTCCTAGCCGTGGCAGTGGTCGTGGAGGCCGTGGCTCCGGACGTGGAACTCCCCGTGATCTCTCTATCACTGATGTTCTGGCATCGCCGGTGGATCCCAACTACCCCCTCCATCCTATGCTGCTCCTGACGTCCAGATGGACGCCCCCCCGCCGCAACAGAACCCTCGGTCATACAGAGAAGCAATGACCAGACGCTCTGCAAAGGCACCTGCTTCGCTCACTCATGTCTCTCCGGACCTGTTAACATCTACAGACATCCGCATAGACACCGCGGGCACGATTCCCACCATCTCCATCAACCCCACTATGATGCCGCCGCTGCTCAAACTGTGGAAGTTTGCCATTGTCATCAAAGTTATTGGTACCTCAGTGAGTTTCCACGCCCTCATGAACCGTATCCCAATCCTGTGGCAACTAACCGATGAATTCTGTGCCATTGATCTCGATAAGGGCTACTACATCATCCAACTCACCAACAATGATGACTTTGTCCGCGCTCTCACGGGAGGACCATGGATGATCTTCAACCATTATATCTCTATGCAATCGCAGTCTAAGGATTTCCGTCCCTCCGACCCGATCCCCCGGAAGCTGGTCGTGTGGGCAAGGATCCCCAACCTATCGATACACCTCTTCCAGAACCAACTACTGTCCAGTGTGGGAGACCTGATTGGCAAGACAATCAAGATCGATACCACTACTCAGTCCGGCCACCAGGGCAAATTCGCCCGCATAACTGTTGAAGTCGACACATCGACGCTGCTCCTGCCTGCAATCATGCTCAACGATGAGCGTTTCTGGATGGAATACGAGAACTTTCCGACCTTATGTTTGAAGTGCGGCCGCCTTGGCCACGTGGAGGGTGACTGCAAGTTTGCCCCCTGCTTCCCGAGTGTCGTGCCGCCCTCCTCATCCAATGTGACGCTGGCCTTGTCCTCGCCGTACTCCGATGAGATTCACGCTAAGATGCCAGAACATAAGGCCCCCAAGGGCAAGAAATCCCCTCCGGCTGCCGACGCGAGTGCGTCCAACAGAGCCAAGGAAGTGGCGGCCGAAAACCCTAAAGATGCACCCGTCGCCCCCGTGGTTGAAGACGCCGACAACAGCGGATGGGAAATGGTGGTCTCCTATAAACAAAAGAAGAATATTGGGAGGTCGAACCAAGACCCTACATCCCAGGTGGGTGGTCAGCCGCCATCAGCCCCTACATCATCCAAAGTGTCAACGCTGGGAGTGGGTGACAATTCGGTGATCACTTTGGTTGATGATGAGATCAGTGAAGGTCGGGTCAGCAACGCCTTCGTCGATTCCTTCAGGTTTCAAGCAACAACGGACCACAGGTCCCAGGCTGCAGACCCACAGAGTTTTTCTCTAGGTTCACAAGGTGCTGGTAGTGGGGTCATCCTGCGCAATCGGGGTGTAGTCTACCAAACAGTAAGCCCCGGGCGGGAGCACAAAAAAGGGAAGATTGCCCTCCTTGTGGGTAACGTCGACTTCACCATCAATACAAAGCGGTCTCTTAACGTAGTTGTGGAGGATGCAGACAGTGACTAGCCGATGGAGGCAGTAGCCGATGCGCCAGGTCTGCTGGATGCCATCAACTAATTCCACTCCCGACTACCATTCACTCTTCTCTATGTTTTCTGTATGACAAATATCATCTGCTGGAACATCCAAGGAGCTTGCTCCAAGGATAAATTGACCCTGTTGAAGGAATATAAAAGGAGATATAATCTCCAAATCCTAGTTATTGTTGAACCTCGCTATAGTGGTATTAAAGCTAATGGCATTATTAAGAAACTTGGGTACTCATCCTCTCATAGAGTTGAGGCGCTGGGCTTTTTTGGGGGCATATGGGTCCTATGGGACATTCACCATTGCACTATCGACATACTGTAGAGTCACCACCAATACGTGCACTGTCGGATCAATAATTCTTGGTTGTTAACCTTTGTATATGGTAGCCCGAATCCCCAAAAATGAGACCTTCTGTGGCATAGGCTCACAACTCTGTCATCCCACATCAATGAAGCCTAGGCTTTGGTGGGGGATTTCAACACCATGTAGGATACTTCTAAGAAAAGAGGCGGGCATGGTTTTGATAGACGTTCAAGCCTTAAATTTCATTCATTCCTTACTTCATCTGGTCTAAAAGATATGGATTCCTCGGGACATTGCTTTACCTATAAGAAAGATAGGCTTCTTGAAAAACTTGATAGAACCATTGCCAACGAGGAATGGTTATCAATGGAAGGGGGTATGGACGTTCAAGTACTCTCGCGTCTATACAGTGAACACAATCCTATTTTACTGTCTGGGCATCAACGTCATCGACGTGGCCATTTCTTTAAAACAAAGATGAGCTGGAATCTTATACCGGAATTCAAAGCTGACCTCCTGCCCGCGTGGGACACCGCACGTCCATACTTGGAGGCTCTGCCTACATTCACCACAGCTGCCATAAAATGGGAAGCTCACCATTTAAAGCAACAACACAAACGGAAGGACATTCTTCTGTGCAAGATTGATAGATGCCAGGTAGCATCTTACTCGTCTCCTTCTTCTATTTCAAACCAATTGCGTGCTATTGATCTCCAGGAACAACTGAGTACCATCCTCCTAAGAGAGGAAGCGGATTGGCAACAACGCGCGAACATCAACTGGCTTCAATTTGGTGACAGCAACAACAATTTTTTCACGCCTATGTCAAGTCTAGACGACAACATAACAAGATATCCAGTCTCCGCGATGCCAATGGAGACTGGATCACCTCCCCAAATCTCATTAAGTTGCATGTTCGGGACTTCTTCAGCCGTATGTTCTGCCCCCCCACCTCTAGGTCCTCGGATCGGGTGGCCATTTGCCAATACGTGGGTCAGTTTTGGCCCATTGCCCATGCTCATCTTCTTGGTCGTGTCCCTGAGGCTGAGGAGATCAGGCGTACCCTCTTCCTTATGGCCCCAGCTAAGGCTCCAGGCCCGAATGGTATTCATAACAGCTTCGTGCAAAATAATTGGTCTCATGTCGGTGACTCCTTTGTCACTGCTATCCAGAATTCCTTTACCAACAGTCGGGTGGATCCAAGTATTGCAGACTCCTTATTAGTTCTCATTCCAAAGGTGGTAAACCCTCAATGCTGCTCGGATCTTCGCCCCATCTCACTGAACAACTGTTGCTTCAAATTAATCTCCAAGATTATTGTGGAGCATCTCAAACCCTTTCTGAACGATTGGATCTCAGTAAATCAGTCTAGCTTCATTCCTGGTCACCGCATCAGTGACAACACCCTTCTTGTTCAAGAGGTAGTACACTCTATGAGAAATAAAAAAGGTAACAAAAAATGGGTGGCCATTAAGCTGAACCTCTCTAAGGCCTTTGATCGCATGAGCTGGCCCTTCATTGTTGACACACTCTCTAAAATGGAGATTCCTGAGAGCCTTTCCAAGTTGGTTATGTAGATTATCTCTCAAGGTAGTGGTGCGCTCCCGCTAGAGTCTTGCAACAAGTGCAATCCATGAGGTCGGGAGGCACGGGATGAGATGGGATCTTTGCTTTCGAAATTTGTATGGTCCCACACTAACTACCTACTTCTACTAAGACATTACACCCGCAAGCGCACGGGGTCGTGTCGTAGTATAGGTGAGGTGGCAAGTACGGGGTCGATCCGCGAGGATAAAGGGGGCACTAGAGTTAGATGGCGTGAGCAACGTTCCTAGTGCGGAGAGTAGGGTTTTTAGGGTTTTAAGGTTGATTGGTTGTTAATTACGCTAAGAGAGCAAGTATGAAAAGCAATATGAAACTAAGTTATCAAAAGACTAAATTAGCAATCTGAGTTAACAAGCTATCTAAACAAGAGCAAGAACAGACTATACTAGACTAAGCAAGAAACTAGCAATTGAGAACCTAAGTTAACCACTAATCAAGATCAAAAACCTAAATTACCACTTAGCTAACAAAACTAGGCAATTAACTAAGTTAACTAAAGCAAATGAACTACACTAGCATTAACAAGCAAACTAGGCAATTAGGGTTTTAAGCAATTAGATGAAGGAGGTGGGCCGTTTGGGAATGTGACCTTGACATTAGTTGGGGGATGTCACCATAATAAGCAATTAATATATCTCATTCTAGATTACCAAACCAAACAACAAGGTGGGTGCTATGAGAATGTACCCTAAGCTACTAATTGGAGAACTAGGGCTAGGTGTAATTCTCATAGGACGTACCAAGTCTAGGTCTCTAGGATAAGTGGTATTAGTCAATTGAGGACCAAGGGTAAGGATGGGAGTAGAGATGAGGGTATTTGACCTCATGCCACTAGCCACCTCAGCCTTTAGGAAATCCTAGGCAATTGCACTAATCACACTTATACTAGTCACTTAGAACTCACATTTGCATGTAGGAAGAAGGTGATTATGTAGGAAGATAGGGGGCTAGCTAGGGATCCGAATTAAGGACCTAGGAGCCAATCCTATGATAGCTACATAGAAACCAAAACATCCTAGAGACAAATGTCTTCAAACACCACAAGGCAAGCAATTAATGTAATTAAACAACAACCACATGCACAAGTAATGGGAAATGAGATATAAGCAAAGGCAATCATCATAGAAATTAAATATGTTCATTACAAATTATATTCCCCCAACATGGTATCAAAGTCACATTTTTGCCCCAAACAGCCCACCCAAGGGGGCTTAGCTATACATGATCAAACTAGGAAAAGAAGGGGATAGAAGAAGGGAAAACGCCATGAAGCTTGATGTAGTGGCCTCCTTCTTCACCTCCAAGAAGCTGCAGACGACCTCCCTCCTCCAAAGGTGCAGGGGTGCATGAAAATGGTGGAATGCATGGATAGAAACCTAGAGAAACTAGGTTTCTATGGTGGAAATGAGTGGAAAGTGGTTGGAAATGGGGTTAGATGCAAGGGAGTAGGTGGATTGGAGTAATGGAGGCAAGGAAGCAGCTAGGGTCGGATAGGGGTGCTCTATCTCGAGCCCTAGAAGCAACTAGTGCTTATATAGGGGCTAGGGCTAAGTGGGGGTATAATAGGAAAATCAGTGAAAGTTGTATAGGTTTTGGGGTGGTGGCACGGCCGTGTTGGGTAGGAGTGAGCATGGTCGCGGTGGAGGGGAACGGCCGTGTTGGCTAAGTGTTAATTTAACAGGTTGGTGGGTGAAAACGAAGGCTGGTGGCACGGCCGTGCTGGGAAGCACGGCCGTGTTGGGTACTAGGTAGAACGGCCGTGCTGGGTAGCACGACCGTGGTGGCGGAGTTGGGAGGAGGTCGTTCTGAGCAGCACGCCCGTTCCATCTTCATCCAGCATGGTCGTTTTGGTCAGCACGACCATGGTGTGGTCTCCGTAGCACGGCCGTGCTGGTCAACACGGCCGTGGTGACTGACTTGCTTGAACTTCCAAAATTTGTCGATCAACCTGTAATTCTGCTCAATTGCCAGCACGGCCGTTCCATGGCTCCACGGCCGTGCTGGGGTCTTCTAGTGCTAGCATGGCTTCAAACTTCATAATTCTTGGATGTTTTCGCTTGGAGACGATCCTTGGCCATTAAGGTAGGTTGGGGGATCTTTGGGGCCTCCTTTGGGTCCCTCCATCACACTCGTCCATCCATTGTGGTCCAAGTACCTGAAAAATAGTGCAAAGAACATCCATAAGCGTATTTGCAATGATAATCAAATTGGGGGAAGATACTTGTAATCTAACATGTTTAGATGCAACTTATATACAAAATGGCACAGGATGGAGCCCTAAAATAGGGCTGCATCACCACCCCAAACTTAAAACATACTTGTCCTCAAGTATGCTCCAACTTAATCTCTCTTTTCCGTTCTTTTCAACAAAAACAAATGACAAATGCAAAGCAACAGAAGATTATTGAATATATATGGTCTTGGAAATGACTAAGTGCATGTGTCTCACATCTCTCCTCTCCTTCTTTCACAACCCAATCATGAACTGAGCACTGAGCATACAAACTTCAAATATAAAGCATAGAAACACAAGTTGTCCATATGTCCTTTATGTCATTCCGGGTAAACCGTTTCATGTTGATGTTAATCACAGGTGACTAGGAGTGTTGTTTCTCTTTCATGCATTCGGTCTTATGCTTCAAACCACACTAGATGATCCACTTGGCTGTAGAAAGGGTAAAGTGAGCTAGATTTGATGTTTTCTAGCTCAATGGGTATAAAAGAAGAAGAAAGGGTTGCGGTAATATTTGGAGTGCTTTTACACACTCTTCTTTTCTTTATTTGAATGCTCTTAAATAGGAGCATCCTTTTATTTTATTTTTGCTTTTCTTTTTCTTTTTCTTTGCCCTTGGTATAGATAGGGCATATGGTGGATGGAGTGAAGCGGGGAGGTAAAGATGTGGCCACCCCAAACTTTTGGAGGTGGCCACGGCTAATATGTGCACTTTGGCATCTTTTTATGAGGCAGAGGGGTATGAAGATGGTGGAAGAAAAGTCAGATCAAAGAGGGGTCATCAATGTAGTTTTCAACATACGATTCCCTGCATGAAAGTTAATTCAACACTTCACCAAGTAATATCACATCACATGATAGAATTAACACAATATTCATATTTCTACCAAGTGATTCCATTGGCTTTAAGTGTTTGTCGCTTGCTCAATTCATGATTCAACCAACACATTCACAGACTTAAGAGATGTGGTTCACATGTAAAAAGTCACAAACAAGACCATATATCAATAAGATCTAAGAATGTAGCATGCATTTGTCACAAGAGTAAACCTATTCATTTCAAACATTGGAGATTAAGTCAAAACATCCTATCAGAGCAAGAATATTCAAATCTGGGCAAAATTGGCCAAAATGGTGCCAATTTTCACTAAATTGCATCTAAACCTACTTTAGGGAATTTAAAAACATAAAGCAACAAATCCTACTTAACATGCACAAGAAATTATCAAAAATTACGTGAGAATGCAATGCATAGTATGAAGAAGCAAAAATTTTGAAAAATTACTCAAAAATGCAGAAGTTAACTACACGAATGCGTGAATGCAAGTAGGCACACATGGTCAAGGTAATCGAGTATGGAATGTCAGTCAAACTATTTGATCATCTTGCAAAAATTTAGCACAAGGCACCTAGAGAAAAATGCGGCGAGAGAAGGCTTACCGCCCTACCACCCCAAACTTTTAAATCATGATCTCCTCATCATGAAATAGAATTTTAGACTAGTAGGGTAAAAAGGGTGTGGGGTTGTGAAAGGCAACCGACGAGAGCTGGAGTGGTCAATGTAATTTTAGGTGAGCAGGACAGGGCCACCACGGCCGTGCTGATCAGCACGGCCGTTCTGGACTTCTTCCTATAGCTCCTCCATTGATTTGCAATCTCTTCTTCCACTTTGACCTCCGCCTTGGCTAAACCCTTCAGTATCATCTTTCCTTTCTTGTGACTGTGCTAAAATGATTCACAAACAGAAAAACTATAAAGTATAGTGTGTGTGTGTGTTTCTTGGAAACCAAAAGAAAGTATAGTAAAACAAGGTTCGAGAATCTCAAACCACGTGGGTTTCCTCCCACTAGCGCTAAATTTATAGCCTTCAGCCGGGCTTGTTGCTCTTTTTCATTAATCAACCATTGTCCAAAAGCAAAATGTTTTCTTCCTCATCGTACACAATCCTCTCAAATGCCTGCATTGTCTCCCAAGGGTTATGTGAGTTTCTCAAGTGTTTTTCTTCATTTGTCTCTCCTCCGGGGTCATCATCATAGGCCTCAATGTAAGAATCCTCATCAACAAAACGTTTCAGCTCATTTAAGGTGACCTTCTTAGGCATCTTCCCTCTCATCTTCTTCTTGAGGGTGAAAACACCCTTATGGAACCTTACATCAGTTGGTACTTGCTTGATGATGGCAAGCAATGAGTTGTCTGCCTTGGTCAATCTTAAGACCTTCAAACTTTTCATGCCACAATTTTGCTTTCCCTTGAGGAATGGGTCTTCATAAGCATAAAAGAAAGGGGTTTCCATCCTGTTGGACACTTTCAATCCTAAAAATATCACATTGGGATATCTTGGATCAGCAACGGGAGAACTTGGTGGTGTCATATCAAAGGAAGATGGGACATAAGATATTATCTTCTCAAAATCTGCCAGGACTGTAGAATTTTTAGTGCACTTAGCACTCTCACAAGGACTTTGCAGCAGGGGTTCTCCATCATGATCTTCGTCTAATTGCTTCCCTCTCTTATTGATCTCCTCAACAACCTTGTCACACCTCAAGATTGAAATTGTATCCACTTGCCCATGGGGAAGAAGGAGAGCAAGTGATGGTTGTGGTGGTGTTGGTGGTAGTGGCAGATTAGGTTTGTGAAGGATGTAGGGAGGTTGTTGTGGAGGTGGGTGGTATGGGGGTGGTTCTTGGGATTGATGTTGTGGTGGTGGTTGTGAGGTGTGTTGGAAGTTATACGAGGGTTGAGGAGGTGGTGGATCATAGATAACTTGAGGGGAGCCCATATAACTATTTGCATTGTTTGGGTTGGCAATGGTTTGTGAAAGGGATCTTCCCTCCTCACAAAGGGCAAGTGAAAGGGAAATCTCATCCAGCCTTTGCTCTAGTCGATCAATGGTTTGTCCTTGAAAGGACACCTCTCTCTTCACTTCATCAAGGCTTCTCAACCTTGCAAGAACTTCTTCTTCAAACATGGAGCTATCTCTTGGCTCGCGGTCTCCTTGTGGTTCCCATGAGATGTTTGGACCATTTCTACATTCTGAAGTGCATGAGCTTGACATGGGGCTTTGGGTCGCATAAGATTGTAGAACCATGTCTCCACAAAGAGCCGCCATGGAGTCAGTAGAATGATGAGAAGAACCTCCCACATGAATCTGCATTAGATACAACATGTCTTCCAACATCTTCATCATGTAGGGCGGTTGAGGGATTGAAGGGGCTTGGGTATCTCGGTACACCATCTTGACTCCAAAGGGTTGCTTGTCACATGCACAAGGCACAACCAAATAGAAGAGGGCAAGTTAGAAAACCAAGATGCAGAAGTAACACAAAGAATAAATAATAGCAATGGTGAGGGCAAAAGGAAAGGCTAAGCTACACTATCTAACTAGGCCGAGCGCCTCTATCCCCGGCAACGGTGCCAGAAAGCTTGGTGCGCTCCCGCTAGAGGCTTGCAACAAGTGCAATCCATGAGGTTGGGAGGCACGGGATGAGATGGGATCTTTGCTTTCGAAATTTGTATGGTCCCACACTAACTACCTACTTCTACTAAGACATTACACCCGCAAGCGCACGGGGTCGTGTCGTAGTATAGGTGAGGTGGCAAGTATGGGGTCGATCCGCGAGGATAAAGGGGGCACTAGAGTTAGATGGCATGAGCTATGTTCCTAGTGCGGAGAGTAGGGTTTTTAGGGTTTTAAGGTTGATTGGTTGTTAATTACGCTAAGAGAGAAAGTATGAAAAGCAATATGAAACTAAGTTATCAAAAGACTAAATTAGCAATCTGAGTTAACAAGCTATCTAAACAAGAGCAAGAACAAACTATACTAGACTAAGCAAGAAACTAGCAATTGAGAACCTAAGTTAACCACTAATCAAGATCAAAAACTTAAATTACCACTTAGCTAACAAAACTAGGCAATTAACTAAGTTAACTAAAGCAAATGAACTACACTAGCATTAACAAGCAAACTAGGCAATTAGGGTTTTAAGCAATTAGATGAAGGAGGTGGGCCATTTGGGAATGTGACCTTGACATTAGTTGGGGGATGTCACCATAATAAGCAATTAACATATCTCATTCTAGATTACCAAACCAAACAACAAGGTGGGTGCTATGAGAATGTACCCTAAGCTACTAATTGGAGAACTAGGGCTAGGTGTAATTCTCACAGGACGTACCAAGTCTAGGTCTCTAGGATAAGTGGTATTAGTCAATTGAGGACCAAGGGTAAGGATGGGAGTAGAGATGAGGGTATTTGACCTCATGCCACTAGCCACCTCAGCCTTTAGGAAATCCTAGGCAATTGCACTAATCACACTTATACTAGTCACTTAGAACTCACATTTGCATGTAGGAAGAAGGTGATTATGTAGGAAGATAGGGGGCTAGCTAGGGATCCGAATTAAGGACCTAGGAGCCAATCCTATGATAGCTACATAGAAACCAAAACATCCTAGAGACAAATGTCTTCAAACACCACAAGGCAAGCAATTAATGTAATTAAACAACAACCACATGCACAAGTAATGGGAAATGAGATATAAGCAAAGGCAATCATCATAGAAATGAAATATGTTCATTACAAATTATATTCCCCCAACATGGTATCAAAGTCACATTTTTGCCCCAAACAGCCCACCCAAGGGGGCTTAGCTATACATGATCAAACTAGGAAAAGAAGGGGATAGAAGAAGGGAAAACGCCATGAAGCTCGATGTAGTGGCCTCCTTCTTCACCTCCAAGCAGCTGCAGACGACCTCCCTCCTCTAAAGGTGCAGGGGTGCATGAAAATGGTGGAATGGATGGATAGAAACCTAGAGAAACTAGGTTTTCTATGATGGAAATGAGTGGAAAGTGGGTGGAAATGGGGTTAGATGCAAGGGAGTAGGTGGATTGGAGTAATGGAGGCAAGGAAGCAGCTAGGGTCGGCTAGGGGTGCTCTGTCTCGAGCCCTAGAATCAACTAGTGCTTATATAGGGGCTAGGGCTAAGTGGGGGTATAATAGGAAAATCAGTGAAAGTTGTATAGGTTTTGGGGTGGTGGCACGGCCGTGCTGGCCAGCACGGCCGTGTTGGGTAGGAGTGAGCACGATCGTGGTGGAGGGGAACAGCCGTGTTGGCTAAGTGTTAATTTAACAAGTTGGTGGGTGAAAACGAAGGCTGGTGGCACGGCCAAGCTGGGCAGCACGGTCGTGTTGGGTACTAGGTAGAATGGCCGTGCTGGGTAGCACGGCCGTGGTGGCGGAGTTGGGAGGAGGTCGTTCTGAGCAGCACACCCGTTCCATCTTCATCCAGCACGGCCGTGGTGTGGTCTCCGTAGCACGACCGTGCTGGTCAACACGGCCGTGGTGACTGACTTGCTTGAACTTCCAAAATTTGTCGATCAACCTGTAATTCTGCTCAATTGCCAGCACGACCGTTCCATGGCACCACGGCCGTGCTGGGGTCTTCTAGTGCTAGCATGGCTTCAAACTTCATAATTCTTGGATGTTTTTGCTTGGAGACGATCCTTGGCCACTAAGGTAGGTTGGGGGATCTTTGGGGCCTCCTTTGGGTCCCTCCATCACACTCGTCCATCCATTGTGGTCCAAGTACCTGAAAAATAGCGCAAAGAACATCCATAAGCGTATTTGCAATGATAATCAAATTGGGGAAAGATACTTGTAATCTAACATGTTTTGATGCAACTTATATACAAAATGGCACAGGATGGAGCTCTAAAATAGGGCTGCATCAGGTAGCACTTACAATTATCTGGGAAGGTGTACCCTTGGACCCCATTAAATCAACCCAAGGAGTGAGGCAGGGTGACCCTATCAGTCCCTACATTTTTGTGCTATGTATGGAACGCCTCAGTCAAGCTATCTCAAAGTCAGTTACTCAAGGTAGTTGGAAGCCAATTATGCTGTCTAAGACTGGTCCCTCTCTTTCTCATGTTATGTTTGCGGATGACATCCTCCTAATGGCCGAGGTGTCAACTTCCCAAGCCTCCAACATTAATACGATTCTAAAGGAGTTTGCCCTCACTTCTGGACAAATTATCTCTAAGGAGAAATATTGCTGCTACTTCTCTCCCAACACAACCATATCCGAACAGCGTGCCTTCTGTCGTCGTATGGGTATACCAAGAACTAATGACTTGGGTCGCTACCTGGGAGTACCTGTCTTGCACCACCGACTCAATAAGAAGACACACTCGCATATTATCAGCTCCATTAGTGGCCGCATGGACAGTTGGGCTGTCCGTACGGTATCCTTGGCGGGTCATTGATAACCTCCCATTTTGTGACGTTATCTTATTAGTTATCTTTAGTTTTCCATACCCTTTCTTAGATAAACTAAATAGAATCATTAAACTTTCTTACTTTATTGCATATACATCAATAAACTAACTTTTCTTATATTTCCATTACAGAAAACACACAAAAAATTATAAAGACTCCACACGGTCTCAAGACCGCGAGAAGCCTCACGGTCCCAAGACCGCAAGAAGCCTCACGGCCCCAAGACCGCGAGAAGCCTCACGGCCCCAAGACCGCAAGAAGCCTCACGGCCCCAAGACCGCGAGAAGCCTCACGGTCCCAAGACCGCGAGAAGCCTCACGGTCCCAAGACCGCGAGATGCCTCACGGTCCCAAGACCGCGAGATGCCTCACGGTCCCAAGACCGCGAGAAGCCTCACGGTCCCAAGACCGCGAGAAGCCTCACGGTCCCAAGACCGCGAGAAGCCTCACGGTCCCAAGACCGTGAGAAGCCTCTCGGTCTCAAGACCGTTTGGGCTCAACTTGAGCCTATAAATAGGACCTCAAGGGTCACTTCAAAGGATGGAATTTCAAGACATCCAAAGGCTGCCTCTCCAGATCCAGAGCACTCTGGTCCTTCGTCCACTGCCCCAAGGCTGCCAGTTTTGAGATCCGTGCCCATCATCAAGCTACCTTCTCTCTCTTCTTTCTTTCTCTTCCCACCTTCTTTGTTGTTTTTCTTTTTGTAACGCCGCTAGAGTTTGTCTGAAAGGTCTCCTCTGCGGTCGTTGTATAGATGAAAAGAGATAACGAGGGACGTCGTCTGCCGCCATGGTAGGGTCATTGAAGAACCATCTGTCGCAAATAAGCTCCATGGCGTAACGTCCTCGTAGGGAGTGGAAATCTTCATTGATTAGTTCAGTAAAAGGGACCTGCTGGTTTAGCGCTAGGATGTGCCGTATGACGTAGAAAGCGCTGTCCCAAGAGCCTTCAGCGGCTTGGACTTGTGGGTTAATAATTCGGAACCAGGGGGAGCTCCAGTCTTGGCGAAGAGAAGGGCACGCGGCCCAAATGAGTTTGAGAAGCCGGAAAGGGATGCACCGTGCCTCCCCGACTTCAAGTCCGACAAAATTTATTATCCCGGCCTTTAGGTCGCTGGCACAGAAATTGTACACTTTAGCGTCGCGGGCGACAGTGTCCACAATCATGAGTAACCAGTGTTTACAGACTTGGAAAGACACGGTTATGTATCTTGCTTTTCTTGCGATTCCCCTTTGCAACCTTGTAATGGATTTGTGCTGTAATTCTTTATACAGTAAGCACAATCCCAGTGTGGGTGAGGCGTTGAGGACCGGTTGCTGTCGCCGAGAACTTTTATAGATCTCGATAGAGTTGGCAAGGAGAGTACGAAAGATTGCCATCTTTACCGACGACTGGGATCGAAGAAGTGACCGGAAATCTTCACACGTCAGATCGCGTCTGGTCTTTGTGTTTTGATATATGACATCCTCCCCTGCTTTGGCATCATCTACGATAGTGTTGAGGATGAAAATATCCTGTGCGTCTAAGGTAGAGATGGCCGCCATATCTAAGTCTTTCATTTTGTTAGGTAGAGGTGGCGGCGGAGGTAGCTCTTGCGGTGTGGGGGGAGAAGGTTGTTCCAGGTTGTCCATGTACTGCTGTAGATCGTGATCTTTATCAGAATCAGAAGGAGTGTCTAAATCTTCATCAGTGTCTAGGCACACTCTTTCTGATTCTTCAAGTTCAGGCGCAGATGGTTCGAGTGCAGAGATTTGCTGGGCTGCTGTGGCTGGTGTAGTAGTGCTGGTTCCTTGAATGCATCTTTCGAACTCAGCAAAAGCCACTTCTTTGGCAGCCTCCCCGAAAGATCCCACAGAAAAGTTTAGAAACTGATCCCCGAAGTATATGTTGACATTCTCTGTATGAGCAGGGGATTTGTGAGCTTTATCACCAGTTTGGTGATCTTGCTGTTGTTTTGGTTCTGCTCCTTGGCTGGGGCCTGCCCCAGCATCATCTGGCTTGTCCGAGTCATCAACTGAGGAGGAACCATTGTTTGAGTCAGCGGAGGAGTCAGAATCTTCCTCGTCATCAACATCATCTTCATCGTCATCAGCTGTCTTCTTTTGTGCTTTCTTCTTGCACAGACGATGGATGGATTGGAGTTCATCATATGCCACTTGCACGTGCTCGTGTGTTTCGAGCAGTGCTTCGTGGGTTTCTTTAAGATCTGAATAACGTTGTTCGGCCGAGAGGAGTCGTGCTGAGAGGTCGGTTACTTGAGCTCTTAACTGAATAAGCTCATTATTTGACGACTCCTCCTGGCGATTATGTAGTTGTGTGAGGGTCATGGTGATGTCGTCCAGGCGCGTGCTGAAAGCATGTTGTTGCTGCTTCAACTCGCGGAGGGTCTCTGGCAGAGGCAGAGTCTGTGCAGAGATCCGATCGACTTGCGTTGCCAACACTTCATGCTAGCGCTGTACTCCCTGGATCAACTCGGGCAAGTTGTTGCAGTGGCCGTCGATGTGGTCGACTTGCTTGGCCACTGAATCTTGACGTTGTTGGATGCCTTGGAGGATGCCTGGCATGGCGCGGTTCTGCTCGCCAATCTGGGCAACCTGCTGAGTTAGACCCTGCACACATGAAAAAATAGAATTTAAAATGTTAGATGGGTCGGTGAGGAGGTTTCGGATGGTGTCAAATTGACGTCCGAATTCCGCACCGACATTAGTATAAGGGACCCCAGTGAACGAAGGGTGAGGTGGCTGGGGTCGGGGTGGAATGATAGTGTCATGCGGAAAAGACACTGTTGAAGGACCCGCGAATTGCATGGTGACTGTAGATGGGGTCACCAGCGATGTCGGGGTGGTGGTGGGTGGAAAAATGGTGGCATTCCTGAAGAGAGAAATGGATTCGGGAATGTTGATGGAAAGTCGGTGGATGTGAAGGAGGAGAATTGGGCATTGTGGTGGAGAATGGGGTGCTTGAAGTGAAGAAGGGTGGGGGTGGTGGAGGGGTGGTAGAGGAAGGTGGAGCGGAGGATGATTGAAGGGTGGTTGATGGTGGTGGGGTGGTAGATATTGGGGTGGTGGAGGGTGGAGAGGTGGTAGTGAGCTCAGCATTTAGACTCATTATAAAAGAGTCTAGTGATGAGGATGTAATCTAGTCTTCAGGGAGGGGGGGTTCAGTTTCGAGGTTAGGCTTCGATGTAGGTGTCCCCGACAGCTCATGAGCTTTGACGAGCCTTGTGGAAGGTCATTTGACTAGGAGCTTTGCTGTTTTAGCTATCGGGGCAGTTATACTAAGTTCTGCCTGCCCTGCCTTTGCTTTCTTTTCTCTGGCTTTGACTGAAGCTATGATTTTGGCGATCTCGTCTTCAGTGAATAGGAGCTTGTCCTTATCATAGTCAGCAAGCTCTGGAAGTGGAAGCAGGGTTCTTGAAGATTTTGTGGGGCAGAACACATAGTTCAGCCTTCCATCCTTATCCTTTAAGATGTAAGAGTTCTTTAGTGTCTGTTCGTTGGTAAGGATGTCGCCTTTTATTGGGCTGCATTTGGGTAGAAGACTATCCATCTTAAGATATTTGATGATAGATATGATATGACCACTCGTGCAGATTTCTTTCCCGAGGGCGAAGGCTGATAGCTTGAGCAGCATATGCTGTCCAATGTTGACAGGCATTCCGTTGAGGACTGGCCAGAGGACAAAAAGGTCGGATATAAGAACATTTCCTCCTTCGGATCTGGGAAAAAGTGCGCCGACGATAATTTTGTGTAACATGCACACTAGGCCAGAATGAACGTTGGAGGCCTTGCTTGTCCTTGCATCGAAGGTTCATAACCCTGTTAATGACTTCCAGAAGGTATGCTTGTTGAACCCGGGGTGGTCTGTGCCAGCAACTTTGGCTTTCTTCAGCTGGTCTTTATTGTCGATGAAAATTTCGTTCAGAACATTTTCTGTGATGACCACCTCATTGTTAAAGATTCTAGTAGTTATTATGCGGTCACCACCGTCCCTTGCTCGATGCATGATGTCCACCACTTCTTTGTTGAAGTAGGTGAAAAATTCTATAGTTGGTTCGGTGTAAGAGATTTCGGCCACAAAGCATAGCCGAGAGAGGTTAGAATTGTTAAGAAGAGTGAGGATTCTGTGATAGATCCCCATCTTCATAAGTATGCTGGGGCAGACATACTTTGTTGGTTTAAGGAGCTGGCTGATGGAGGGGATGTTATGGAGATGAAGGTTTTCAGGTGGTGGTGTTGTGGTGGTGATGGGAGGAAAAATAGGAACGGTTATTGTGGCAGGGTTGGTGGCGGTGGTGGAGGGTGGTGGGGTGTACTCTGCTAGGATTTGTTCCCTTGCAGAGGCAGGGTGGACCTGCTTCCTGGCTCTCTTCTTAGATGTTGGCTCGGTTGTGGGTTCGTGAGCCATTCTCTTCCCCTTGGATTTTGTAGTGGGTGATTCTTTCTCAGGGGAAGGTAGGTATTCTGAGGCCTTGTCGGACGATATCTCTTCGACTTCCTCGTCAAAAGGTTCTTCATCTAGGCAGCGGTTGATTCGCTTGATGTCCTTCATGACAGCAGTCAGGTTCACTTCTGCTGGGACTTTTCCAGTCCTTTTGAAGTCGTCAACTATGCTTTGCAAATTTGCTCGTTCAGCAATGAGCTTCTCTTTTGTCCAGAAGGGAGCGTCTGGTGGACCTTGCTTAGCAGGTGAAGTCATTCTGAAATAATTGATAAGAAACAAAAGTTAGAAATCTTAAAATTTGAAATTATAACAAAGTAAAATTATTTTGAATTTGAGTTTTATTAGTTTGATTTAGTTCAAACGGTCCTGAGATCGTTTGGTCTCAAACGGTCTTGATACCGTTTGGGCTTACACGGTCTGGAGACCGAGAGGATCCAAACGGTCTTGAGACCGTGAGGATCCAAACGGTCTTGAGACCGCGAGGATCCAAACGGTCTTGAGACCGTGAGGATCCAAACGGTCTTGAGACCACGAGGATCCAAACGGTCTTGAGACCGCGAGGTGCCTCATGGTCTGGAGACCGCGAGGTGCCTCACGGTCTGGAGACCGCGAGGAAGACGAACCGCGCGGGAGATGAACCGCACAGCCGTTCATCGGCTAAGAGCTGCGGAAACGATGATGGTGACAATGGCGGAAAGGAGCTCGAACGTGAGTTTTAAACGGTGATGCGTCAACCTGTCGCTGCGGTCGGTGGGTCTGCGAAGGGCTAGCTGCTGCAGAGCGGACGACGAGCCGGGAGCGACGACGAGCTAGGAACGACGACGACGAAGTTGAGAACGACGGCGACGAAGCCGAGTCGTCGGCGAAGCATTTGAAACAGCGACGTGCGGGAGTGCAGAGACGAAGCTCAGAGCAGAATGAAACAGGAGAGTTCGAGAATTCGGGAATCAAGAAGAGGGACATGTAGGTGGGGGGTGTATTTATAGGTTTTTAGGAGCCCTCTCGGTCAGGTGACCGAGAGAGCTCAAACGGTCTTGAGACCGCGAGGATCCAAACGGTCTTGAGACTGTGAGGAGCCGCACGGTCTTGAGACCGCGAGGATCCTCACGGTCTTGAGACCGCGAGGATCCTCACGGTCTGGAGACCGCGAGGAGCCTCACGGTCTGGAGACCGCGAGGGGCCTCACGGTCTGGAGACCGCGAGGGCCCAAACGGTCTCGAGACCGTTTGACCTCAAGATCATGTGGATTTTTATGTATTTTTGGATTAAAAGAAAGAAAAATAAAAAGGAAAAACAAAGATAAACAAAAGGGTGATTAAAAACAAAAGAAAAGGCTAGAAAAAATAGGGAAGGTGATACTCAGGCCTTGGGTTGCCTCCCAAGAAGCGCCTTGGTTTAACGTCGCTGGCTCGACAAGATTTTGCTCCGGCTATGCTGACTTTATAGGGTCGTGAATCTCTATGGTTTGTCTTGATAACTTGTCTGCCGGAGTGTGGTACTTTTTTAATCTGTGGCCATTTACGGTCCTCTCTCCTCCATTATCGTCAATAATAATGACAGCTCCTGTCGGGTATATATGTTTGATTGTAAAGGGCCCCGACCATTTAGTACGCAGTTTTCCAGGAAACATTTTTAATCTGGAGTTGAATAGGAGGACTTTGTCTCCGACGATTATATCTTTTCTTTTGATGTGGCCATCATGCCACATCTTAGTTTGTTCTTTGTAGATTCTTGCGTTGTGGTAGGCTGTCATTCGTAGCTCTTCTAACTCTTGGAGTTGAAGTTGTCAGAATTCACCAGCACCTTTGAGATCGAAATTTAGTTGCTTAATGGCCCACCAAGCCTTATGCTCTAATTCAACTGGCAAATGGCAAGACTTCCCATACACTAATCGAAATGGTGTTGTTCCGATGGGTGTTTTGAAAGTTGTACGGTAAGCCCATAGAGCGTCAGATAGTTTGGTGGACCAATCGGTGCGGTGCTGATTGACAATTTTTTCCAGGATAGCTTTAATTTGCCTATTGGAGACTTCAACCTGTCCTCATGTCTATGGATGATATGGTGTAGAAACTTTGTGGTTGACTCCATATTTTCTTAATAAGGCTTCAAAGCTCCGTTCCAAGAAATGTGATCCGCCTTCATATATAATCGTTCTTGGGACGCCGAATCTGGGAAATATTATCTCTTTAAACATCTTGATTACCGGTTTTGAATCGCAAGAGGTGGTTGGTGGAGCTTCTACCCATTTTGAAACGTAATCCACAGCAACCAAGATATACTTGAATCCATAAGATGAGGGGAAAGGACCCATATAATCTATTCCCCATACATCGAAGAGTTCGATTTCTTGCCATATGTTCAATGGCATTTCATTTCTTCTGGTTATCCCTCCGGATAGTTGGCACTTGTCGCATGATCGCACATATTCCTGTGCGTCTTTTGCGATGGTGGGCCAATAAAAGCCAGATTGCAAGACTTTGAGGGCTGTCTTCTTAGAACTCATGTGGCCCCCAGTGGGGCCTGAGTGACAGTGCTCAAGGACTGAAGTGATTTCCGTCTCTGGGATGCATCTACGAAAGAGTCCATCTGCGCATAAGCGAAAAAGATAGGGCTCGTCCCAGAAATATTGCTTAGCGTTGTGAATGAACTTCTTTTTGTCGTGATAGGATGCAGACGGATGAATGATTCCTGTAGCCAAATAGTTGACAATGTCGGCATACCAGGGAAATCCATTGGAAACTTTCATTAGGTGGTCGTCCGGGAGGGAATCTTGGATAGGTACTTTGTCTTCATCCTCGACTCTAATACGGCTAAGATGATCGGCGACGACGTTTTCCACTCTGCTTTTGTCTTTAATTTCTAAACAGAATTCTTGAAGCATTAGTACCCAGCGGATAAGTCTAGGTTTTGCATCTTGCTTTTGAATCAGATATCGTATAGCGGAGTGGTCAGTGTAGACAATGACTTTAGCTCCTATCAGGTATGAGCGGAATTTTTCGAACGCGTAGATGACAGCTAAAAATTCATTTTCTGTAGTGGTGTAATTTGTTTGTGCTTCATCCAGCATTTTAGATGCGTAGTATATAACATAGGGTTTCTTGTCGATTCTTTGCCCTAAAACGGCCCCTATGGCATAATCGCTCGCATCACACATGATTTCGAAAGGTAACGACCAATCTGGAGCTCGTAGTATGGGTGCAGAAATCAAGGCATCTTTCAGAGTTGTGAAACTTTGCAAACATTCTTGGTTAAAGTTGAACTCTGTGTCCTTGGTCAGCAGTTGTGTCATGGGTTTTGCTATTTTGGAGAAGTCTTTAATAAATCTTTTGTAAAACCCAGCATGTCCTAAGAAGGCACGTACCCCTTTTACGTCTTTTGGTGGCATCAATTTCGAGATAACGTCAATTTTTGCTTGATCCACCTCGATCCCTCTGTCGCTCACTCTGTGTCCCAAAACAACACCCTATGTTACCATAAAATGGCGTCATTATTGATGTATCAAATGTCCCAGTTAGAAATGTCTGAACCATCCGATGAATTGGAAAATACTCTTACACATCCGGAGGTAGAATTCTCGGCCAGTGAACTAGTGCAACAATGCCTGCAATACTTAGAAAAAGCTGAAGAAGCTCCAACAGCCACGTTTGAAGAACTTAAGGCCGTCACAATTATAGAAGCCACTGAGCCACCTAAGGCTCTAGAAATGAAAGCCTTACCCGAGGGGCTTAAACATGTTTTTCTTGATGATGAGAAGCTCTGTCCAGTAATCATCAGCTCCACTCTGGACGATGATCAAGAAAACAGACTCCTCGATGAAATGAAGAAGCATAAGAAAGCCATTGGCTATAAAATGACTGATCTGACAGGCATAAACCCTGCTTTATGTATGCACAAACTGCCCATGGTTGAAGAGTTTAAACCATCATGAGAACACCAGAGAAAGGTAAATCCCAACCTCAAAGAGGTGGTTCGCCTTGAGGTCCTCAAGCTTCTAAAGGTAGGCATTATCTACCCAATTTCTGATTCTCAGTGGGTAAGCCCAGTGCAGGTGGTCCCTAAAAAGGGGGAACCACCGTTGTTCTTAATGACAAAAATGAACTGGTGCCCACTAGAACCGTTACAGGGTGGCGTATGTGCATTGATTATAGGAAACTTAATAAATCAACACGAAAAGATCACTACCCCCTGCCCTTCCTAGATGAGGTCCTCGAGCGCTTAGCTCATCAGAAGTTCTTTTGTTACCTTGATGGATATTCCGGTTTTTACCAAATCCCGATACACCCAGACGATCAAGAGAAAACTACTTTTACCTGTCCTTTTGGGACGTATGCTTTCAGAAGAATGCCATTCGGGCTCTGTAATGCACCAGCTACTTTCCAAAGATGCATGTCTGCTATCTTTGCGGGATTGACAGAATCTATAATGGAGGTATTCATGGATGATTTCTCAGTTTATGGAGACTCCTTCGACAACTGTCTGCTCAACCTGGTTCAAGTTTTACAAAGATGTGAGGAAACAAACCTCATTTTAAATTGGGAAAAATGCCATTTTATGGTAATAGAGGGTGTTGTTTTGGGACACAGAGTGAGCGACAGAGGGATCGAGGTGGATCAAGCAAAAATTGACGTTATCTCGAAATTGATGCCACCAAAAGACGTAAAAGGGGTACGTGCCTTCTTAGGACATGCTGGGTTTTACAGAAGATTTATTGAAGACTTCTCCAAAATAGCAAAACCCATGACACAACTGCTGACCAAGGACACAGAGTTCAACTTTAACCAAGAATGTTTGCAAAGTTTCACAACTCTGAAAGATGCCTTGATTTCTGCACCCATATTACGAGCTCCAGATTGGTCGTTACCTTTCGAAATCATGTGTGATGCGAGCGATTATGCCATAGGGGCCGTTTTAGGGCAAAGAATCGACAAGAAACCCTATGTTATATACTACGCATCTAAAATGCTGGATGAAGCACAAAAAAATTACACCACTACAGAAAAGGAATTTTTAGCTGTCATCTACGCGTTCGAAAAATTCCGCTCATACCTGATAGGAGCTAAAGTCATTGTCTACACTGACCACTCCGCTATACGATATCTGATTCAAAAGCAAGATGCAAAACCTAGACTTATCCGCTGGGTACTAATGCTTCAAGAATTCGATTTAGAAATTAAAGACAAAAGCGGAGTGGAAAACGTCGTCGCCGATCATCTCAGCCGTATTAGAGTCGAGGATGAAGACAAAGTACCTATCCAAGATTCCCTCCCGGACGACCACCTAATGAAAGTTTCCAATGGATTTCCCTGGTATGCCGACATTGTCAACTATTTCGCTACAGGAATCATTCATCCGTCCGCATCCTATCACGACAAAAAGAAGTTCATTCACGACGCTAAGCAATATTTCTGGGACGAGCCCTATCTTTTTCGCTTATGCGCAGATGGACTCTTTCGTAGATGCATCCCAGAGACGGAAATCACTTCAGTCCTTGAGCACTGTCACTTAGGCCCCACTGGGGGCCACATGAGTTCTAAGAAGACAGCCCTCAAAGTCTTGCAATCTGGCTTTTATTGGCCCACTATCGCAAAAGACGCACATGAATATGTGCGATCATGCGACAAGTGCCAACTATCCGGAGGGATAACCAGAAGAAATGAAATGCCATTGAACATATGGCAAGAAATCGAACTCTTCGATGTATGGGGAATAGATTATATGGGTCCTTTCCCCTCATCTTATGGATTCAAGTATATCTTGGTTGCTGTGGATTACGTTTCAAAATGGGTAGAAGCTCTACCAACCACCTCTTGCGATTCAAAACCATCATCAAGCTACCTTCTCTCTCTTCTTTCTCTCTCTTCAACAAAGAAGGTGGGAAGAGAAGATCCTTCATCAAAGCAACCACGAAGTGCGAAGATCGTTGCTCTCTTCACCAAGGGTTCAACCTTCCCTCCTCCATGGAGATGACGTTCTTTCTCTCTCTTCTCGCCTCGTTCTTTGTCATGAGCGAGTAGTTTCATTCACTAGGGTGCGGGGAGTAGCCCCGCTACCCATGTTTTCATTTCATGAGATGTAATTCAATAACTTGTAATAGAGGTACTCTTCTTTTCAGTTTGACATCAATCGCTTAATGAATACTAGTTGCTTGATCATCAACTTGTGTTACATATTGTCTTTTGGTATGAATTGTCTATGTTTGTACCCTTAGATCTGAATATCGATTGAATGTTGGTTATGGATGTATGTAGTCACCATATGTCTGTTTCGGTGTCTAGAAGTGTTTTCATGAGTGGAGTAAACTCACCCCCATCGTTGCACTTTCATACTATGAAATGGAACCAGTTGACGTATGGAAGTGCAACCTTGGTAAGGTCGAGGAACACATTTTATGAAGGAGTAATGCAAAGCATGTGACCATTCATTATGGAATGGCTGGCATTGCAATACTCCACACTTCTCATAGCTAGTTATCCGAAAGGAAGCTAGGACTACAAGATACTAACTGATTTGACTCTCTTTGCAGGTTGTTTTATTATGTTGCATGACTTGATCCATGTGTAGTGGTGTGAAACCCGATAACATCCTAGTGGATTTTAATCATTGTTTACAACCTTAATCTTTACTTTCTTGCTTTACTTTCCTCGCATTTAGCTTTAAAACCAAAATCAAACTTTCGATCTAAACATCAACTGTTAAGTAGTTAAGTAAAAATAAAAACGTTTTCCATCCTGACTTCGTCAAGACCATTGTCCTGAGGATTCGACCCTTAACTATACTACGATAAGACTTCCGCGTGTCTTAGCACACGTGGGTGGAGTTCTTACCATAGTACTAGCAAGGCTAAACCTAAGGATTCATCATCTTTAGGATTTTTAGTGGTGTTGCAAACCTCCATCAGTCATATCACGTTGGCTAAGTCCTCTCTGCAGTCTATTCCGTCATACACCATACAATCTGTCAAGCTTTCGTCTTTGCTCTGTGATGACATCAATAAACACATCCGGGAATTCCTATGGTCAGACGGCCGTGAACAGAAGAGGATGGCTCTGGTATCATGGGACAAGCTCACCAGAAGCAAATCGTTAGGTGGACTTGGTCTCATGGACGCCAGGACCGAAAATGAGGCACTCATGATGAAGAATGTTTGGCAGTTTCTGAACAATTCCCCATCATTATGGGTGGAGGTAATGAGAAGCAAATATGTGCGTAATGGTGTGTTCTCCAAGAAGCCTGGATCCTCGGCGTGGACCTTCATCAAGGGTCATATTCCACAACTTGAAGATGTCTGTCATAAAACTATCAACGCAGGCCGGAACACAAATGTCTGGCGAGACAAGTGGCTAATGGGCAAGTCTATTCTCGACATTACTCCTAATATATCTATCCCCGAGGATCTCCTTGATCTCACCATACATTGCATGTCCCCGAGTGCGGGCCAGTGGGACTGGGACTTCATCTATGCCTACCTTCCTCCTGAAGTTTGGTCCCTCATTCAGCATACTGCACCACCCAACTCCGATGCAGGCATGGACTCTTGGTCATGGCCTTGGGAGCCCTATGGTGAATTATCAGCCAACACAGCCTATGCTTGGCTGCAAGGAAGGAGTGCTTCCCCTCTCTCCACGAACTGGAAGGCACTGTGGGCACTTCCTCTGCCGCCGAAATACAAAACCTTTCTTTGGCTGTTGGGACACCACACCATTCTTACAAATAAGGAGAAGGTACGTCGCCACATCTCCATGGATGACATTTGCCCAATCTGCTCACAAGATGTAGATTCACTTCTTCACTGCCTACGTGACTGCCCCATTAGCCAAACGGTATGGCGGCTACTGGGTATGGACCCAGATTTCTTCGCAGTATCGGAGGATGCGTGGATTAACAATATCATTCATGGAGGCAACGTCGGTGACAAGATTCTACATTGTGTGGGGTGCTGGACCATCTGGTACGCATGCAACGACCTCATTCATGGAGACAAGCACATACCGCCTCAAGTTCTGGCCTCCTGGATTTGTGGCAGCTCTACGGATGTCCTCAACCTTCCAAAGCATGCCTCGATCGCAGCTGCAGCTCAACAAAGCCACCCGTCTCGGCCGTCCCTGCACCAACATGTGGTTTTTGTTGACACTGCGTTCCAACTCCACACGCTTAAGATGGGCATTGGAATCCATGTCACTAAGGGCAGTGGTGCCTGCATATGGGGCCAAGGTACCTTTGGATATGCCACCTCAGCTCTGGAGGCAGAGATCAAGGGCATCATTCTAGCTTCGTATGTTTGTGTCCAAAAAAATTGGAGCTCGCCGGTTATCCTTTCTGATTCCTCTACAACCATTGACATCCTCTTGCATGGGGAAAGGCCCGCACGCAAGTTCCAACCCTTAAGGAGAGAATACTGCCACATTCTCTCCTTACTACCCAATCTCAAGCTCTCCTTCATCAGTCGGAAGCACAACTCCATGGCAGATAGTATTGCTAAACACTCCTTGTACTCTGCTTCTCAGTGTACTTTTTCTCATATCAAACCATCATGGCTCCCCACGGATATCAACACCTATTTTTCTGTAATTTGGCCCGAACTAGAGATCAGGGTGAATAATAACTAATCTCTATGGTTTCTGATGCGATGATTTTGAGTCACATTTATAGACCTGTTTTATATCTGTTTTATGCTTTAATTAGTCATTTCTATGGTTAATATCGCATAATTCATCCATTTTGGTCTTTGCCATCATTTTATGTCAAATTCCCTTTATTTCATTGTTTTGAGCATTAATTATCACATTATTATTATTTGTGTGGATTTATTTGATCTTGTCTTTTAATTTTAGGAAAACAAGTATTTGCTTCCGTCGATACCATCGACGGAAGTCGATACCATCGACAATACCGCAGGTTGCTAGCCGAAAGGAGTAGCAAAGAGTCGATACCATCGACGCTTATGTCGATGGTATCGAGACGTCTTCAGATTGCTGGCGAAGAAGCAGTCGATAGTACCGACACCAAGTCGATACCATCGACACATGGAGGCTACAGCGTCACAAAATGACAGAACCGACGCCAAAAAGGGAGTCGATACCATCGACCCGAGTCGATGGTATCGAGATGATGTCGGGCGTGACAAAGGAAGGGTTTGCAGCCAGCCGCTACTATAGCGGGTCGATACCATCGACTCGCGTCGATGGTATCGACGCCGTAGGATATGAGTTTGCTTTCTAATGATCTCAATCGGACGGCTGGAGTTAATTAACGACCTAATGAGGGACTTATACCTGAGGACGGCCGCCCAGACAAGAAGGGCATCGGATGAGCCATTGCACAAGTGCCGAGGAGTGAGAGAAAGGAGAACGGAGGCCAGAAGTTCATACCAGTCGATTCGGATGCTGCCAAAGACGGATTTCACCACCGAGAGGCGGGAAAGCACGTGTTCTATGCAAAGGATCGATCGGTTCTTCTCCGTTCAGGGGTTTTCCCTTTCAATTCACGTTTTTCATATGATTTCCCCTACTTCTTCCATGTACTTGTGTAAGATGAACATGCGGGGCTAATCCCCTCCATCTTTAGGACCGGGAGTAGCCCGGGAATTCATTGTATGACAGTTTTATAATAGTAATTCATATTTTCTCTCTTAAATCCATGGTATAGCTTCGTTTTCTCCATATATTGTTATGCTTGATCACCATAATAATAATCTAATGCCCTTAATCACTTCGACAGAAGGATTAACGGCTGAAAAGAGATGAAACCTACATTAATCGATAAATCCCTTGAACAAGGTGGTGTAAAATTAATGGTGGATACTGAGAGATCATTCGTAATGCACTTAGTTTAGGGGATAGGTTACTACGACGGTGGAACCGACCTAAACCTAAGTAGTGAATTGTACCACGACAGTGGGCAATTCTGTTTTCAGGCCACTATCCGGATAGAGAGAGAAGATTGAGGCATTATATAAAATCTAATACAATGAAAACCCGCGGTGAAACCGCAATCCTAAAGATATCCTTTTGAATTGATTAAATTAACCTTTAATCGATTGTTTGCTTTGTTTTATTTTTATTTTCTTTTAATTTTATTCAACAACCCCAATTTGTTATTCGGCTTAGCTGATCGCAAATAGTTAGTAGGAGTCTCCAACATTTCCGAGTATCCCTGTGTTCGACTCGGGCCTCACAAGGCCTGTACTACTCGACGCGTACACTTGCGTTTTTAGCGCGTAGTAAAATACACGTCAAGTTTTTGGTGCCGTTGCCGGGGATACAGCGAATTGTTGGCACTTCGAGTGCTACGAGCGGCCACTCTAGGCCACATTTTTTTTATTTTAATTTTGAAACAACTTCAAATATTTCTAAATTTTTCAATAATTATTATACTCGTCAAAGCACTGTATTGCACTAAATTTTCCTATTTCAGGTACGTTGCATGGTGCAGACGCGTAGTACTGACTACGCAGAATGTGCACCCAAGGTTCCATTTCCGGGACCTGAAGACGAGGATTATCAAGAGCAAGAGCAACAAGAAGAGGAGGATTCCGAATCCGAACACGAAGAGATGGCCGAAGAACCAACAATATGGGCGAAGATCAAAGCTTCTTCCGCATCTTCCTCTAAAGGGCCGATAAAGAAGCAAGCAATCAATATACCAACATATAAGATCGATCCAGCGTTGATTAATTTGGTGAAATCAAATGCGTTTCATGGGCTGAAGAATGAGGATCCTGTTGCACACATCAGCCAGTTTGTTGAAAACTGCGTTATGGTAAAAATAGACAGGTTTCCACAAGATGCATTGTATCTCAAGCTTTTCCCAAGTTCCTTGGAGGGAGCAGCAAGAGAGTGGCTACATAATCTAGATGATGAGTTCGTGGAGTCTTGGGACCATATGGTAGAGGTCTTCTTTGAGAGGTTCTTCCCTCCTGAGAAGACTAACGACATGATCCGGAAGATTCATAATTTCACCCAACAGGCTGGTGAAACATATATTGAGACCTGGGAGCGATTTCAGGTTATGCTGAGGAGGTGTCCACATCACGGGCTGGACAAAGAGACGCAAGTGAAAATCTTCTATTTTGCTCTCTCCGAGCATGATAGGAGTAATCTGGATTCAGCTGGGTCAGGATTCTTTCTGAATAATACAGATACCAGATGTTGGGAGATATTAAAGAAAATGGCTAGGAAACAGTCATGGGGTGACAGAGGTGCTGTGGAGCAGGTCAGAGCTGCTGGCGAATCCAGAGTGGTTAAGGAGCTGAACGATAAGTTAGATCTTCTAGCCAAGAAGCTGCTATCTAAGGAAGATGCATCTGAGGATGAGGAAGCCCAAGTGAAATTCATGCAACAACAGGGCTATAGAAACAATGACTATGCATGGAGGAAGGATAAAAAGTTTTCATGGAAGGATCCGAATAATTTTTTGCAAGATTCGGATGCCAAGCCACAGCCAAGAGCCGAGGATAAGAACACTGAACTACTGAGTCAAATGGTACAGCAGAACCAGGAGATGATGGCCATGTTTGGTAAGCAATTGCAATCTCAAGATGATATTCTTACCAAGTTTGGACAGACGCTGCAAAGCCATGGAGCACAAATGCGGGCATTAGAAACCACCGTGGCATAGATTTATAGTGAAGTGGCAGCCATCAAGCACGCCAATCAACAGAAACCGGCCGAGAATGCAAACGTGGCCCAAGCACACCATCAGGTCAAGTATATTTCTGTGGTAAGCAATGAGGAGGAATCTCAGGTGCAAGAAGCTAAAGAGGAAAGAAAAATGAAGTTTAATACGCATGCGTCACCGGCGATACCATATCCACACACTTATTATGGACTGCCAGGCGGAAACCCTTTCTTCAGAAAATCACAGCGAGTTATGAATATTGTATCTCCATCTAGAGAAAAAGAACAATTGAAGGTTGTTTGTGCACGTGTGGAGACATCGAATGCGAGAGAGGAACACAACAAGCTGTTACTATTGACGATGTCTCGCTAAAGCCCACGTCAGAGGGAGTGATTGAAGCAAGCTTAGGGGAGTTGACCCCGAAAAGCTCATATGTGCCACCTCACAGGCGTACTGATGCAGCAGATGTTTCAAAACTGGACAATCCGAAGTCAAAGAAAGAGCATCGTCATTTTAGGAAATTCTTGGAAATATTCTGAAAACTCCACATCAATATTCCATTAGTGGAGATGATCGAGAAGGTGCCCGCCTATGGGAAGTTCATCAAGGAAATCATCAATAAGAAGAGGCGGATAAAAGACAGTGATATTTGTAGGTTGAATGAGACAGTGAGATCTATGATTCACGGGAGTTCACCAAAGAAGAGAAAAGACCCAGGAGGCTTCTACATTCCTTGCTCAATAGGTGGTTGACATTTTCCTAAAGCGCAATGTGATTCCGGCGCCAGCATAAATCTCATGCCTCTGGCGACATTTCAAAAACTTGGGTTACAGGAAATCCAGAAGTCGGCCGCGACAATTGAATTAGCGGATGGGTCTATAGTGAGACCATATGGAGTATGTGAAGATGTTCTAGTCAAAGTGGATCGATTTATATTCCCGGTGGATTTTGTTGTCATGGATATGCCACCGCTCCAAAGCTGTGAAATTCTTCTAGGAAGGCCGTTTCAAGCAACGGCGGATGTCGTGACTACCTTAGGGAGAGTTACATTGTCCTTGGGAATTGGAGGAGATCGAGTTGAATTCAAGTTACCACATGATCCTCTAAGCGCAGTCCCCAAAGTGAAAAGATGATGAGCTTCATACCGTCTAGCCTAAGACGTTAAATAAGGGCGCTTGTTGGGAGGCAACCCAACCATCGGTACATTAGGATAGTTTAATTATAATCGTAGGTTGCTTTATTTTTGTTCAAATTTTAGTATAAAGAAGATACCTTGATCCGTTTGTTCATTGTGCAGGCTGAGGTAGAGTCGATACCATCGACACCCTCGTTGATGGTATCAACAAGGGTACAGGTTGAAGACTACAAATTTCGTTCTGAGTCGATACCATCGACGGCCTCGTCGATGGTATCGACATACCTACAGGTGGTCGAGAAGGAAAAGTCGATAGTATCGACATAGGAGTCGATACCATCGAGATCTCTGGAGAAGTTCAGACCGATTTGTCTCAGTCAACTCGATACCATCGACGGCCGAGTCGATGGTATCGACATGGTTCCAGGTTGAAATGCAAAAAGGCGGTGTCGCAATGAATCCAAGTCGATGCTATCGACATATGTCGATGGTATCGACCATCCATGTCACCGATCCGAGCAAAGAAATCGACGGTGATCGCGGCATCCACATCATCGATCCGGGTGCAGCGTCGATACTATCGACCTATGTCGATGGTATCGACACGTCAGCAATCTGGGTTTCAAGATCAAGCAATCGTCATCCGTCAATACTCGCGAGGGGGCCGGATAGCATCGAGACGTGTCGATACCATCGACCCGCGTCGATGGTATCGACGGGTCAACAGTGGCGCCGACCAAGTCTATATAAGGAGAACTAATACGTCATTTGACGTCACATCTTCAGAGTGATCTCTTCCCTTGGTGCCGAGCACTCCCCCGAGATATCCAAGAGCGAAGAGCAACAACACCGATCGACAATCTTCCCCGAGTGGAGGTTCATATCTCCATTCTTCTCCGACCTCTCCTTCTAATCCTTTTCTCTTCGCCATCATGGTGCGTACCGCTGGAGCTTCTTCCTCGCGTGTTCATCTAGATGACATTCCCAAGTTCGTGCCACCACCGCCATCATCGGTGGCACGTCCTCGCCTTGTCCACCCTTCTGCGGAGGTGAAGAAGATCTTCGACGAAATCATGAAGCGCAAGATCGAGCCAACCCGGTATGTGGATCCGGAGATGCTCCGTGATCTTAGCTTCAAGGCAAACTTGGACTACGTGCTCAAAGGACAAGCACACCAAATGGGCCGTGGCCATGATGAACTAGAGTGCCACGAGGACGGTCAACCTTTCTTCGGCGAGTGGCCGACATATAAGGAACTGGTGGTAGAATTCATGGCGTCCCTCGACGTCAATGTCATGCCCAACGAGATATCCGCCAGCGACCGTGAGTGGGAGAAGGGCCGGGTGTCTTTCCAGCTCTACAACCACGACTACACCATCACTCTGGATCAGTTCAACGACATCTTCAACTGGAACAGCTCCAAGTACGACTACCGCCGGCCAGATAACCGCACCGACTACGCCGCCATCTTCGCCGAGTTGGTGACGGTTCCACATGGGAGGTCGGTGAGCTACCACAACGCCGCGGTAGCCGACTTCGAGCACCCGTTTGCACGGGTCTGGCAAAGGATGCTGAGCTCAACCATCTTTGCTCGAAGCGATCTTGCTTTGAGCAAATTCCAGGAGCCTGATCTTTTCTTCCTATACAAGCTCCTGACGAGACAAGAATGCAACTGGGGTGCATTCTTTCTACACCGAGTGTTGGCGGTGAAGAGGAGCACGAGGAGAGCCCCGATTCATTTCGGCGGGCTAGTCACCAGGATAGCCCTCTACTTGGGCTTGAATCTCGATCAGCTGACTCCTCTTACTACGAGAAGCAAGGTCAACTTGCAACATCTTCACCGGGCCAACCTAATTCTTCTCCGAGATGGCGTGGCGTTCGCACACTGCCACGTAAATCAAGCATATCAGGAGTGTTCTCTACCCGACCCCGTCTTCAACATCGACGGCGCGTAGCATTTCCGATGGCCAATCATAGCCATCGATTCCGATGAAGAAGACGGTGGCAACAACGGTGGCGACGACGATGAGGCGGCGGAAGAGGAGGAAGAGGCGTTCACACCTCTTCAATCACGAGTGGCACCCCGGAAGTGCCCTAGGATGCATCCGGGTGCATCTTCATCTTCTCCGCATCGGCCTCCACCACCACAGCCCTCGCAACCGAGTGAGGATGCCTATTCCATGTAAGGCATGTATACGATGCTGCAGGACATTCAGCAGACACAGGATAGCCACACATATGCCTATGCCGGTATTCAAGACACCACCAACCGGCTCTTCGTCAACCAGTAGGCGATCTTCGAGAATGAGCGCCTTCTTTTCGCAAATCAAGAGAACATCCATGATCGGCTGCATAGGATGGAGCAGCAACCGTTTTACGATCATTACTGGAGCCAGAATTATTTTGGGGGGGTATCCACAGCCTCCTCCGATGCCCTAGTATGATCCGACCTTTCAGGGGCAATACCCGTCTTGGGACCCCATGGCGCCGCCTTACCCGCCTCCACCTCCACAAGAGTGATTGGGTATCCCTGTTCCAATCTTTAAGTTTGTTTTTGACTATGAGGCCATAGTCGAATTCAAGCTTAGGGGGGTAGTTGGAACAACTCTATCTTTTATTATTTTCAGTTTTTAGCGTTATTGCTTTTGTTCTCTTGTTATTTGTTTCTTGCAATCTTAGTTTTTGTAGGATCCACGTGCTATCTAGTGTAATTGTGGACGTCATAACAGTGTGTCATCTTGCTTTTAGTGCATGGGAAATTCAAGGGAAATTTGAAAATTTTTGTGTGTTTGGATAGCTTGTTTTGTTTTGACCTTGGGCACACATCCTACGAAAATGATTGATTATGTCAACTTTAAAACAACATTTCATACATGTACTCCTAATGATTCATGAAAGTGGCCAGAAATGGTTGTTTGAGCCTAACCTAACCAAATGGTAATGAGACCTTAATTGGATGTAAGAGAGAGAACCCTCTAAACTACTACACAGGTCAGTAAGGAGGGACGCATACTATCTTTCTAAGGTTCAGTCATCTAGTCTTGTGATCGTTCCACTTCATTTTTTCTATAATCCACCTAAGAATTGGAAGTAAAGTGCAGTTTTAATTCCTTTTTGTGAGCATAGCATTTAGATAGGACTTGCATTGGTATTTTCCATATGTTTGCATAAAAAAAATGAAGTATAGTGATTCATGCACATTACCTTTAGGTGCATGCCATGTAGTTGCATTCATGATCTTCATGCATAAAGTATATCATGTATTTCAATTTTTCCCCAATGGTGAATTAATTGTTCCATACCTTCTAAATAGTAAAAAATTTCTGAGTATGAAGAAAATAGCCCCACAAAATTATCTTTAAGCAATTATGGATACGTGGGCTGAAAAAAAGCTGAAAATCTGCAATAAAAAAAAAGAGAAAAGAAAAAGAATTTAGAAGAAAGTGAAATAAGAAGGAGAAAGGAACATGATATTAGTTGCATTTCAGGATAATTGAGTACATGATGTAGCTTGACTAGATATCCATCTCATTTTGAGATGGATGGTTAGTGCATGCATCATTCTACCCAAGTTTAGGCATTAGGGCATTTCTAATGTGCATGTGCATCATATAGGACATTTTTGTATATACATGTTGAAACTGTACAATACTTCCACGTTCTTCCATGAGCCACCCATCTTCATCCAACCGTTGCTCGGATTGGTAGGCCACCGTGAATTTCTCCTCACTAATGAATATCAGGAGAACTGCTTCCATGTAGATGGTAGTTAGGGCGAGCAATGTAGTATAGGGGATCACAAGATGCACCAATGCTGAATCGGCAAATTTTATTATGTTAACTGCCTTATGTGATAGTGTTCATCGGTTAGGAGGTTAATTTCTTTTATTGATGATTACTGTCACCCGTAGGGTAATTACCGTTCTGTGGTTAGAGAAGGCCGGTTTGTGAATGATCAGTGGGAGTCATATGGGATGTTGGGTTGGTGTGTTGTTTTTCAGTTGACATTTGCAATTCTATTCTAAGGATGAGTTGCTCGAGGGAGAGCAATATTCAAGCTTAAGGGAGTTTGATGCGATGATTTTGAGTCGCATTTATAGACCTGTTTTATATGTGTTTTATGCTTTAATTAGTCATTTCTATGGTTAATATCGCATAATTCATCCATTTTGGTCTTTGCCATCATTTTATGTCAAATTCCCTTTATTTCATTGTTTTGAACATTAATTATCACATTATTATTATTTGTGTGGATTTATTTGATCTTGTCTTTGAATTTTAGGAAAAACAAGTATTTGCTTCCGTCGATACCATCGACAAGACCGCAGGTTGCCAGCCGAAAGGAGCAGCAAAGAGTCGATACCATCGACGCTGATGTCGATGGTATCGAGACGTCTTCAGATTGCTGGCGAAGAAGCAGTCGATAGTATCGACACCAAGTCGATACCATCGACACATGGAGGCTACAGCGTCGCAAAATGACAGAACCGACGCCAAAAAGGGAGTCGATACCATCGACCCGAGTCGATGGTATCGAGATGATGTCGGGCGCGATAAAGGAAGGGTTTGCAGCCAGCCGCTACTGTAGCAGGTCGATACCATCGACTCGCGTCGATGGTATCGACGATGTAGGATATGAGTTTGCTTTCTAATGATCTCAATCAGACGACTGGAGTTAATTAACGACCTAATGAGGGACTTATACCTGAGGACGGCCGCCCAGACAAGAAGGGCATCGGATGAGCCATTGCACAAGTGCCGAGGAGTGAGAGAAAGGAGAACGGAGGCCAGAAGTTCATACCAGTCGATTCGGACACTGCCAAAGACGGATTTCACCACCGAGAGGCGGGAAAGCACGTGTTCTATGCAAAGGATCGATCGATTCTTCTCCGTTCAGGGGTTTTCCCTTTCAATTCACGTTTTTCATATGATTTCCCCTACTTCTTCCATGTACTTGTGTAAGATGAACATGCGGGGCTAATCCCCTCCATCTTTAGGACCAGGAGTAGCCCAGGAATTCATTGTATGATAGTTTTATAATAGTAATTCATATTTTCTCTCTTAAATCCATGGTATAGCTTCGTTTTCTCCATATATTGTTATGCTTGATCACCATAATAATAATCTAATGCCCTTAATCACTTCGACAGAAGCATTAACGGCTGAAAAGAGATGAAACCTATATTAATCGATAAATCCCTTGAACAAGGTGGTGTAAAATTAATGGTGGATACTGAGAGATCGTTCGTAATGCACTTAGTTTAGGGGATAGGTTACTACGACGGTGGAACCGACCTAAACCTAAGTAGTGAATTGTACCACGACAGTGGGCAATTCTATTTTCAGGCCACTACCCGGATAGAGAGAGAAGATTGAGGCATTATATAAAATCTAATACAATGAAAACCCGCGGTGAAACTGTAATCCTAAAGATATCCTTTTGAATTGATTAAATTAATCTTTAATTGATTGTTTGCTTTGTTTTATTTTTATTTTCTTTTAATTTTATTCAACAACCCCAATTTGTTATTCGGCTTAGCTGATCGCAAATAGTTAGTAGGAGTCTCCAACATTTCCGAGTATCCCTGTGTTCGACTCGGGCCTCACAAGGCCTGTACTACTCGACGCATACACTTGCATTTTTAGTGCGTAGTAAAATACACGTCAGTTTCCAAAAAAAAAGAGTTGATATAATTCTTTTTTAGACATCCAACAAAATTAACCTACTTTACACAATGATCATATTAGATTGAGGACAAGATGAATTCTATGTTTTGGGGAGTATAAAAGTTGATTTCTCTTTTTTGTGGGTCAAAAGTGTAAACATATTTGTCCATTCAAAGATGTTAGCCTTTAAATTTCTACCTGATTTCCAGAGACATCAGTAACTCAATATAGAGTCTATTATAGTAATATGGGGTCAAACACATGGACAAGGAGAAGAACAAACTAAGAACATGAGATATTGTCTTAGTTTAGTAAAATCGAAAGAATGAAGTCGGTATTCCAATTAATTAACACATTAATCTAATTAAAATTATAATCTTAAGTTTAGCAAAGATCAATAAAAATAATGATAATTTTGAAACAATAAGAAGAGGAAACTTGGATTGGGTTTCACCATTCAAACCAGCCTCAACCATGCGTAACCTTCTCTTCCAATTTGTATATATTCCGATCATGTTTTGCAAATGGCCATAAAAGATATCCACTCCTTTCTTCTCTCAAGATCTGGGCAGATTTTTATCCAAAGATATCCCTCTCTCGAGGTGATAACCAAAAGAACAATAATAATTGTATGACTTTTGTTACTATAACTCCCCACATTCGTGTCTTGTTACTAATCTATACAATAGATTTTACTGAAATCATTCTCTCAAATAAATCCATATCAAACATCACAAGAAGGTATCTAATCAACATGTGACATGTTAAAACAAGAGTATAGAAACAAAAGCATAACTACATATGTATTTTTTTATCACTAAGAACATATGTGTTTAAATAGAAGAATTAAGAATGTATGTGTTTAAATAGAAGAAGTAAAGATTATATGATTGGGAGGTCCCGTCGGCTACTCTCAACCCAAGTTATGGAGTCTAGACACTCATGGCACAAATATTAAAAAGATTAAAAAAAGAGAAGGAAGAAATCAATACTAGGATAGATCGAATGATGGATCTATCCACCTTTCAGTTGAATCTAAGCTGGAGGTCAAAAACCAAGGGTCGATGACCTCCTATTCTCCATATGATAAAGAATGAAGCAAAAGGATCTAGTTGATCTCATGATGAAAGTAGCTAAATACCAAGTCTAGATGTCAATGGTCTAACTTGTTCGATGACACTAGATATGTTGATGGTCTCTAGACTTTGGCTTGAATTTGGTGGCAATCTTTCAACTTGTTAACTCCCAAAAATCCAAGATGGCTTGAAGTGATGCCTTGGGGCATATTTATAGGATTTTACTTGTGCTTTGTCGATATCTTATTGGTCCGCGCGGTGCATATTCTTGGTCTTCCCATTGTCGACGTTGATAGTCGATGAGTCATTGGTGGACTGATGAATCTTTGATTGATTGGTTTGTCTTTTCTTGACCTCAGATTGATTGCTTTTTCTAATCGATAGTCAGAAGCTCGATAGGTTGAACCATCAATCTATAGATGAAGGGTGAAATGTTGACCTAATAGTTCAATGAGTTGGGGGCCTTGATGTCGATGCTTGAAAAATGATCATTCTTGCCGGTTGATGGTTATTCCATCAATCTTAAGGATTTTGAGTTGAATTCCTACAATTTTTAACAAAACCTGAATAAAATTAAGTACCTGGTCATTTAAGAACAAAATGAACAACATTGGATATCTAAAAATAAAATCAAATGAATAATCTATGAAAGAGCCATGAAATATGTATGAAATCAAATGTTATCTGCCCCTTAGGTGAAGGCATGGAGAGCTTGACATGATGACCCAAATTTGTCTTAGTAGAGATGACTCTTGGGAATAGACTATAACTTTGGACATACCTTTTATTACTGAAGAAGTTATATCTTTCATGTAAGCCTCAAGTGGGAGATTATTATGTAATCCTATAAATTTAAAGTAGAGATGATATTTTATTTTATTTTAGTATCAGATCTGTATATCACAGGTTGAGAAATGAAAAATATACCTATCACATCATACATTTTGGTGTATTTGTAATAGATGGAGTTATTCCTTAGTTGAGTGAGAAGTGGATCCTCTCTTAGTACCACTCCTTATAGGAGCTTAGTTGCCACATGTATCATTGGTATATATTCTTGAAACTCCACCAATATACTATAATAATAAAACCCATCATTACAACAAAATAATTTCTGTAGACTATGGGAAGCTTCACTATGATGTTTATTTATGTTGACAAGTATATGTATTCCTTTACAATGGTATTTACATACAATATGGCAAGTAATCAACATGGTATGTTATGGAAAGTAACTAACAATGTAGGTTACAAAAGTAAACAATAGAATATGTTATTTCCTGACACTTCCCCACTAGATAAGCTTGGGATTATAAAAAACACATAAATTGCAGCAAAAAAACTCAAACAAAGGATGTGTAAGACCCTTCCATAAAAATACCAGTAAGATATAGAAAAGAAGGTTCAAATTGTACTATGATCTTTCTAGTAGAAACTAGTTCATGCACATAATGGTATCTAATATCAATATGTTTGGATCTTTTGTGTGCAACTGGAATCTAGGTTAGAAAAATAGCATTTTTGTTGTCACAAGAAAGCACTACTGGTGTAGATGGAAGAGACCATAGATTATGTAGAAGGTGAATGAACCAAATGACTTCAGGAGAAACATTTACTAATGCACAATATTTAGATTCACAACTAAAGTAGATGATTGTTGGTTGTTTCTTAGAACTCTAGGAGATAAGATTGTCACCTAGAAAAATCATGTACCCACAAGCGGACCTATAAGTGTCAGTGAATTGTGCCCAATCAACATTAGAATAGTCAAGAATGATAAATGTTAAGGAAGACCGAGTAAATTTTAGGACAAAGTGGACCGTTACTCTACCATAGCGAATAATATGATTTACCACCACAAATTGGTCCGTTGTAGTAAATTGAAGAAATTGACTAATTAAAGTTACTTCACAAGAAAGATCTGGTCGAGTAATGGTCAAGTATTGAAGATCTCCAACTAGAGAATGATATAAGGTCAGATATGAGACTAGAGGACTATTATCCAAAAGTAGTTGAGACCCAACAAACATGGGAGTGTGAACAATGTTGGCTTCCAGCAATGCGAGTGTTCTAGAATATCCCGAGCATATTTGGCTTGTCCTAAGAAAATACCATCAATAGTAGGAGTCACTTAAAGACCAAATAAATAATTTAAGTTTTCAAGGTATTTGATTAAAAATTCAAAATTTGTCTATTGATTGAAGCACTTAATGAGGGTACTATTATTTCTTGTGATAATAATGTCATCAAGATATGTTAACAAATATAATTTGTTAGATCCTTGGGTGAGAGCATCTATTGAGGTATTTGCGTGACTGTAATGAAAATGAAGATGTAGGAGATATATTTTGCATATTTTGAAACAAACACAAGGTGATTTCTTTAGTCTATTCATTACTTTGTAGAGGTGGAATACGTAATTGGTTAATTGGGAATCCACAACCAGGAGGTTGTTCCATGTAAACGGGTTGGTCAAGAATACCTTTGAAAAAATATTTTTAACAATTGGTGATTTGACATCTATACATAATAGTAAGAAAGAGAATTATGTGAATAGTTGATGCCTTATTTATATGAGTAAACATACGGTCGTAGTAAAAGTTAGATAGCTGAGTAAATCCTTGAGAAACTAGGTGAGCTTTAAGCTGCTTAATAGAACCAATAAATATGTATTTGATGCGATAAACCCATTTGGACCCAATGACATTCGTGATGGAAGGGCAAGGAACATGATCCCAAGTAGCATTATGATGAAGAGCACATTATTCATACATATATGCTATACATGTGAGATCATTAATGGATTACTTGAATATATTATGCTCAAAATGAGTAATTAGAGTTGCAAGAGGACCAATAATTTCAACATCAGGGGAAGGCTTAGGATTACGAGCACAAACTTTAGAGCATGTGTGGATCGAATGATGAGGTGGAGTTGTTGATTGGGGGACCCTATCCCTGTTAAACTCATAGGTGCCATAATAGGCTGAGTAGGGGTTCCTCCATAGTTGGAGCCAATTTTTCTACATGCAGAATAACCAGGTAGATATTGTATGGATTAACTGATGATATATGTTCGTGAGTTGAAGAAATATGTGTCGTATCAAGTAAAGACTATGGTGAAGGAATTATCTACAAAGGATCAAGGAAAGAAGAGAAATTCATGGATTCATAAGGAGAAGCCACTTCATGCGTAGAATATGAATAGAACCCTTCATCAAATTTAGCATGGTGAATATTATAGATTCATTTGATTGAAGCATCCAAACATTTTAAATCTTTATTTTGAGGAGTATAGTCAAGGGCTATGTAAAGAAGTGAAACCACTTCTCTACTAAAAATTTGAACAATAAAACCTCCAGTCCACACACACTCAAAAGGTATGATGGAGTGGGTGTAAAATTTTCAAATCTTTATATAATGGTAACAAAAGACCAAAGTATAGCAGCGGGATAAACACTTGACCATATTCAATTATAAAACAAAGGGTTACAAACTTACATCACAAGGATCCATGTAGAGGAAATCTAAACCACCTCAAGATTGTCTCCAAGCTTTAACTTCACAATCTAAGTACGTGTCCACATGTCAAGCCATCCATGTCCTCCACCTAGGGTTGGAAGCATACCCTAGTAAAAGAGAAACAACAGGAGACATCAGTAAAGGCTGGTATGTGCATACTAAAAGGAAACTGTGAGCAATATAAGGAAATAAATGACATCAAATGTAAAGACTTCCCATGCACGAGATAAGGACTACCCAATCGGGCATAAAAGAAAAGAATCATCATCATCATAAAAGTATATACTTTCCATAATCAAAACAATAAAGATTGTGCCACATAAGCACATATCAAGATTTTGGGCACATAACCCATCAAGATTTTTGGGCACATAACCCATCATAAACATCATCAACCTACATGAATGTGAGATAAGCATAGCCCTAGAACAATATAAATAAAAATGGGCGGCCAACCCTCATAAAGTTGAAACTTGATAGAGAAAGGAATACTGCTAATCTCCCAAATATATATAAATTGGGTCAAGACACACATCTTGCCCAGGGTATGAGGTTCCTTGCAGTCCCAAAAAGAGCAGGAAATATCACATCTGCTATAAACAAAACCAATGCAATTATACTAGTCTAGTGCTACTGAATCACATAGCATGTTTAATGTAAAGGCAAATAGAAAAGTATAGTTAGAATTGTACAATGTTGCCTTCACACAATGGAAAACATATACATATAAACATCCACTTCAAAGTCGGCACGTAACATATATAAGACCAACATGCACCAAGGAATAATATAAATATCAAGATAATATCCAAGTCCATAACAAACAAGATAGTTCACACGAACCATGATATCAAAAGATAAGACATATTGTGTAGGCCAAAGTCAAAAGAATGAAAAGATAGGTGAATTTCTCATCATTGAGTAATAGGGGATACAACATACCTCAACATTAGAGTCAAATGATTCAAAGTCACTTCTAGGTCTAAGCCTAGGCATCCAAAGAACCTATTAAACATATAGGTAGATTTGTATCAATTTCATGTACATTATCAAAACCCTAAAAAACCATGCCATATTTTAGTATATGTCATTAGGATTCCAAAACATATTTTATCACATTTTTATGACTTATATATAATTATTTATGTATTTTAGAAGTTAATTCATCATTAATTAGATTCATTGAAAACACATGTTATTAAACATTAGATTTAGCCATCAAAAGTTATACCATTAAAAATCCCTTTTTTTGAATCCAACGAGTATTTATTTGTAATTTTTAAACAACCAGAGAATTAGTTATGATTTTTGTAAGTTCGACCAATCAGATAATTAGATAATGCCACATAGGCGAGAAAATCTATGAAAAGAAGGATGGGCCCGCATGACTTGGACCAATGAATGCTGGCTAAGTTAGTAGGTCAATGGCTCACTTGAATCACTCCAAAGCAAGAGACAAGAATGCAAAATGACCAAAATGCCCCTAGGCGATAAAACAAACAAAGAAAGAAGAATGAGGGGTAGAATAGTCAAAACATGCGTATGATTCTTCCTCTCCAGGCCATGCCATGGCCGTCACCCCTGTGAACTACAAGTTTCCAGGAATTGGGCGAAATCACTAGTCACATCAGTTCGGCGATTTGAAGCAGCAGAAATGAAGATCAAGATGCCTCGAACTTATTGGAACTATCAATTCGGATGTGGGTGCCGCTGAGAGAAGGGGAGAAGAGTCACAAAACTAGAGGGAAAAACTCGATCAGCCACTAAGAGGCAAGAGCAAGTAGATGAATTGAGGCGAGAGGCAAGTTGGGTAGGGTGTGGCGGAACTAGGAATCTACTCCCCTATTTATATGGTGGAGTTCTTGGGCAATACAACTTTGGCCACAAGAGCTTGGGGCCCAAGGTTTGGGCATTTCCAAAAAGCTAAAAAAAATGACAAGTATAATAGATCAACACATGCGGAATTCGATCCCGAGTCTAAAGAACCAAAAATCTCGGAAAATGGTCAAGAGATGACCAGGACAATCGTGATTTACTGAGTACCCCCGCCGCAGGTACTATTCACGTGGGTGCTCTCCTACTCAAGGTAGGAGATGCAATCCCAGCCGTCTGCGTGAAGATCTGACAGTCTGAGAAAAATGAAAAATCAGGAATTAGTGCATGACAGACAAAATCAAGTCCGACTGAAGTGATGCTCACATGTATTTCTCATTTTCTCTCTCCTCAATTGAGGGTACAAACGAAACCCAAATTAGGTGAAATTTTGCACAAAGTCTAATTAAGGCATGTAGATTTTGAATATAAAATTAGATTTGCCTTTTGAGAAATTTTAGTGGGTTAAACAAATTAAATCATATTTTCTCTTTCCTCCTTCATTAATGTCTTTAGGATAATCCAAATTTTATGAAACTTGACTCACAAGTCATAATTAATGTGTTGGATACGAATCTGCCATCAATTTTACATGTTGGAGTTATTTGAGTATTTATTTAATATTTGAAGGTTCTATACACTTTCTCTCTCATGATTCACCTTTTAAGCAAACTTTCTCTGAATTGGATGAAAATTCACCCAAAGGCTATATTTATTATGTAGATTACGAATTTAAGATTATTGTCCTATTTTAGATTCATTTATTATTTTATTTGATATTTTAGGGAAAACACACATCTTCTTTTCCAATTTGAATTAAATGAATTATTATTATGTGAATAATGTGAAACTTGACTCCCAAGGCAATTGGAACCCAAGGAACATGATTTTAAACTTAGATTTCACTTTTGGAATTTCTTTTTATGAGATATATCATATGGCCCATTAGTGGCCCATTATCTTAATTACTTATTCAATTAGGTTCTTTAGGGTGATATTACAAGCATTAGCTCACTATGATTATTCTAAACATCTATTAAGTCTAACTTCAAACCTTGTTTGGTCAAATGCAGAAGGTCAAAATTCTAGGGTAGGGTCCAGAATTTGGTATGATACAAGCTATGCTCAAAGCATGAGGATTTAATTTGTGAGAAAAATAGTCATGGAGATAAGGAAAAAATTGACAACCAAATGGTGAAATTTTTTATAAGTGGATAGTTGACCATAAATGAGTTCATTGATATTTTATCAACAATAATTTTAAACTGATGTCTATTGATAGCATACACAGCCATAGAAAAATCCTCATATCAATAAAGAGATGAAAATGAGAATGTAAGAGCATATCTAAACTAGTTTCATTAATATGATGATGCTTACATTCAACCTGTCCATTATACAAATGGGTGTAAGGACAAAAAAGTGATGAATACCACAAGAAATAAAATTATCCTATAACGGATTATTTTTAAATTTAGTGCTACTGTAGCTTTGAAGTACTTTGATTTTTTAAGATAATTGATTTTGCACAAAGTGTTGAAAAATACAAAAAATATTTTTGAATCCATATTTTCTACAAAATGCACATAACCAAGTAAAATAGAAAAAATCATCAACAAATAGGGCATAAGAAGCATATCTAGACTTACATAACATGGGTGACAAACCTAGAGATCACAATGAATTGAATCCAATAAATGTATGGAATGTTTTTCATTGCTTTTGTAAGGTAGCCATTTTGTCTTAGCTAGTTGACAAGTAGAACATAAAGAGGTTTAAGTAAAACATATGTGATAGAAAGTCATCCCAATTTATTCAATAAACTAATAATATAAAATGGGACATGTTCTAGATGGGAGTGTCTTAACTTGAAGGAGGCACATCATTGGTTGATCGAAGAGCTACTAGAAAGGTAGCTTGTCCATTCTATAATACAAGCAGTCCATTATCACAATGTCCTTTGGAAAGATCGCCTATGTGATGATTTTAAATAGTAAATAAGTTATCATCAATTGTTTTAAATTCTATAAGTCTCATTGATTCTATATATGGATAATACTACATTTTTGGCCAGTAACGTCGCTTCCCATAGCATCATTTTTACTAGAATAACCGTCCTAATAGACTATTGCATCGACTTTATCATAAAAACTGACCTTACATATTTCCCGCGGCAAAAATTCATGTGATTTTGGCTTCGTGCCTCGATCTATAGGGTCGGTTTTTCCAAATAACTAATGTTATAGGGTCAACAAAAAACGCGGGCACCACTTTGGAACTCTAGGGTCGGTTATTTCAAATAACTGACCCTATAGACCCTGACCTCTAGGGTCAGTTTTTTCAAATACCCGACCTTATAAATGGTCTCAAAAATTTCAGGCACCACTTAGTCTCTAGGGTTATTTTTTTTTCAAATAACTGACTCTATAGACCCTGACCTCTAGGGTCGGTTTTTTCAAATACCCGGCCTTATAGATGGTCTCAAAAATTTTAGGCACCACTTAATATCTAGGGTCGGTTTTTTCAAATAACCGACCCTACAGACTCGACCTGTAGCGTCAGTTTTTTGAGATAACCGACCCTAGAGGTCGGGCTAATATTAGACCAAAGCCGAGCCGTGTTTCAGTGTATTTCAGTTCATTTTGTTCGTCTCCCCATTCTTTCTCCCGTGCCCGAAGAGAAGCAAATCACCGCCACTTCCAAGGTCACCTTCACAACCATCTCCGCGCCCGAAGAGAGGCAAATTGGCACCCCTTCTTGGACGACGACACCCAACTACTGTTTTCTTCTTTGGATGACGCTGACGCCTCCTGATCGACCACCATCTCCGGTGCCGTGCACTTTGGATGACGACGCCCATCCACTTTCTTTCTTGAACGGCAATGATGCCTATGGTGTTTCAAGGGTCGCACACCTTCTCTCTCTAGTTATTCTCCCGCACAAGCTCCCCCACCATACGGTTCTTCTCAAGGCAGCATGGTTGTCTCTGCCGCTCCACTCCTCCATTTTCTTCTTAATGTCATGCTACTGACCAGGTAGCATGGCTGTGCTGGGCAGCACAGCCGTGGTGATGGCACGACGGTGCTGGCTGAGTTGTAGAAACTTCAAAATTTGTCAATTTTGCATTTTTTTAATTCTTATTGCTCCTCTAAAATTGATATATATTGAACCCTAATTAATCATTATAACAGAATTGAATTGTGCATTTGTGTTGTTGCAAGTGCTATTGACTTGTTGTTGACTTGCATATATTTCTTCTTCAGCCTACAAGTGAGGTATAATATTCTCACTCTCCCAATGTGCCATTTTATTTGACTAGTAAATCAACCAATAATAAAAATATGTATTCTTTCATATCTACATTTTGTTATCAATCACATATGTAATCACTATATACATTCTAGAAATATGAGGGTAGACATTGTGTAGTCTCAGATTGACACTTTAGGGTTTATAGATGAGATCATCGATGTGTGATGTTTAACTTAATATATAAATATGACAATAACACATTTATGTATCAACTTAGAAACCCGTTCAAAATTTACTCATTAGGAGTAAATTTTGGATACTCCCCAGTTTGGGACTATTTTTGAATATTTAATCTCACTTAGGATGTAACTGTATAATGTATATTCAGTTTTGAAGAAAATTTTAGTAGTATTTCCTCATTTGTTATCTGGGTACATATGTGAGTGGTTATTTGCCATTTACATCGGTGTACTTGGAGAACTTAGGGGGAATGCTGCTGAAATTTTCTTCAAAACTAAACATACATTATACAGTTACTAGTGAGATTAAATATTCAAAATTGGGATAGGTGGTACAGTTTAGTATAAAAGTAATTAACTTCCTATCAATAAAACTTACATCTTATGGTATCAATATTAAATGCTCAGTTTATAATTAATTTTAATGTGATATAGAAAATGGATCGAAGTTGGATGTCTAGCAAGAACTGTTGCAGTCCAGAGTTTGCCAAAGGTCTTGATGAATTTATCAGTTTTGCTGAGGAACATAGGAAACTACCTACATATAGGTTATATTGTCCATGTAGAAATTGTAGCTAGGAACATGGAAGAGTTTTAGGTAATAAAGATTGTGATGTATTGTATGAATCTTTAATTTTATACAATTAAGGAGGTGAATCTTTTTATATATGTTTGCCAAGTCTAAATTATAATACCTCATTTTAAATGATCAGGCTATTCACGAGGCCCAAAAGGAAAGACGGGCCAAAAATGTGCATGACCATCGCTTGGGGCCCGGTGGTTATGCCTTCTGCCGCCAACTACAAGAGAAGCAACTCTCTTCTGAAGAAGAGTCTAGTAAAACTCAAGTTGGGCGTCCACCCCGACACTTGCAAGCATGCGAAATTGTCAACCCTACAACTAAGGAGGTGGCACAAAAGATGGTAGGTTTTTCCCAACTAAGTAAAGAGTAACTCCTACAAACTTAGATTTATTTATATCTAATTGATATTGTGATTTAATATTTTTATTAAATATGAATAGATTGATCTCCATGAGCAAAGGAAGGAAGGAAAGTTAATCCCAACTGGCCACATGGATGAACTATCAGTTGCGCTTGGTACGAAGAAGCATCCTGGCCGTGTTAGGAGATTAGGAGCTGGCATAGGATTCAAGTCTTATTTTGGCCCTTTGCAATCTAAAAGAGGTTGTGCATGAGGTCTTACATAAGAGGAGGTTGAAACATTAGTAGCACAGAAAGTAAAAGAAATAATGTCTTCATTTCAGCCTACTCAACCTTCTCAACCTATTCATACTATGCGTCTCTCAAGTGATGAGGTACAAGCCCATGCTCCAGTTGTAGAAGGTCATGGGAGCACTCCCAATGACCCATCACAACAATCTTCAGTAAGTTTTTGTTCTATATGTTGTGTTATTAGTATGATATATATATATATATATATATATATATATATAGTTGTAATAGGTATCTGGTTTACCGCTTCGTACACAACTTATATTATTTCAATTCTAGGTTGGTATGAACTGTAAATTTGCAGTGGAGGTTCTAGAATATAATGTTGTGGCAGCGGGCAAGGTATACAACCTTGGTGGTACATTGCATTTCCAACAAATTACTGATGGCATTTGTCGTGTGTCCATCCATCTTGTGTATGATGGAATGGGGGACAAACCACTACCCATACCTAATCTTGAATATAGTATAGTTGAAGAAGTTGAGAGTGCTCTTGTGGGTTGGTCTAGACACTTAGTTATCAATGACAAGGTATACCTTAATTCTACCATATTTTTCATATTTGACTGCATATATGAACTCATGTAATATAAGTATGTAATTTAATTAACAAGTTTGCAAACCAAAAAGTAAAAATTCTACAAGTCGTCCTCCTATGCCCAAGCCATCTTTTATTCTAGAATCCACATTCAATGAGTTGGGAAGTAAATGTAAATGTTTGTGTCGATACTTAACCAACCAAAGCTCTGGATTACAAATGTTGATCAATTTAACCGAAGATGCAACTGGGAGGGACTTTGATAGTTATATTTTTCTTGATGATATTATAGAGTTGTTCTGGTATGCTTGGATGAATACTTCGATAATAGAAGTATGGATAAGGTAAGGATCTATCAATACAGAAAATTCCAATACACATTTGTAGCTTATTTCTATATCTGGAAATAATTACAAATGTTTTACAACCATTAATATACCGAGACCACAAACTTTGATATAAGAAATGTTGGATTCTTAGTTCCTTCAATCACTGGTCAAGTGGAGACAATATTGAGGATGTGAATGAGTACTTCTCTACTCCATTCAAATATTTTGCTAGTGAGGGGAAGGAAATTATCCTAATTCCTTTTAACATCCAGTAAGTATTATTATTCAATATAATTTTAATAATGAATAAAATTATTTATTTTAATGTTTGTTTTATTCTTACTCAGAGCTAGACATTGGGAATTAGTGGTGATTGTCCCAAAATTGATGACTCTTTATTATCTTGACCCAATGGGTAAAATAACAAGGGGTCACAAACTGAAATTGCCAGCTATGGAGTAAGCATAAATTTAGTCAATGCTTCAACATGATATTTCTATTCAGAATTTCTATTTCACCAACTATCGTTTAATTGATAGGGGTATAAAGGCTTTTTGTGAAGCTGGAGGACAAATACCCACAAAATTAAAGACATTGAATTTGAAAAATGTCAATGTAGCTAATTTGACAACTTCTTAGTCTTATATGTATTAATTTTCAACTCTTATATGTCAACTCTTATAGTCTTATCTCAACTCCTATTTATAGTAGTTTACTAACATTAAGTATAATTCATTATTTGTAGTATCCTATACAAAATAATGACTGGGCTTGTGGCTACTATGTAATGAAATATATGCAAGCTATTGTCAAACAAGCATCACATGATATTCAGACTATAGATCATGTAATAAAGAATAACATCATAAATTTACAAGTGATTGTAGTCATTTTATAAAATATTAGCACGTGCATTTTCTGTTACAAATCTTTACAACTCAGCCTTACACACGTGAGGACTTAAATGAATTCCGAGAAGAGTGGTCAGATACTTTTCTAAATGAAGTCAATATAGCATTGGATTAAATATGTTAGCTCCATTTATGCATGTGGTTTTAGTACTCTTTCATATTTACTTTTGTATCTGACATTTAATATCATCTCAGACTTACAATATATCATTTTGTAAATTATGATGTGATTATATGTAACTGAACTGAATATATAAATCATTTTTGTTATGAATGTGTGGTTTGGAATGGTGATGGTTGAGCATCAATGCTCCCCTCTCACATATCTTAGTTCTTTTTGTTCTTATGTTATGTTTCTGTAGAATTAAAAAAAAACAGTATCCTATAGGGTCGGTTATCTTAAAAAACTGACCTTATAGGTATCTCAGCCGTGCCGCGTAGCATGACCATGTTGCGGCGTAGAACGGTCGTGCCGCATAGAACGACCATGTTGGAATATGGTAGAACGGCCGTGCCATGTAGCACGACCGTGCTACCATATCCCAACACGACCGTGCTATGTGGCACAACCATTCTACTATATCCCAACATGGCTGTAGACTCTATTGAGTCGGTTTTCTTCATATAACTGTCCTTACAGAGCATCTTTAGTGTCGCTTATTAAGAAAAACCGACCTTATAGGGTATGGTTATCAGCAAGCTCAATCTATAGACTCTATTGAGTCGGTTTTCTTCATATAACCGTCCTTACAGAGCATCTCTAGGGTCATTTATTAACAAAAACCGACCTTATAGAGTTAAGGTATAGTTTCTTTTCTTATTTGGGGTTAGTTTTTGAAAGCCTCTTAGGTCAGTTTTTACTATATAAGGTCAGTTTTCTTTGGTAAAAAAACCGACCATATAGAGCAATTTCTCTAGCGACGGCCACTTAGGCGTCGGTTGAAAAGTGATGCTATGAGCTTAAAAAAACCGACGCTATAGACCATTACTGTAGTAGTGTCACTATGATTATTCTAAACATCTATTAAGTCTAACTTCAAACCTTATTTGGTTAAATGTAGAAGGTCAAAATTCTGGGGTAGGGTCCAAGATCTGGTATGTTACAAGCTATGCTCAAAGCATGAAGATTTAATTTGTGAGAAAAATAGTCATGGAGATAAGGAAAAAATTGACAACCAAATGGTGAAAATTTTATAAGTGGACAGTTGACCATAAATGAGTTCATTAATATTTTATCAACAATAATTTTAAACTGATGTCTATTGATAGCATACACAGCCATAGAAAAATCCTCATATCAATAAAGAGATGAAAATGAGAATGTAAGAGCATATCTAAACTAGTTTCATCAATATGATGATGCTTACATTCAACCTGTCCATTATGTGAATGGGTGTAAGGACAAAAAAGTGATGAATACCACAAGAAATAAAATTATCCTATAATGGATTATTTTTAAATTTAGTGCTATTTTTTCTTTGAAGTACTTTGATTTTTCAAGATAATTGATTTTGCACAAAGTGTTGAAAAATACAAAAAATATTTTTGAATCCAGATTTTCTACGCAATGCACATAACCAAATAAAATAGAAAAAAATCATCAACAAATAGGGCATAAGAAGCATATCTAGACTTACATAACATGGATGACAAACCTGGAGATCACAATGAATTGAATCCAATAAATGTATGGAATGTTTTTCATTGCTTTTGTAAGGTAGCCATTTTGTCTTAGCTAGTTGACAAGTAGAACATAAAGAGGTTTAAGTAAAACAGATGTGATAGAAAGTCATCCCAATTTATTCAATAAACTAATAATATAAAATGGGACATGTTCTAGATGGGAGTGTCTTAACTTGAAGGAGGCACATCGTTTGGTTGATTGAAGAGCTGCTAGAAAGGTAGCTTGTCCATTCTATAATACAAGTAGTCCATTATCACAGTGTCTTTTGGAAAGATTGACTATGTGATGATTTTAAATAGTAAATAAGTTATCATCAATTGTTTTAAATTCTATAAGTCTCATTGATTCTATATATGGATAAAAGGTTCAAAGTTAGATGATGGACAACAAGAATGTTCAATAGTGAAACATTGAAAAGGATAATACTTTTTTCAATAATAGAAAGACAGTTATTATTGACAACAATTACTTTTTCATGACCAACATATGGGATTACTGAGTGAAGAGAAGAAGATGTAGGAGTCATATATGAGGAAGCACTGACATCAAAATACCAATCTGATGCCTTAGAGAGTGAAGAAGACATTTGAGAAAGCATTTGCAAAGTTTTCAATGAAATATGGTGTATAGAATGTATAGAGAATTGGACATTCATTACCATAATGGCCCTCTATAAGGTAGATTTGGTAGAGGGGAGTGCAACGACTAGCATTTTCCCCCACTCCATGATTGTGGTTCCCATGGAAACTACAACTACATCCAGGAGAAGGGAAGCAAGAAGGTACTGATCCATAAGGCTGATGTTACGCGATGAAGGCAACCAATGTTTCTAAGATAGAGGGTGAATCATCTAGATATATTTAGAAAAGTTCATAACTTTCTATCCATGATAGAATATCACAAAAGTTATGAAATGAGATTTGTCCCATCTCTGCACTTGAATGACCCAATAACATGGATCCAAGGTGCAAACATACTAGTAGACTTTATTATGTTTTCGATGGGAGAGCTACTAATAGGAAGTTGGTCAGACAAAAATTTGAAATTCCAACCACGTTTTGGAAAAATATTTGTTACATGAAGCAGATGTTGCAAGTCGTATATGAGTTGGATCTCCTAGGGTTTGAATTGATGGTTGTTAGAGGAGTCAATTATAGGTCAGACTGTCAAGGAAGTTTGACAACCAATTATCTCAGACATTGTTTCCTCACTGAGAGAGGAAATAATAGGATTGAGAAGATGATGGTAGGTTGTTATCAGAGAAACATCAAAAGCGACATTAGTGGTTGTGGCCTAATTAATGCATATTCATCCTAGTTTTAGTTGCATTTTCAGCTTTGTTTTGCACACAACTCCACCAATTTAGCTTGGAAGTAGTTTTTATTTAGATTCTTCATTTTATGTAAATTCTTTAGATTTTAATCTAAATCCCTAGTTTCCATGGAAGGCTTGAAATTTATATCCCATGCACATGAAATTTTTGAATAATGGACCATATTTTCACTGAACCATTTGTTCATCAGTTGATGGTTCATAGGTGCATACCTTATCACATACACCAATATCCCCCACCCTCTAGGGTGGGGCTTGCATATGGAAAATCATCAATTTGTATTACATCTACTAAACCATTGGTTTACATCACTACCCCTTCCACGAGTTGACAGTAAAATGGAGTCCAATGTCCGTCTTATGATGGTATTTTTGCACCCAACAATTGATGCCTGGCCTACATCAAATAGTTGATGGAAATTCTACACTACCTTTTGATGGAAGTCGGACACATTTGCCTTTTGATGGAAGCACTACATCTGTCCTATGATGGCTATGCTACATTTTCCATATGAAGGTTATGTTGTGCCTACCTTCTGATGGTTGTTCTCATCTTTTGATGGTATTCTAGTGCTTATCTACAAATTATACCCTCCTAATGGTAGTACAACTTCCACAATCTGATGGAAGTGCTACTTCCACCTTCCAAAGGAACTCTTGCATGCAATAACCAACAAAATTCATCTCTCTCTCTCTCTCTCTCTTCTTGTGGGTATTAAGCTATGACAACCGATGGTCGTCTAAAGTCTTCAACTACTAATTCCATTCACCTCTTGGTGGGACAATTGTGTCGCAAGAACCATAATCTTCCATGTGTTGTCATTGTCTATTTACCTCCATGTAAGTTAAAGCTTTAAATACCAGATGGTTGAGAGGGCTCCAAACCCTAATAGCCCCCTATAAATACAAGGACAGTACCTCTAAGAGAGGATCAACATTTGATGCCGCTAGGCTACTGTTCTTTAAACTTTGCTCCCACACTAGAAACCATCAACTATTTTCATTAGTTGACGAAAATCAACTAAATATCTTTCTGTTGGTAAATATGCCCATAGAGACATCCCGCACAATTTCATGGAGTTGGATATTAATAAAAAAAGTAATATGATTAATTAATTAATTAATTAATTAATTAATTCTAGAATATTCTAATTAATCCATGAACATTTTAATTAATGCAGTCTTTCTGTATATCGATGGGTTTAGGAAACCCTGATTCCTTTTGTCTCCTATTTAAAGGGGCTTGACGACTGATATCTATATAAGATATTAAGAGAGGCTTTTTAGTTTATGCTCACGTACGTAAACCCTAGTCGTCACCGTCCTCAGGAGTGAAAGGAGAGCACTGCGACGCTAGCACATCTCCGCACAAAGACTACTCCTTCCCACCAGCTTAGGAAGCATGATGTAGAGTTCTAATCCATCCGCTTGGATGAAGTAGAGATACAGACACAGAAACACCTGTGTTCAGAGGACGTCAATGACCATCCATACACGCTACGAGCAATATACATCACTACATGAAAGGAGCACCACCGGATCTTCCCGCTACGCACTCAACGAACGGGAGAGAAGTTTTGTATGTGTAGGCCAGCAACGTTGTACACTATCGTGCGGTGGGACATCGTCGAACTTGCTCTGCGATAAGTTATATCCCACAAACACTCTTTCTAAATACGCTATTGTCGACGAGATTCTATTTCGGGTTGTATGGAAATTTATTTTTGTTACTTCCACCGCACATGTTTTCTCCACAAAACCCAACAGTGGTATCAGAGTAGTGTCAATCTATGGTATATTTGGATTTGTTTCGATATGATCAAATCGCTGTATATTGTTTTTTATGTTGCATACAATGCAAATTAAAACTGCTAATGCATAAATCTAAACGTAATTCCACATACGCCGCAGGCTTTTGTTTTTGACGTTTAGGACGGGGTCGACTATGGAAAATATTGATTTTCCAAAGTACAAGGAAGTAAAATTCCTTAGACCTTTCAGAAGCTCTTCCCTTGAGACCCCACGAGGGGTGGCCTCCCCTCAACCCCCACCCCCGCCCACAGGATCCCCGCATAGGGGAGCTACCCCTGTGTACCCCGCATAGTCTACGTGGGAGTCGAAAATTTATTTAATGGGGAATGTCCCCCATTAAAAGTACTACAATTTAATATGTATATACGTATATGTAGATATACCCATGATATCATACATGTTGCCTTTAAAATCTATTTTATGTGGTGAATTCATGCACGGTTATGGCCTAGTATCCCCTTTTGTGAATGTTGTGAATGAATGTAGATGTCAATCTTGTAGATATGTTTGTTTTGAATGCTATGGATATATAATGGTTGTACATGGATCCTTTGTATAAAGTATTCGGCTTGAATGATGAGCCTCATCTCTATTTCAAAGTGTAATTAATTCTTTCTCTTTATATTTGTACTCATATGATGTAATAGAGATAGGATTAGTTTTAGTCTTTGCAAACTTGATGTAAGGAGGACACTTGAAGATCCAACTCCAAGGAGTGTCCATAGAGAAGCACCATGAAGATCCAATTCCAAGAAGCAACCTAAAGATCCAACTCCAAGGAGCATCCATGGAGAAGCAACTTGAAGTTCCAACCTCACAGAGCATCCATGAAGTTGTTCATTGTAATGCTGATCCTTATAGGTTGATTCCCATGTGTTGTTGCATGAGATGCGTAAGATCTTAGGTGGACCGTAATCCTTTATTTCTCTAAAGGATTACAATAGTATGGCCATAACTGATGTATTTGTGTTTGTGATTGCATGTTTATCATTTGTGGTTGTGGATATAGTAGTATATGATACACGCTATAAGTATGTGGTGTTTGGATATGTATATGTATTAATAAAACCTCTCAATTAATAATATTAAGTTTTAGTTGCCTTCCATAAAGCAACGCACATGCAAATCTTGATCGACTATGTGTGGGCATGCCTTCATGTGGTACACTATTTATCTCATGGAAGTGTGATGGTGGGTGTGTGGGTTTGCCTCCACAGGGTGCACACTCATCGTGTTGGCTTATGGGTTGGACTTAACTAGGGAACCTTGATAGGATCAAGTACCTAGAGGCACACACATGCATCATGGCATGTATTTGTACATGATCATCTATCCAAGAGTTTCATATGATGCAATTGGCAAAAGTTGCCTACCTTAGTATTTGGTCTTTGACGCCGACGTTGGCTGGGCATTGATCTAATTATTTTGGATATTGGCTCACTAGAAGGTTGTACACTGCAATCTTTCAAGTTGATAGTGAGGGCTATAAATTTGAATAAAATAGTGGGAGCATAATTAATTAAAGGCCTAATTAATCTTATTTATCAAATCTTTACAAGTCAAAATATTTTGGACTAAATGCAAACTTTTTCTTTTGTAGAAATCAAATGGCAAACAACACTCACACTTTCTCATTGCGATCAGTCCTTGAGAAGGACAAACTTATCAAAACCAACTTTCAAAATTGGTTTAGGATGCTGAGAATTATTCTCACGCATGAGCGTGAGTTCTATATCCTTGAAACACCAGAGCCATCAGAACCTACCTCAAATGTTCCCAAGGCTGAAAAGGATGCTTACAGGAAGCACCTTGATGATGTCGTGGATGTCAAGTATCTGATGTTGTGCTCAATGAACTATGAGTTGCAAGAGCAGCATGATAACATGAATGTCATGGAGAGGGTAACAAATCTCAAGGACATGTATCAACATCAAGCAAGACAGGAGAGATATGATGTCTCCAAGGCTTTGTTCAGAAGCAAGATGAAAGAGGGAGACTCAACTGGAACCCATATACTCACTTTGATTGGGTACGTGGAAAGCCTATCCAAGCTGGGATTTCCCCTAGGTCAAGAGTTGGCCACTTAAGTGATTCTGCAATCGTTTCCTAAATCATATAGTCATTTTGTCATGAACTACAACATGAACAATCTTGAAAAACCGTTGTCAGAATTGTTGGGCATGTTGAGGACAACTGAAGCACAGATGAAGAAAGACAAGCCCAAGTCTGTGATGATGATCAATAAGACAAAGGGAAAGTCAAAAGGAAAAGGAAAGGCTAAGAAATGTTCTAAAGCTGGGAAGAAGCCAAAGTCATCCACACTCAAAGCTAAAGGTGGGATCTGCAAAGAAGGCAGTTGTCACCATTGTTACCAGGATGGATATTGGAAAAGAAATTGTCCTCTCTACCTAGAGGAACTAAGGAATAAGTAGGGAATAGAGATCTCCACTTTAGGTATATACGTTATTGAGATAAACTTAAATACTTCTTCATCATGGGTACTGGATACCGGATGTAGATCTCACATATGTTCAAATATGCAGGATTTCATAAGAAGTAAGCCTTTACAAGGGGCCAAGTTGAGTGGCGGGTCACTAATGGAGTAAGAGTTTCTCCCACCGTAGTTGGAGTTATTAGTTTATTTTCACCTACGGGCCTTGTAATAGAATTAGAGAATTGCTATTATGTACCTACCATTAATAGAAATATTATTTTTGTATCTTGTATGAATAAGAGTGGATTTGAATTTCACATTAAGAATGGAATGATTTCTATTTCTAAAGATGAGATCTTTTATGGCAATGCCCCTATGTCTTATGATATCTACTTGTTAGAACTTGAGACTAGCATATACAACATAAATACAAAAAGGCTAAAACTTGACAACTCAAACAAAACATACTTACAGTATTGTCGTCTTGGGCACATAAATGAGAAACACATATCTAGAATCCATAAGGATGGTTATCTAGACTCTTTTGATTTTGAATCATTAGTGATATGTGAGGCTTTCTTATTAGGTAAGATGACCAAGACTCCTTTCATTGGATACAATGAGAGAGCCACTAATATGCTAGGGATCATACATACTGATGTGTGTGGACCTTTTAGATAAAATGTTAGAGGAGGCTATCAATACTTCATTACCTTCACTGATGACCTCAGTAGGTATGGATATGTGTATCTTATGAAACACAAGTCAGAAGCTCTTGAAATGTTTAAGACTTTCATGAATGAAGTAGAGAAGAAACTTGGTAAGAGTATTAAAGCACTCCATTCATATCGAGGTGGCGAATACTTAAGCTAAGAGTTTGAGGATCTTCTGAGGGACTGTGGTATTGTATCACAATGGACTCCACCTGGTACACCACACCATAATGGTGTGTCAGAAAGAAGGAATCATACATTATTAGACATGGTATGATCAATGATGAGTTTAGCCGAACTTCCAACATTGTTCTGGGGATATGCTCTTGAAACTGCATCGTTTACACTTACTCGTGTACCTTCCAAATCGGTTCAAAAGACACCATATGAGATATGGAATGGGAATCGTCCTAATTTGTCTATATTAAAGATTTGGGGATGTGAAGCTTATGTTAGGAAACAATTTCTTGAAAAACTTAGACCCAAATATGAAAAATGCTATTTTGTTGGATACCCTAAGGAAACTCGGGGATACTACTTCTACACACTAACTAACAACAAAGTGTTTGTTGCTAGGATAGCTGTATTTCTTGAAAAGGAATTTATTTCTAAAGGAATCTATGGGAGGAATGTAGAGATCAAAGAAGTTTGAGATCAACAAGTAAATAGAGAACCTGAGGATGTACATAAGGAACATGAAGACTCACAAACTATTGTGGAATTTCAAGTTCCAAATGTAACACAAGAACCTCATAGGTCTAGTAGGACACAACTTGAGCCTGAGAGATTTGGATTTCTTGTAACTCAAGACAGTGACGAATTGGGCATATCAAATGAGCCAACTTCCTATCTAGAAGCTACTAAGGGACCAGAATCTGAGAAATGGCTCAAAGCCATGAGATCAGAGATGGAATCCATGTACACCAACAAGGTATGGACCTTGGTGGATCCACCTGAAGGGGTAAAACCCATAGGGTGCAAGTAGGTATTCAAGAAGAAGACCGACATGGATGGAAATGTTCAAACCTAATAAAGGTAGATTGGTTACGAAAGGATTCTATTAAATTCAAGGTGTTGATTATGAAGAAATCTTCTCACCAGTTGCCATGGTTAAATCCATCAAGATCATGCTTGCCATTGTAGCTTACCATGACTATGAGATTTGGAACATGGATGTTAAAACAACATTCCTTAACGGGAATTTACTCAAGGATGCGTACATGACACAACCTGAGGGTTTTCTCGATTTGAAGGAAGCCAATAAAGTCTATAAGATACAAAGGTCAATCTATGGATTGAAGCAAGCATCTCGGAGCTGGAATCTACATTTTGACGAAGTAGTCAAAAAGTTTGGCTTTAGTCAAAATGAAGATGAACCTTGTGTTTACAAAAAGGTTAGTGGGAGCACAATCATATATCTCATATTGTATGTGGATGACATACTATTAATGGGAAATGACATCCCTACTCTTTAGACAACAAAAGGTTGACTGGGGAAGACCTTCTCTATGAAGGATTTAGGTGAAGCATCCTATATACTAGGAATCAAGATCAATAGAGATAGATCTAGAAGGCTTCTAGGCCTAAGCTAGAGCACATACATTGATAATGTGCTAAAGAGGTTTAGCATGGAGGATTCTAAAAGGGGTAACTTGCCCATGTCCCATGGGGTTACGATCTCTAAAGACCAATGTCCCAGTTCATGTGATGAACGGGCGCACATGAGTAAGATTCCATATGCATCAACAATTGGGTCTATCATGTATGTGATTTATGTACTCATCCTAATGTGTCATATGCTTTCAGCATGACGAGCCGGTATCAGTCAGATCTAGGTGAATGTCATTGGATAGCCTAAAATAACATCCTAAAGTACTTGAGAAGGACTAAGGATCAATTCTTGGTATATGGTGGTGAGAAAGAGCTCGTGGTAAGAGGTTACACCGATGCTATCTTTCAAATTGACAAAGATGACTATAGATCACAATCTGGATTTGTATTTTACCTGAACAACAGAGCTATGAGCTGGAAGAGTTCCAAGAAAGAGATGGTTGTGGATTCTACAATAGAGGCCAAATATATTGCCGCATCTGATGTTGTAAAGGAAGATGTGTGGATCAAGAAGTTCATTTCTAAACTTGGAGTGGTTCCAAGTGCTAGTGATGCAATTGAGTTGTTTTACGACAACAACGGAGAAATTGCACATGCTAAAGAACCAAGATCGCACCAACATTCCAAGCATATTCTATGGAGGTTCCATCTCATACAAGAGATCGTACAATGAGGAGATGTGAAGATTTGCAGAGTACCTACAAAAAGCAATGTGGCTGACCCACTCACAAAAGCATTTTCACAGTAGAAACATGACAGACATGTTTGATCACTTGGATTGAGATTCATGAGTGATTGGGTATAGGTGCAAGTGGGAATCCATATGCATGTATGTTCATAGAGACTATCATTTGATGATTGTAATGGGATACTATGTAAACGATTTGTAACACTATATTGATCATATCAATAAAGGCAAGTTTCCAATCTATATGTTTGTGTTTTATATTGTGAGATGACCATAAAACTTATAAATGTCTACATAATTATATACTTAATGACATATGTCTTTGGTTTGGTGACCTAAACAGTGAGATCATATGTATGCTAAAAGTATGCATTCCTATTTTGTCTCTAATCAGTTGTTATTTTGGAAATATCCATAGACATCAATAACACATAAGATTAGAATGTATGTTGGTTGATGGAAGAATCTCATTATCCATGATTTGGAGATATCAAACCAAATATATAGATACTTGTTAGAGAATAGTGTATCAGACAGACCCACCTTGAGAGTGACACATGGATACCAAGATTGGTAGTTAGAGTCACATCTCATAATGATGGTGGTGATTGTGGTTCTTAGACCTGAAATCACTACACTTATCACAACATGTCGTTCGGTGTACTTTGACATCATCCACCGTGGTCCTAAATAAGGATTGCCATAAAGATGGTGCTTGGTGCGCTGTGACACATAGGGATGACTGTGAGTGATGTAGATGGAATTTGTTCTTCCTACGGGAGTTTGATATTCCAGCCATTTGATAAACGAGACCGAGAAATGCATGGACATGCTGATGTGAGTCAATATGTGATATTGAGCTTACATATATATCAGACAGTCTGATCTAGTTCAAGGAACATGGATTGAACATTGAAAAGGATAATAGTTCCATGACTCGAGTTCAATACGGATATTAGTGACAAACGAACTATACAATCACTGTAACACCAATCATGAATGAATTCTCCAACTTCTCCAATTACTTGGGTGATAATGAAGTCTTTCTAGATACCAATCATTGCTTGTGAAATCATAATATGATTATGGATATCACTGCCAACATAATTTGGAGCCTACCGGGTCACACGCATAGGATGTGTTGGAATAGGAGTATAATTGTGGATTTGATTGGAATTGTTATGAATCATTGATTACTAAAATGTTTATGTAATCCATTAGAATGATATTATAATATATTAAAATGTTTGAGCCAATTAATTGGAGTGATTGACTTTAAGTGCAAGTGGGAGTCTGTTGGTATATATGCCCATAGAGCCATCCCACACGATTGCATGGAGTTGGATATTAATTAATCAATTAATACAATTATTTTGTTAATTAATTAATTCTAGAATATTCTAATTAATCCAAAAGCATTTTGATTAACACAGTCTTTCTGTATATCGATGGATTTAGGAAACCCTACTTCCTTTCGTCTCCTATTTAAAGGGGCTTGATGACCGATATCTATATAAGATATTGAGAGAGGATTTTCAGTTTATACTCATGTACGTAAACCCTAGCTGTTACCATCCTCAGGAGATAAAGGAGAGCACACGACACTAGAACGTTACCACACATAGACTACTCCTTCCTGCTAGCTTAGGAAGCGTGATGTGGAGTTCTAGTCCATCTGTGTGGATGAAGTAGAGACACAGACGCTAAGATGCTTGTGTTTGGAGGATGTCAACTGCCATCCCTACACGCTACGCGTGGTGTACATCACCACACGAAAGGAGCGCTGCCGGATCTTCCCGCGACACACTCAGCGAATGGGAGAGAAGTTCTGTCTGTGTAGGCCAACAACATTGCACACCATTGTGCAACGGGACATCGTCAGACTTGCTCCGCAATAAGGTATATCCCACGAACACTCTTTCTAAATACGCTATTGTCAACGAGATCCTGTTTCAGGTTGTGTGGAAATTTATTTTTGTTTCTTCCACCACACATGTTTTCTCCAAACCACTGCTAATGTAATGACATGGTTCTAAATTAGCAATCTAATTAGGGTTTACTTGGATGATTACATGTTTTACTTGATTGATACTAGTTTTATGTTGATTAATAATTATAGATCATTATGTTGTTCTAAACTTCATTACAAAATTCTAAAACATTTTTTATTTGAATAATTATGGTTTGCAAGTGAAAACTCCAATCGGTTGAAATTTAAGGTTTTGAAAGTACACAAATACATAATTTGATAAATACAGTGATGTAGTTAATTATTTATAATATTATATAAGAAACTTGGATTTATTTGAAATTTAGATCTAGTTTGGATAAGTAAAATAGATGTATAAATGCAAATTTTTAGAATTCTTAGATGTTATTTGAATCTATTGGTCAGTTAAATTGTTATTCGACCGACCATTTACAGACTAAAATATAGAGTATTTTGAATTTTAGTTATTTATTTATAACTCTGAATGAGATGGAATTTTAGGTGGATCTCATATATTTAATTTCAAATGATATACTAATTTAATATATTTTTTAGGGATATTTGATTGATGAAATATATATTTACCAGCGAAGTTCTATGACTGAAAATGTTGCAAAAATAAAACAAATTGCAATATGTGATTTATTTATATATATTCCAAGCACCTTAATTGTCCTATATGGGTTACCTAGCACCATAGTAGCTCCTATGTTTCATAATCCAATCAAGTGAAACAAAATCCTAGAAAGAGATGATTAGGGTTCGAGTGAGGATGGAGGTGGAGATGGTGATATAGGATTTTATCTTCCAATGAGTGATGAAAGTAAGTTTTTTTGTGAAGAGAAACCCACCCCAGGAAGAGCCATTTTATGACTCACCCTATAACGTAAACCTTGAGTCCTTAGAGGTGTGGTCCAATCACCCCTACCACACCCAATCAGTGTGGAGTGTTGTTTGTAAAATGTCTTCGGCGAGATTCAAACTCAAGTCCTTGATTGGGACTCACAAAGCTTTTACTAGACGAGCTACTCTGTCCAGACAAAAGAAAATAAGTTTTTCCTTCTTTAGACAAGTTTTCATGGTGAATCTTCTCTTTCATGTATAAATTTTGTCCCCATACGATTTGGATCAAAATGATATAAAATCACCCTCTTTTCTCTCTCTTTCTCTCGTATTTCCCTTTTCTAGGGTAGCTAAGTTGAAAAGAGTAAAAAATGAGTTGAATCCATAGGAGTTGGACAGAATTCTAGAAATTTAGAGTATGGGAAACTTCTTTAAGGTGATTGACACCTAAGGTGAGTGCATATCTCTCTCTTAATATCTGTAATCATGTTGAAAGAATAATTCTATCCGGCTAACATGATCAACATCCTAGATTGCTTTTGTATGAAATTTGGTGATCCATTGGGAAGATTCTTGGAAAATGATTTCTATTGATTTATGTTCTTTTCCATTGAGTTGTAGTTGTCTATTTCCTTATATATTGATTCAAGATCTCTAAAAAATATTATGGATAGAGAACCATTTTTTCTACTCATATAGTGCCTTAAATAAAGCTAAGAATGTTATGCTTGGAAATTGAGTTGAAAAGTATAGAATCATGTATGAACTTAACAAGAATGAGTTCTCAAATTTATTTTTTAGATCTTTGCTAGAATTATATCCGCAATGAGCATAAGGATCAGAAAGATCATTTTAAATGGAGGCATTCAGTGCCAATGCTAGTTTTGTTGAGTTGACTCAAATGAGTCAATGAGTCAATGCATACTTATAATTGATGGATGAGTTGTGTTGAAGGAAACTAGGGTTTCCATGTGTGTGAAGTGCCTTAATGAAATCATTTACACTCTAATGAGGTTAGTGAATAATAGTGTTTTTATTATGTATTTAGTTGAGCCAACTTCTTAAAAACCCTAGAAATCTAATATTATGACAAGTATGGGTGATAAAGCTAGAAATTGTATACAATCTTGTAAATTTGATGAAATGATCAATTGTAGGTATTTATACTTCAATTTAAGTTTATAAGTCTTATTATGATGATCTAAGACCAACACATCTACTGTAGTATAATTTATAGAATAATGGGTATATTCTATATGCATGCAAGACTTTTATAAAAGTCAAATTATGATGAATTGGTAAGATGACTAAAGGTTAAAGGGTCAGAGAAACTTGAATTTGTATGTTTAATAACTATGTAATTGATTTTATTTTTAGGTTACATTATAGAAAGTAGAATGAAACAATTAATTTTTCATACTTACAAAAAAACTATATACATGTTCTCAAATGAGTGGTATAAAAAATGTATATGATCTTGGTAGCTCATATTCAATCTACCTTTATATATGCATTGTTCATGTATAAATGATATGAACAAAATACCACATTCAATAAGTAATAGTTACTCATAGGATCAAAGATATAAAGTCCATGGATTAGGGATTTGATGATATTGGTACAACTCTACTTTTGAGAAATGTTTAAGGACATTAACGTTTGTCTGTGTAGGAGATAAGTGACTAGAAGCATACAGATGCAATACGACAAGGATTTGTGCATATCATCCATCCAATAATTTGCATGAGATGCAAGTGGCAAATGTTGTCTACCTTAATAATTGGTTATGGACACTAGCGTTGGCTGGGTAATAACTTAACTATTTTGGATCTCGGCTCACTAGAAGGTTGTATGTTGCAATCTTCTGAATTGATCACCAGGCTTATCAATTTGAAAAAAATAGTGGGAGTGATAATTAATTAAAGGCCTAATGAATATCGACATAATTATGTTTTAATGAAATCAAATCCAAGGGTTTTGACAAAATTCAAATTTCTTTTATAGAAATAAATGGAAAACTAAAACATGTTTTCTTTGTGATTGGTCCTTGAGAAGGACTAGTTAAACATGAATAACTTCCATGACTGGTTCAAGATATTGAGAATCATTATCACACAAGAGTGCAAGCTCTATGTCCTGAAGAAACTAGATCCAGATGAAACCCACTACCACCGTGCAGAAGGCTAATAAGGTTTCTTACAAGAAGCACTCTAAAGACGCCTTAGACGTCAAGTCTCTGATGATATGTTCAATGAACTATGAGTTAGAGAGACAACATGAGAATATGGATGTCTTTGATATGGTTGCACATCTTAAGAGCATGTACCATGATCAGGCAATACAATAGAGATATGATGTCTCAAAGGCGTTGTTCAAGTGCAATATAGATGAAGGAGATCTAGTGGGGCCCCATGTGCTCAAGTTGATTGGGTATGTGGAAAACCAAGCAAGTCTGGGATTTCCCTTGGGCCAAGAGTGCCACAGATGTCATTCTACAATCACTACTAGAATCATACAGTCAATTTGTCATGAACTACAACATGAGCTATTTTGATAAGTTGTTGTCAGAATTTCTTGGCATGTTAAAAATTGTTAAAGTGCAAATGAAGAAAGACAAAACCAAATAAGTGATGATGGACAATAGAGGGAAATAAAATTCTAAGGGAAAAGACAAGGCTAAGAATAGTTCTAAGGATGGCTAGAAACCCAAATCTTCTTCACTCAAAGCGAAGGGAGGGGTAAATAATGAAGGAAATTATCACCACTGTCACTAGGTTGGACACTGGAAAAGGAATTACCCTCTATACTTGGAAGAACTAAGAAGGATGAAGAAGTAGGGGATAGAGATATCCACTTTAGGTATATACATTATTGAGATAATTATGCCTACTTCTTCATATTGGGTACTAGATACTGGATGTGGATCTCACATATGTTTAAATATGCAAGATCTGAAAAGAAGTAACCCTTAAAGAGAGGGTGAGGTTGAACTACACATTTCGAATCAATAAAGAGTTGTTGCCATTGTAGTAGGAACCTATCATTTATATTTTCCCAATGGGCTTGTAACAGAGTTAGAGAATTGCTATTTTGTACCTTCCAATAATAGAAACATCATTTATGTATCTTTTATGGACAAGAATGGATTCAAATTTCTTATCAAGAATGGTTGATGCTCTATTTCTAAAGATGAAATATTTTATGGAAGGGCCCCTATGTCCTATGGTCTTTACTTATTAGATCTAGAGACAAATGTTTATAATGTAAATACAAAATGTGAAAACTCAATAACTCTAAGAAAATATACCTTTGGCATTGTTGTCTAGGGCATATCAATGAGAAACACATTTCTAGACTCTTTTAACCTTAAATCAATAGAGATATGTGAGTCTTCTTTGTTGGGCAAGATGACAAAATATCCTTTTACTGATAAGAGTGAGAGACCAAGTGATCTATTAGGACTCATACATATTGATGTATGTGTGCTTTTTAGAGCAAATGCTAGAGGTGGGTACCAGTACTTCATTACGTTTACTAATGATTTTGGTAGGTATGGGTATGTGTACTTAGTGAAACATAAGTCATAAAACCCTTGAAAAGTTCAATGATTTCATGAATGAAGTACAAAATTAACTTGGTAAAAGTATTAAAGCACTTCATTCTGATTGAGGTAAAAAATACTTATGCCAAGAGTTTGAGGACCTTCTACAAGACCATGGTATCATAACACAATGGACCCAACACCACATCATAATGGTGTATTGTAAAGAAGGAACCACACATTACTAGATATGGTATGGTAAATGATGAGTTTTTCTAGTCTTCTATCTTCTTTCTAGGGATATGCTTTAGAAACTACAACGTTTACACTTAACCACATACTATATAAATCAGTTGAAAAGACACCATATGATATATGGTATGGGAAGCATACCAATATATGTTTAATGAATATTTGGGGATATGAAGCTTATGTGAGAAAATAGTTTCCCAAAAATCTTGGACACAAATCGGATAAATGATAATTTATTGGATATGCTAGGGAAACCAAAGGATACTACTTTTATACTCTATCTTAAAACAAAGTGTTTATTGTCAGGGATGTTGTATTCCTAGGAAAATAATTTATTTTGAAAGGAATCTGTGGGAGGAAAGTAGAATTTGAAGAGATTTGTACAAACAAGGAAACATCAAACCTGTAGAGGTACAAAAGGAACATGAAGAGTCACAAACTATTGTGGAATCTCAAGTTTCTCATGTAACATAAGAACCCCACATATCTAATTGAACATGCCTTGAGCCTAAAAGATTTGGTTATCTTGTGACTCAAGAAGGCAATGAGATGGTCATAGATGATGAACCAACAACCTACCTAGAAGTTGTTAAGGAATTAGAGTCTAAGAAGTGGCTTGAAGGCATGATATCTGACATGGAATCCATGCACACCAACAAAGTATGGATCTTGTCAGATCCACCTGAAGGGGTAAAACCCATAGGGTGCAAGTGAGTCTTCAAGAAGAAGACTGATGTGGATAGTAATGTACAAACCTATAAAGGCTGATTGGTTGCAAAGGGTTTCAAAAAAGTTCAAGGTGTTGACTACGTCAAAACCTTTTCTCTAATTGGCATGGTTAAGTCCATAAGGAACATGCTTCCCATTGCAATTTATTATGACTACAAGATTTAGCGTATGGATGTTAAAACCACATTCCTTAATAGGAATTTTCTTGAGGATGTGTACCTAACACAACCCAATGGTTTTATAAAATAAAAGGAATCTAATAAAGTTTCTAAGCTACAAAGGTCAATATATGAATTGAAGAAAGAAACTTAGAGCTGGAACCCTCAATTTGACAAAACAGTCAAAGAGTTTGGCTTTAGTCAAGATGAAGATGAACCATGTGTTTACAAGAAGGTTACTGGAAGCATGATCATATTCCTCATATTATATGTAGATGACATAATATTGATGGGGAATGACATTCCTACCTTTCAAAAGGTAAACAACTGGCTAGGAAATACATTCTCTATGAAGGACTTAGGTGAAGCATCCTATATCTTAGGAATCAAGATCTATAGAGATAGATATAAAATGCTTCTTGGACTAAGGCAGAGCACATACGCTGACAAAGTGCTAAAAATATTCAATATGAAGAACTCAAAGAGAGGAAACTTACCCATGCCTCATGGTGTCATTATCTCTAGATCTCAATGTTTTGGTTCCTGTAAAGAATTGGAACACATGAGTAAGAAGATTCTATATGCATATGCAATTACATCTATCATGTACACAATGCTATTTAGTCATCTTAATGTCTGGTATACCCTGAGCATGATGAGAAGATATCAATTAGGTCCTGGTGAAGGTCATCAGACTGTTGTCACTACCACAGAAAAGGCCTTTGGCGTCAGTTATTTAGAGCATTTAGCGTCGGTTTCCAAGTGACACCCAAGTGGGCACCGCTAAAAGTCGACACCTTCAACATCAGTTTCTAATCGACACCATAACCCTTCCCACCACCGAAAATGTGGGCTCTGATCTCCAAACCATGACATAAACACGATTAAAACTTAGCGGAAGCGAATCGGTAATCAGCGGAAGACAAAAATCACGGGAAATTAAAACTTTTCGAGATAAGAACTTGTATCCATAAAAGAAATCCTTTCATAAAGAGAGGTAACTGTTTACATCTCAGGATAATTACTTCTTGAGTAATTATATACATCAAGGTACAAAATCTCAAGATCACATAACACAAGACTCCAAGACCTGAGAGTACAGAGGACACATAGGACTGACTCTAACTACACCACATGGCAGGACAAATCTCCACCTGAGATTACTGCTGCCCCGGGTGCTGCTGCTGCTGAGACTGGTCACCTGTAGGCTGGTTCCTTCGTCTCCGACGTCCACCTAAAAAGTTGAAGCCTACGGGGTGAGACAATTATACATAATTGTCCCAGCGAGAGTTATAACTCTTCGCCAGAAGCTTTATTATAACTTCAAAGAATATATTAAACAGTAAAGCCTTCAAAGCATTCTATAACAGTTGCAGGTATAACAAGATCTCTACAATTTAGGAGATATGGAGAATATCAACATGATTGCAATGTAACATCAATCAACTAACTTGGAGTCATCTCTAACAAGTTATACTACATGATTGATTATGTTTTACAAACAACATTATGCCCTGTGGAGATGAGGCTTACCACTCATACTCCAACTGATCGCTGAGAAGTCACATCAGTATCATACACAGGTCATTAAGAGAGCCGGATTCTCATGACCTTCACCTTCCTCAGTCAGTAAGAGGATCACTTGTAGGACATCTCGTGTCTCTACTACTATAGCTCACCAGGGTAAACTGGTCCTTCGCTATTCTAGAGTTACAGTGACGTTCTGTACTCTCTTTGTCATCAGGAGGTTTCATATTTACCTACCACTGATACGGATATCTGTGCTTTCTTCGTCATCAGGAGGTTTCATGTTTACCTACCACTGATACGGTATGGAACTATAGTGAAGGATGGATGGATTCCACATCTACATCACTTTCCTACACTAGGATGTAAGGTTCTACACATCCATGTACCCCACATACTCAAAAGTATGTGCTCCAGGAGTTCTCTAAGGAAAACCTGTTTCACCATCACTTAATTTCTGACAATGATGGATCTATGATCAGGGCTCTACATTATACTTGATTAGTTAGGTACATTCAGTATTCTTTAACAGCATACATTGTTCTGCAAACAATAACAATAGCATAGCAGCTATAAAAGAAGAATACTAAATGTAACAGGCCTAACTCATATCAATCATCATTTCTCATTATCCTCATCACAAGTCATCTCTAAGGCATGACCTTGATGGTATTCATGGCTCTCATAGCCCATTATCAGCATAGGATGCCACTGGCAAGGCATCAGATTACTTTACTTATTCATAAGGCTAACAACATGCCTTTAATGAATATAACATCAACATCCATACCTGGATATGATTACCTTCATATCAGAACCTGCATGGTTAATACATCTGATAAAGGTAATGCAACAATAAGGAATGTACTTCCTACTCTTGTCATAAGAGTTAAATCTCTAATTCATATCAAATAGAGTTTAATACTCAAAAGCATGCCATTACCCTTGAATTAGGGTTTACTATTCACATTACATGTCATCACCCTTGAATTAGGGTTTACTATTCACATTGCATGTCATCACCCTTGAATTAGGGTTTACTATTCACATCAAGGTGAATTAAACTCATAACATTATCATGTATGAGTAACATCTTCATTGATGCTCTTGGTTTAGTTAAAGGTTCATCATTTATCATAATTAGGGTTTCTATGATCTCACACAGGTGGATCATACCCTAATTATGCTCATTTCTGTGTATTGGGGATGCTTCAATTGAGTTTCCACTTAAAAAGGGTACTTTCTCTCTCTAGAAGTACTTTCTCTCTCTAGAAGTACTTTCTCTCTCATCATAAGGTTAGGTGATGTCAACATCACTCTAAAACAGGTTGGATTGAGTCATCATAGGCTAACATAGCCAAAAACATCATCACTATGTGATTTAGAGTTACTTTCTCTCTCTAGGGTACTTTCTCTCTCTAGAAGTACTTTCTCTCTCATCATACTAATGGTTGATGATAACATTAGACTAGATCAAGTTGGATAGAGTCATTATGACTAAAAACATCATTCTCATGTAATTAGAGTTTGAATTTGAGCAAGGTATAACTCAATTGACCCTTTAGGGGTATTTTGGTAATTCACCCCAATGATCATCATCATGGTCAAAAACCTTAGTCAAATAACCCCTTACTATCCTAGATTATCATTAGGGTTTGATTTGGGCAACATTGAACCATGTACATCATCAAATGATTGAATGAGGTCAACCTTGAATCACATTGATTGATTTCAATCATTAATCATCAATTGGGTTGAAATTGGTTGAAAGTGTTGACCGTTTGCCCACTTTGACCCTCCAAGACCGCGAGCCTCTTTCTAACCCCAAGACCACGAGCCCCCTTAGGCTTCAAGACCGCGAGCCTCTTCAAGGGTTCAAGACCGCGAAGCCTCCCATTGGTTCAAGTTAATGTTGAAACCGCGAAGACCAATTTGAGTTGAGACCGCGAGGGTCATGAAGACCGTTTGCCCTTCTTTGACCTCAGGACCGTGAGGCCCTTCGCGGTCTTGAGACCACGAGCCTCCTCTCGGTCTTGAGACCGTGAGCCCCCTCACAGTCTTGAGACCGCGAGCCCTCTCACGGTCTTGAGACCGCGAGGCTCACATGGTCTCAGCCGCTTGGTCCATCAACAAAATCAACAAAGCAATCGATGATGTCAACCGATGTTGAAGCGCTCAAAAGGTCAAATCTATGTTGACCACTTATGGATTGAGTCAATTAAGATTATGCTTGATCATTTGGTCATTCAATTGACCCATAATGGTTAACCAATTATGGTTGAAATCGATTCAATTAGGGTCTATCAATGTTCGCCCATCAACACTCAACAGTGTGCATCAACACAAGGTTGAACCCTTCAATTGAGCTCCAATTGGGCCCAAACTTGGCCCAAACGGTCTTGAGGTCATGTGGGTGGACCCCACATGGTCTTAAGACCGTTTGCCCAAGATTTCATCAAAGTCTAAGGTGATTTGATAGGGGTTGAACCATGATTGAACCACAAAACAGAATTTTGATTAAATTAATAACTTATTTGCAATTGGGTCCTCAATTGGTCAAATTACTCAACCCTAGACCTTCAAACGGTCTTGGGTGATTGTCCTCTCGGTCTTGAGACCGTTTGGATGAGTTCCAAACGGTCTTGAGACCGTTTGCCCATCCAATATTTGGATTCTAGTGCAAATTCATCAAGGTCTGACCCATTGAGTTGATGATCATGTCAATATTTAATTGCAATATAATTTGATGTAATTGTACCTTCAATTTGGTCAACAAATCTTTACCCCAGACCTCCAAACGGTCTTGGTTGATTGCCCTCGCGGTCTTGAGACCGTTTGGTGACCCCCAAACGGTCTTGAGACCGTTTAGGTCAATCAACCCTAAAAACCCTAATTAGGTCACCATAATTTCAGTACTGATTTTATCTAGGGTTAGCCCTAGTATTCACCCTTCAACTCTTAGCCCGTTTGGAATTAGACCATCAAACTTGGTGAGTTGTTAATTAACATAATTTTGAACAGTAATCTCATACGGTCAATGCTTAGTCAACGACCTTACACGGTCTTGAGACCGTTTGCCCAAAAAGGCAATTTCAGACCGTTTGAAAATCAGCAATTAATTTATTTAACGTTGTGACTTAAAAAGGTCATATCTCCCGATTCCTTTGGAGTTAGTCTCCCAAATTTGAGGGTAATTAGCCTATATAATTAGGAACAGATTTCTTATACGGTCCACGCTCGGTCAACGGGGCCAAACGGTCTTAAGACCGTTTGCCCTGTCGCGGTCTCGAGACCGTTTGCTCACCTCGCGGTCTTGAGTCCGAGAGAGAAAACTGTTAGGACCGTTTAAGGAAAAGAAAAGCGGTGGGTTTTTCTTGGAAATCACGCCTTCATCTTCTAGCTCAAGAACAGTACAGATATCCCACGGGTTTGCTTGCAAAATAGCAGGGAAAAGTAGGGAAACACTAAGAGCTATCATTAAAACGCATAAAAAGATGCACATAGTAAAGCATAGGTTTAGAGTTATAAAACCCGCCTAAAGCTTGCTTCTTGAGCTCCAAGCTTTCAAGCTACAAGCTCTAATGGCGTCCTTGAGTTCTTACAGGTTGGCCAAGGTGAAAACTCCAAGGAAGGATGAAAAGAGACGGCTAGAAAGGTAGGGTTTTGAGAATTAGCCATGAAGCTGACCTTGAATTCGAATTCTAACCATGGAATTAGGCAAGAAGAGGGGTTTAAACCTACCTTGCACCCCTTGTTCGTCCTCCTTAGCTCCAAGGCAGTCCTTGGTCGTCTTTGGTGAAATGAAACAGTAAGGGAACGAAGGGTAAGTTCCCTTGCAACTAAGGGAAGGAGAGCTTATATACATGGGGTAGGATTTTCAACATTAGTTCATAAGTTTCCCTTAATTCCAACTAAGTCCTTCCTTTATTACTTGCTCGTCCCTTCCTCTTTATTCTAAGTACAAACCTTATCTTAAGTTATAGAAAAGAAGGCAAGGAAGAACAATCTAATAATAAAGTTCATACTTAAAGGGATATTGCACATATACCCTGATTATTCAATCACAAAGCCTATTTCTTAACTTGATAACTCAATTGAAGTGAATTCCTCATCATTTCTTCTCTAAATGATGGCAAGAGTCTAAAAAGATACTTTAGATGACATTCTTTACAAATTGCATCCCTTTATATGGGTAAATTGCATTTTACCCCAAATTAGGGTTTCAAGCCCTGGGATTGCTTCCACAGCTGCACCTTGGTGCTCTAGCTTGGGAAATCCCTCAAACTTTGCCAAAGAGATTCTCATGATGTCTCAACATCAGAGGAACATCTCATCATGTGCAAATTGCAAGCTAACCCTTTTAACTGGGTAAATTGCACATAGGTCCCTGTATATCAAAACAATGCTACAACTTTAAAATACAAAGGAGCAAATACTGAAATATACATTTCTGGGAATTTAATTACATGCTCAGAGTTAATCACAAAGATTTAATTACATATTTAGGCAAAACACCTAGGGTTGACTCATAACCCAGGTTAGGGATGTTACAGAAAACGTGCCAACAAGGGAACTATAAGCGTCGATTCTTAACGAAAACGGACACTATATCATGATCAAAGACGTCGGTTATTAAACAAACACCAACACCATAACCCTTCCCGCCACCGAAAACACGCCAACAAGGAAACTATAAGTGTCAGTTAGTAAAGAAAACTGACACTATACCATGGTTAAATATGTCAGTTATTAAACAATAACCGATGCCATATCCTTTCCAGTACGACCGTGCTTCCCAACACGGCCGTAGTACCTGGCCACAATAGGTGTCGTTTCTTACAGATAACCGACACCAGCAAGGGAATATACGTCAGTTTTTTACTAATAACCGACACCATATGTCTTTGGTGTCGGTTTTATACAAATAACTGACGCCTATGTTCTGATTTTTTTTTCTTATCAGTTTGCAGGCCTACTGTATGGCTGGTCAGCAGGATGCAAAACTTGTAGTTCAGTTTTGAACTGTAGGTTTACATCATCCATTGATATCAGCCAACAATAGGTCACAAACCTGCAAAGTAATTCACATTCAGACACATGTATTGATCAGATACATGTAGAAACCTGCAAAGACATTTACATTCACATTCAGTTCCGTTCATTTCATCTCTTTTCACATTCAAAGTCATTCACATTCACACATATGACAATTCAGAAAAAGTCATTCACATTCACACAAAAAATAATTATGAGAACACAGTTTAGAAATATCATTCTTTATTCATCATCGTCATCATTGTCATCATATACCCAATTATATTTAAAAATTCCCACTACTTGTAGGGATTTTGCCCATTCTTCTCTTACAACATCTAATTCCTCCCTCGTATAGGGAGTATGTACATCTAATAAATTTCCACCTGTACTGAAGTCAGTTTTAAATACCTACAAAAGAATGACATATATATATAATTAATAATATATAATAAGATTTATATATCTCATATTATCTAATGAGACTATATATAATACCTTATGTATAGTATCGATTTCCATTGTGGCATATTTGATGATTAGGTCCATAATTCACATCACATAGTAGGTACATGCCCAATCGTTATTCTTGTGTAGCACACTATAAATTGAAACACACAAAATATTCAAAAATACAAATAAGCACAGTTCACATAAATAATATATACATTGGAGTCAGGAAATTACTTTCACATTCTCCCAAATTAGTGACTGATTATTTTTCCTGGGGACCTTTCCTCCAACTTTTTTGAACTCTTGTAAAGCCCTACATGTTAATGTAACACATTAAATTGCATAATTAAATAGTAATGTAATAACAAATGTTAACGGATATAAAAATATGAAATATTTCTCACGGGAATAATGACCTTTTCATTGTGTGTCCATATAATGTATTCAATTCGTTCCTCGTAGGATCTAGATAATAGACAGTGAACGTCTTGGGGATAATAACTAGTAACTCCCAATGCCTACCACTACAGGTAAGAAAGTTAAAAATTAATAACTCAAAATCCACAATAAAAATGTAATTTTCTTAAGTCCAAATTATAAGAAAAGTAAACTTACTCGACATTGAATGGAGCTATTATCACCGTCTTCTTATTTTTACCAAAATATTAAAAAGTAGCACCACAGTATGAAGTAACTGAAGAAGGGTTTGTATCTAAAAGACTAATCAAAGATGGAACCAAAAATCTCACATGGGAAAATGCAAAATCTGTGCATATCATGTGTAAATGGCTGCAAAACATGTATTACATATGCATTAATATATAAGAAACTAGATCACTGTATATAAAATAAGGTATACAAATGTATAAATAAGATCTCACCATATCCAAAGCTCTATCATAGATGTGTTTATCCAATCATAATGAAACAACTCCAAAATATCTTGTATAAATAGCTTATTTTCATATGATTGACCTGCATTAATACCTATGCATTAATATGTATGCAAAACTTATATAAATAGATTGTTATCGTATGATTGACCTGTAGCATCCTCCAGAATTGTAACATTTATAGGGCAATTTTGATCTTGTTCACCGATCCATACTGCCATACCCCTACAATTAGGACCTAATGAGGCGTGTAGGTCCCTTGGAAGCCAACTTGGTAGTTGAGGAGGTGGAGATGGAGGCCGAGATGTAGTGAGTGTCGTCTTTTTGACCTGTATATATAATTTCAGATCAATTGACTCATATATTCACACTAACAAATTAACGTAATATAAATTTACCATACAATATTAGTATAGACGACATCTACTTTGGGCCACATTATCACTCCGCCTTCTGTCTCACCAAGCATTTTAGCATCCGGGTGGGCATATGGCAGTGGAAGATCCCTCCAATCGGGGAGTACATGTATCGGGGTCACACGAACCGCACCAGCTGGTACTGAAGTCCCGTGACATATGTCCCCTGGAAGGGCTGGGTAAGCATGTGCATCTGCAATGACATATTCTTGACTTTTTAGTCAGAATGGCTTCAACCCCTACAAATTTACGTAAAGAATGTTATATGCATATATACACAAACATATCATCTTGAAAAGACTAGCTACTATGTCATAAAAATACTTACAGAAGATGTGCTAGGTGGTGGGTCTACTGGATTACTCCCAACCTCTACAGTAGGAGTAATAGAAACACGACATGTCACAGGTACCGTCTGAGTGGCCGTCTGAGATGCCTGCCACTTCACCATTGCTTCTTGGACTTTCCTCTCAATTAATTCATCTACCTATACATGGATAAAATAAACGTAGCTATCGATTATTGAATTCCTTTTGTAATAACATTCTAAAAAAAGAATAGGCTACCTCAACTTGTAAAAGTCCTGCTTTTGGGATAGGTTTGCCCTGGGATGGCCCAAAGAACGCTATGATGCCCACACCAGCACCTGCACCCCTAACATATATAGGATGCTCTCGGTTACCCAAAGCAACTGTCAATTCATCCCTTGTGACCTCAGGGATGAACTTGCCTTCCTTCCTCTGCTCGTTCAACTCTCGCTAATCGCCATCAACAGAAAATGGTAAGTAAATATAACAATAATCAATATCGATCAATTGCTGTAAGAGTTGAATTTTACCATTTTTGTAGCCACCTCAGCAGTTGCAGGCTTTGTTATATCTCCCTTCTTGTTTTGCCTCCCAGCTATCCACATAGCATGGTGAGGCAGAGGTGTGTGATCAATAGTAGAGGACTACTGAGTAGCAGTAGACTGAGTAGTAGACTCAGCTTGTAGTCTTTGGCGAATGCCTACATGTGGTCATGCACATTCAGTGCATGCCTTGCTCTTTGAGCATCGCTGATATCCTTGTTAGTAAGCACATTGATTTGGTTAGTAACACTAAAGGTTAATCTTGAATAGGTGAATACATAAGAACATATATTAATTAAATTGGGAGTGGCGCTTAATACCTTGAATTCATTCGTTTTTCTTTGGGTAACAAACTCCTCCCAGTCTTTGGTGTCCAGGTAGTTCCATTGCTCAGTGGCTACCTTCTGCCTAAATTTATTTTTTAAAGAGAATATAAACAAAAATTATTAGTGTAGAGTTAGTCAAAAAGTGATCAAAGTCTAGAATTGGAAATCAATCAAGAACCTCTTCTCAGCATCACGTATGTAATCTCAGGTCAGATTTATCCTATAGTCCCTTAGGACCCTCCCACAACGTTGCATCACACATTTACGATGTAGCTTTTCATCCAGATCAAATATACTCTGCAAAATAGAATTGCTATTAACTACTATCCTAAAAATTAGTAATCTACAAAAATAGAATTGCAAATAATAACAACTCACACATAGTTCCTTCCATACTAAGTGTTTCTTCCCCTTAGGTACTTTATGCCAGGATTAAAAAATAGGACTACAATGGCTGCGAGTAAGAACCCCAAGATATGAAATAAATGAGTTGCGGTTCACTCCAACTGGATTTCCTGCATGATCAAAATCCACAGCCAGTTTGGGTCCATTGCCCCTTTGCTTTAGTAACTTGTTCATCATTGTGATGCCCCTCTCTTTCTCAAAATTTTTTTGCTGCTCATCAAGTGCCCCGGTTTCTCCAGGGTTTAGGGTTTCTCGACAACGTGTAACAAGCGAGAGGTAAGTATGTTCTCCGATCGCTACTAACTACTTCTATTAATTATGTCCTTATTCCCATTTCACGTAGGTCCATTCTGGATTTTATCCTATCTTTAGTCTTACCTGGTATATTCAACAGAGTACTGATGACGCTATCACAAACATTTTTCTCAATGTGCATGACATCGGTACAATGCCTGACTGCCAAAGAACTCCAACAAGGAAGATCCCAAAATATTGACTTCTTCTTGAATAAAGATTTGTCACTCCGTGTGGCCATCGTACATTGTGATCTCTTACCAAATTCATTGGTAAAGTCTTTTACTCTTTCATAAACATCCTCCCATAGTATAGGTTTAGGTGCACTTCATTCCTCATTCCGTCCATTGAATGCTTTGTGTAACCTACGATACAGATGGAATTTTAGAAGAAACCTTCGATGACCAAGATATACAGTCTTGCCACCGTGTTTCATTCGTATTGAATTAGTGTTCTCTTCACATATAGGACACATTTTAGATCCTTTGACACTATATCCAGACAAATTCCCATATGCTGGAAAGTCATTCATAGTGCAAAACAACATAGCATGCAAATGAAATACCTCTCTTTGTGAAACATCATAGGTTATCACACATTCACCCCATAGTTTTTTCAAGTCATCAATCAGAGGTTCAAGATAAATGTCGATATCATTTCTAGGTTGTTTAGGGCCCGATATCAACAACAACAACATAACATACTTATTTTTCATACACAACCAGGGAGGAAGATTGTATGTAACAAGTATAACTGGCCAAGTGCTATGTTGGCTGCTCAATGTCCTGTATGGATTCATCCCATATGTACAAAGCCCAAGTCTTAGATTCCTGACTTCTTCACCAAATTCAGGGTATAATAAATCAATCTTCTTCCACTATGGGGAATCAGACGCATGTCATAGGATCCCATCATTATTTTTATTAACATTTGCATGCCACCTCAAATTCTTCACATCTATCAGATTGGCAAACAAGCGTTGAAATTGTGGTATTATAGGTAGATACCACATCACCTTGGCAGGAGAACCAATTTTTGACTCCCTCGAAGTCGTGAATTTATACCTTGACGCACCACATTTGGGACAATCTTTCAAATCCACATAGTCCTTTTGAAATAATACACAATCATTCGGGCATGCATGTATCTTCTTGGCCTCCATTCCCATTGGGCACAATAATTTCTTTAACCCGTATGTTGAGATTGGCAGCTCGTTTCCTTCAGGAAGAATTTCTTTCAACAAAGACAACAATGACGTGAAGCTTTTATCGCTCCATCTATTATTAGCTTTTAGCTTATACAATCTCAACACAACGCTAAGCTTCGTAAACTTACAACCTGTGTATAACAATATCTCATCATCATGCACAATGTTTCTAAACATGGGAGGTGGATCAGTATGCTCTACCCCACAACTATCCAGCATCGCATCAAAGATGTCTACTGGAACTGGTTCGTTCACATCTACGTCATCGGAGGCAATTTCTTCTTCCACACAAGCACTGCTATTGACATCCACTGATTTCAGGTTTAAAATCTCTCCATGCCAGTGCCATTCTATATAGCCTTGTATAATCCCGTTGCACATGACATGACTTTTGATTTTGTCACCATTGCTGACTTTCAAGTTGTTACCGCATTGCCTACATGGACAGTAGAACCTATCTCCAGGTTGTTTCCTATGTTCTTCGGCAAATCTAATAAACTGATCAAGACCAAAAATAAACTCTGGGGTGCAGTGATTTGGAATGGACATCCATGATCTATCCATTCTATGATCAAATAGAAAACAAGTATATATTAGAACAAGATTAGGGTCTAGGGTTAAAAGATTAGGGTTTATGGTTAAAAATTTAGGGTTTAAGGTCTTATATGTAATAAATGTGTACCACCTATCCCATTCTTGAACACCTAATCTCACTAGTAAGTGTATAATGTGTATTGGGTTTTCAAGAAAATTTTGGCAGCATTTCCCCGCTGTTTTCCAAGTACATACTTAGAGAACAAACGGGGAAATGCTACCGAAATTTTCTTGAAAACCAAATACACATTATACACTTACATCCTAAGTGAGATTAGGTGTTCAAGAACAGTCCCAAACTGGGGACTATCTAAGATTTACTCCTAATGAGTAAATCTTGGACGGGTTTCTAGGACAACAAATACATGTATGTTGTCAATCTTATACCTACAATCCTAGTTTCATCATTCATATCCTAGTTCTTCAAGCTAGGGTGATTATTGATGTCTTTAAAAGCATGATTGACAATCTAGGACAAAGTTCATCATTTACATTCCAAGCATGTCACGTGAGTGTATTAGAGTTCATCATTAAGCAAGAAGGGTGATTAGGATTCTCAATATACTCAACAAGGAAACAAGTTACCAATTTCATAGTTAGGACGGTAGAAATACCCTAAGATCTAGATCTAATGGTTCATAATGAGCATGTGATAAAGTTACATCACTAGATGATTATATAATTTCAAAAGAAGTACACAAATAAATTCAAATGAGTAGATAACTAAATAAAAATAGTAGACAAAAAATACAAATAAGTAGATGAATAAATACAAATCTGTTGATAAACTAATATAAATCAGTAGTGATCAATTAATTCCTAAATCAATGCATAAATAAATACAAACAGTAGATGAATAAATACAGATCAATTGATAAATAAAGTTAAATCAGTTGATAAATAAAGTTAAATAAGTAGATGATTAAATAATAACAAAATCAGTACATAAATAAACAAAAATCAGTAAATAACTTAATTAAAAATAAAAAAAATGCCCAGCAGCAGCCTAGGCGTGTCTTGGCACTGCCCAAGCGTCTGCCTAGAGGCCTAACTAGGCTAGGAGACTGGGTTTGGGACCCTAGGTGAATGCCTGGTCCGCCTAGGCGTGCCTAGGCACTGCCTAGGTGAGGGCGAGCACCCGTACCACTCAGGTTGGCGGTGGAGGAGGGGTATACAAGTGAATAAGGAGGGGTTAAGCTTAGAAAAGGAGTGGTATAGCTTACTTGCTTAGGTCAGTGGCAGAGGAGCAAAGGATAGAAGTGGCGGGCGGCAGTAGGTGAGCGACAAAGCAGCGGCGAGCAGGGGCGGTGGGGCAGCGACGGAGCAGCGGCAACTGGAATCGCCAGAGGATGGGGAATAATTGAAATCAGGAATGAAACAGAAGAAGGGGAAGAGTATGGCTCGTGTGGGTGCTATTAAGTTAACAATAGGCGTCCGTTATTCAAAACAACCGACACTTACAACTTTAGGTGTCGGTTATCACACAAAAACTGACACCTATGTTCAATGATAGTCGTCGGTTCCAACTAGAAAAACTGACGTCTATCTACATATGCTGACAAAAAAAAATGTTCTCAAATTATGACCATAGTCGTCCGTTACCGTAGAAAAGTGACGCCAAAGGGGGGTGAAAATTTTCACAGGGATAACGTGCGAAAAAACATCAACGTCGGTTCTTGCAAGATAAGAGACGATAAAAGTGGGCCAAATTTCTGTCTCGCGAAAAACCTTTAGTCATCAGTTGATTTGTTAACAACCAATGTCGTATGTTAAATTTTAGAGCTAATTTTTCACTGGAAAATTTGGATTTGGTGGTCAATTTTAGGTGTCAGTTTCTTATTGAGGAACCGACGCTAAATGAAAAGCGATACTCGTGTCTGGCTGCTCTTCAGAGATAGATTTCGGTTTGTGTATTTAACCGACGTTGTAGGGAAAAGAAACCGACGCCTGTAAATGTGACGTTATAAGCCATTTCTATACTAGTGTGTGAAGAAAATCCTTAAGTACTTGAGAAGAACTAAGGATCAGTTTCTTGTCTAGGTGGTGAGGAAGAATTGTGGTAAAAGATAACCCCAATGCAAGCTTCCAAACTGATAAAGATGAGTTTAGATTGCAATTTGGGCTTGTGTTTTTCCTAATCAATGCAACTATAAGCTTGAAGAGTTCCAAGCAAGAAAACCTTAAATAAGGGTTACTATACAGGTAATATTTGGGTATGTTGTGACACATGGGGGTTGACTATGTGTGATGTATATGGGATTTATTCCTCCTGCTGGAGTTGATATCCTAGCCACATTATAAATGAGATTGAGAAAAATTTGATATCATTTGGATTCTTCCAAGTCACTCTTGCAGACCTATAAAAGCAATGCACAAAACTAATTTGAATTTCATCATTTTTGCCTCTTTTATATGCACGACCTACAAGCATCTGAATGACCTATAATTTTATGCATAATATGTTAACAAGATATCTAACAATATCAAAACTTGATACTTTTAAAATAAATGAGTCATGATAGAAAATGACTTGAGTGTATTCAATCTCCAATACATTCGAGTGTATTCCAGCCTGACTCATGTAGAATCAAACTAGAATAAACTCAAGTTTATAGATCACATCATACACCCAAGGGTGTTTACATATCAAAACCATTATTTTGGTAAATCCACTCATGTGAATCATTATGTGATATGTGAGTTACATGTATCTCAAATAGTCTGCTCTAGTTCAAGGAACATGGATTGAATATTAAGAGGATGAAGATTCAATTCCTTGAGCTCAATCTGGATATTAGAGATAAAAGAATTATATGATTATGAGAACACTGATCGTAGATGTAGGTTGAAGTTGTTTTCCAACTTTTCAATTACTTGGGTAGCGATGATGTGTTGTTAGATATCGCTCATTGTTTGTGATGTCATAATTTTGTTATGAAAAATCCCTACCAACATAACTTGGGACCTATAGGGTCACACACATAGGATGCACCTAGAATAGGAGTTTACTCTTGTATAAGGTTTAAATTGGCTACTTAAGTGTTTAGGTAATCAACTTTAACAACATTGAGTGACAGTTGGCTGACTGGAGTGTCCAGTTGACCGACTCAGAAGTCAACTGACTAGAGTGTCCAGTCGACCGACTGAGAAGTCTAGTCAATTAAGTGGATGATCAGTAAGACTGGATCAAGGATTGATGATGACAACATGTCATGCATTAACAACTACATTGGAACCCAATATTTTTATCAATAGGAAATATAGCCAATCAAGTGGATGGAGTATCTAGTTGACCAACTAGCAATTTGCAACAACTGAAAACTCATGAAATATGTCTCATCATGTTATCGAGTTTATGGAAACCCTGACCCATCCACTCCTATATAAGGGGGTGGCTAAGGCTCTCAGGGCTAGTCTCTTAATCTTAACATTGTAGTAATGTGAGAGCTAGATGCATCTTACTCGTAAAAGGGAGATATAGCCAAAGGGGAGAAAGTCAACACTAGCATGTTGACCACACGATGGACAACTCCTCAGTTCTAGAAGAATGAAAGGAGTTCCTAGTGGTCTACATGAACTATGTAAAGGCGTGGAGGTTGTTGCCACCATGCTAAGAGGACATCACCAATCACCATCTATACAAGGAGGCCATTGCTGAAAACCATCTGGGTGTTGCTTGAGAAAGAAGCATGTCGCTGCAAAGATAGTCACTAAACTTTCTCTAGGACCAGACATATACCATGCAACCTTTATTTTCGTTCATAGTTATTGACATGATCCACTAGTTTATGGAGAATATGGCAAGAAAATTTTATTTCTGCTGCCATCTCTGTCGTCATATTTCCCTACAACCCTATCTTTTTTTTTGGTCGATAAAAAACTCTGTTGCTATAATATTGCCAAAAAACCTTGGGTACAAAGTCTTGCGCCCCATATTACAAAACAGGGTGAAAAAAATTACCAACCAAGAAAACAAAATACAAAACACAAGCAATCTAGGTATCTAGGTCTACGAAAAGGAAGGGAAAAGATACTACGTAACGAACAGATTCCTAGAAAACCAAATGAGATAGACCTAACTAGACAAAGCAGCACTAGCATAAAAACAACCTCTGAAAGTGTGCAACCTTGGTAGAAGAGCTAAAACACCAGTTGCTTGAGCCTCCAGTATGCCCAACAGGTCCACACCCGACTTAATCAAAGAACCAGATGGGTAGGCTACCAACTTGTAAGATATAAATCACCAGGTTTTCATACCCTGAAACACGAAAATAGTTCCAAGCCCTATAAAAAGCCAATCAAACACTGCAATAAAACTCCATATCTCTGAAAGTGTGCTGACTAATCACCACAAGAAGCTCAAACTGACCCATGGGAGAGAATAGATTGGCTGAAGAAGATAGGATGTGGGCTAGAAACTTTGCCAACTAGGGAGAGATAAAAGAGAGAATTAACCACCCTCTCTTTTTTTCCTAGTTTTTTTTCCGATTTCTCTTAGACCATGATTCGTCATACTCTAGAGAAACATCTCTCAAGTGATCTGAATCAACAGCAGAGTTGGAATCTCCAATGGATTCTTCATCATCCTTGAACAACTTTTCTTTGCTCTGCTGGTAATCAACCGAGAACCCAAAACTCTCCCAAATCTTGTTGATATTACAAGAGTCGGAGACACTTCTATTGAGCTCAAGATCCCAATCCAAATTGATGTTGCTCATGTTGCAAATTGGAGAAGAGCCAAACATATCTGGCTCAACCAATGAGATATGGGCCGCATTGGTATGAACTGGAGGGTCTAATCCAATCCCTGTGAGAACTACCTCTTCAACCTGCTGCTCGATGACCTTCAATAGTGGTATGAGAGGCAGCATCCCCATCTTTCAACTGAGTAGCCTTGTCCTGATCGGAGTCAACAACATTGCTACTCTTTGAAGCATTCTTGCGAGCACCTGTGCTCTTACCGAACCTCACCTGTAGATCCTTGTCTAGGGGAGGCTTCCTTGCTTTCTGAAGGCAGGAAGGTTGGCGATGACCGAATCTCTTGCAGCACGGGCAGACAAGAGGCTTTGAGATGACTTCGACCTTCAGTTTCTTGACAACGAAGTCCACCATTGCCTTTGTGAATCTGGGCAGGTTGGACTCACATCTGACATTAACACATAGGAGGGCAGGGCCAAGGCATCCCACCGTGACAGAGGCGTCATCAATATCAACATGTCTCCCAAGAGTGCTGGCGACTCTAGCAATGTGGTCGCGAGACCAAGGAAGCCCTGAATTTTCGATCTTCACCCAGATGGGGTCCCGCGAGAAGGATAAAGGTAGAAGAGAAGCTCCCAGCCTCCATGAATGCGCCACAATTAGTGACCCATCCATAAACCATGGAGCCTTGTCTAAAACTCAATCCTGCTCGCTTGACGATGGGAGCTTGACGATGTAGCCTTCTCTTTCCTCTGAGAAGATCTCAACAGGTCCACTCGTCCGCCACTATCTCCGGATCCATCCAGTGAGATGCTCGCAGAAGGGCTTCCTTCCAATGAACCTGATCGAGACGAACTCGCCCCAATCAGGAATGGAGGAGTCTTGACTAGAAAGTGAGGCACACTTCTCTCCATCTACATCGATGGGCTCGACAAAATCGATGGCCGTGACTCCCTCAACGCCTCGACCTAGTCTACTGGACAAGAGCAAATTGGCAATCGTTGAAGACGAAGAGGCTGCATCACCATCGGTATGATTCCTTGGGGGGGCTTTCAGAGAGTCGCTTGGGGAGGCATTAGTCGGAGCCACTGCTTCCTTCCCTTCGTGGTGCGTTACTTTTTCTGGACTAGGGGTTTGGGTAGGGATGCATCCATCTCTAGTCCTCGTCGATTGAGGAGCAGGAGGAGTCAAAGATGACTCCACGGCACCACGATCCTTCTCCCCACCGGTACTAGGGTTGCGCCCACGACCGCGCCCTCTTGCGCCTACAATCCTAACTTAAAAAAATTAAAAATACTAAAAGAGGAGTATTAAGTGTGTTATGCATGTTTATACTTTGAGATTTATTTATATCAATAGAAATTTGACGGGATAAGTATATGTTGCATGACACACCTATTTGGAGCATGATGAATGACATAAGATGTCCATATCATTATATTATTTCAAGTTATAGTGTCTCTTTGAATATTAACTGTGATATGGAATGAACTGATAAGAAATATGTTGGGATTGAATCAACATGCATTGATTGCATTTGAGAACCACTATTTAGGGTAAATGTTGGATGATGAGATTATGTCTCCAGCTAATAGTCCATTAATGATGATTGGTATGAGATGACATGAAATGGAAAGAAACATGCATGTCACAAGTTATAGATTGGTGTGCTTCTTGTTTCAATCATTGTCTTTTTTATTAACCATAATCTACTTTATATCATTTTAGTTGTGCAAGAATACACACACTTGATAAATTATTGTAGAAATTATTTTTTAGATGAGTAAATGGATTAAAGAATAAGTGAAATAATGACACATATGGTTAGGTGCCCTGAGCAATATGAGTTTCCCCCATGTACATATTGGGGAAATGAAACAAATATCCTTGTAATCATAGTGTTCTGAGAAGGATTTCTAGAATGTGGATCGAGACCAAAATAGTTAGACCACCATGATTTAGGAGTGTGTCACATGACATGATTCTGGCTCTAAATCCTCTGTTATGAAAGTCTATGTCCATGAGGAATAAACATATGAAATGAAAACTACAAAACATGTTACATGATGATATGTGATATTCTATATGTTGGTGCCTATCTTGTGTATCCAAGATGAGGATATGAGCCTCTTTTCAAAATCTTATGGTGAATCAGAGGTCAGTTGTTGATGTCTTAGGGTGGTCGGTTAATCCCTAAATAGTGACAATGATTCTTTGACATGAGAATCATGTGTGGTGACTTCAACTTCATGAGGTATGAGCCAAGTAGTTTTAGGGCATATAAATAAAATTTGATGAGTCATGTAGAACATGAGTTGGATGTTGTTTCTTTTCTTTTATTGTTACTTGATAAATCTACTGTTGTTGAATATATTTCTTGTGGTGAAAATTAGTCATTATTGTTATAAATATAATATGTTGATGTATTCTTAGTTGTCTTGTATGCAATCTGATATTTGATGTTAATAACTAGTTGATGCTACAATTTAATATCTACTATGATTGTGATTTGTCATTATTTTTCATTTAAATAGTCTTGTTTGGTAGACATGTCTTATGTGTACTTCATCTTCAAGATGGTAGGATGTGTTCCTTGTTCGGTTGGTGGGGTGTCACAAAGATGATGTTATTGTTATATGTTGATTCTAATTGTTTAGATCATTATTACTCATACTAAAGGATTGTCACTTTAAGTAAGTAGCATCCAGTGACTTGATTATAAATATGCTCTTAAAGATGTTTTTGAAGTTGAGACTAGATTCAATGGATACCTTATTGGCTGATTAGATTATTGTCATAAACTAGCTTTGACTAATGCTAGAGTTATTTATTGGATCTCTTACTATATATAAGTTTGTTTTAAGTTTAGTTAATTAATTTGATGTTGATGCATGTACTTAGCTTGAGTAGGGGGTATCCACTCATTGGGGCCCTAAATGAGACTCATGAAGTTGTTCAATTTTTTAGGTACAATGACATACAAAGAAGAGGTCGTGACAATGAAGATGTAAGTAGGATAATCTCTATTAGAATGTAGATCCTGTAATCTCACTTTCCCAAGATGGGTAGTGTACCAAGTTTGTTCTATTATGTGCATGTATTTGATGTAAATTGATCCACACATGAGCAAGAAGATTTAATTTTGATTTTAATGGAGTTGAATAAGATCTGTGATAATTAAATATGTTGTCCTTGATGTGACATTGGTTTATGAGGCTTTGTAAAAAAAAATTTAACTGTGTTTTTTGTATGTAAGCTAATTGTGTTTTTCGAGAATGGTGTTTTGTTGCATAATACAGGTTTAGGTTTAGGATTTGTTTCTAATAGTTAAAATTTACATTAATCAAAAGAGAAGTCCTGACAACAAAGGTTCCAAAGTCCTGACCTCAAAGGAGGTTTATTCTGCAAAGCCTATTGTGTACGTTAACATCACATATTACGGCAAGTAATCAGGTATGTGTATGTGATTTCCTGACAATTTCTTATGTTTTCTCCACTCGCTTTTTACTGGTCTAATAAATTTGGTAGGTGGTTCTTGTTCCGCTCTCTAGGTTAAGGCAACTTCAAGGGCCTATACCATCCCACAAGGTGAAGAAGGTCGGATTCCTGCGGGTTTAATGAACTTTGTGAAAGATAATGTTGATGTGATGCTGAGAGACGTCCTCTAACTCTACCACTCCACCCCTCTACCGATACTGGTTTAAGCTTAATGTTTATGTTTTCCTATCTTCATGTGTTCTCTATAAATCGTGTTGTTTTGTCGGGGTCCCACCCCTTTTATTCTGCACTGATTCATCAGGATTCACAGTGGGTTGTAATATTTGGGGGATTCGACATCCTTGCCACCTCAGCGAACGATCACACCCCGTCTCTTTTCACATCTATTCGTTTGAGTTCCATCTCTGATGCTCTTAAGGATTTGATGCGTTGAGCAATTTGAAATAATTTATGCATCTCCAATTTCTTTCTTAGTGATAATATATAATGGATTAGTTTATTTGAAATAGACTCCCTCAAAGACGGACAAAAAGGGCACAGTCACAGCATTTAGCACGAAAGCTGTTTTTCGAATACCTGAAGCTCAGAAAGTGATCGCAAAAATTCCACTTACGAAGAATATGAATATGGAATATGGAACGTGTGGATGACTTTCTCTCTGTAGGGCCAGCGCCGTCGTTTCCTCACAAAGTAACTCGTCTCTGACCCCTTATTAGAACTATGGGATCTTCGACGAAATAATAAATTCTCCTTTCTCAGAGGCCGCATTGCCGATACATTTCTTAACTAGTCCGGCAAAGTATAGTTAAGATTCACACCACACACACCGCGCGCTGAGTTGCCTACTTGCCGAAACGCCAGTCAAATTTAGATTCTTTTCTCCCGAAGGAATTTAATGAAAAATTATAGACATACCTACCTGCCATCCACCCACTTTTGGAGAATGAGAGTGGACACTTCTTCCCAAACAGTCCACATAAATTAAAGTAATTAAAGTAATTAAAGATGAGAGAAGTAGAAGATAGAAAATATTTTTGTCCATAATTTTCAATCCGGAGTGTATTTTTTATGAAAAAATTGTATTAGAATCCTTGTAAAAAATACTTTTCAGCAAAACTAGTGTTGACATACTTTAAAATAATAATAATACGAGAGAAATATAGTATCTGTATTTTAAGATATCATACATATGTTCTGGGTATAGTATTAATGAGTACAGTACATCACCTACATGTTTCTCCCAAATCATGTATAATAGCTACTTGTTCATCTATTAATTTAATTGAACTTACACTAGTAATGAGTTTAGTACTGTACTTTCAAATGAAGGGGAAAAGATTAGATGTTCTTAAACAATAGTTGAAAGTACTATACTTTCGTAAAATGTGTATGTTTTTAGTGAAATGTGAATTATTTTATATATGTATTGTATGTGATTATCGGCATTATTTTATACATGACATCTCTCGTACAATACTATCAAGATCATCAAATCATGTATTGTCGTTATGCCTCGTACGATACCTCTATTACTGTACGTCTAGTACTATACTTTGTATTACAAACTGTGGTTGCTAGTACTGTACTTTTTGTAGAATGTGTGTGTATCCTTGTATATAATTTTCGTCAAACGCTACAGTCTAAATGTATGTAAAAATTAATATAAATGATAAAATATACAATATTTATGGATTTGTGATAGAATATTGAATGTGAAAATAAGGAGGCAATTAGTACTATATGTCTATACATATTACGAATGTGAATAGTTAAAAAAATAGAATGTAGTTGTCAGTGTTGTACTTCTAGTAGTGTACTTTGTTTTACAAAATTTGATTGTTAGTACTGTACTTCTTGTAGAATGTGCATGTATCCTTGTATATGATTTTTGTCAAAACTACATTCTGAATGCATGTAAAAATTAATAGAAATGATAAAATGTACAATACTTATGGATTTGTGACATAATATGTAAGGAGGCAATAAGTATTGTACCCGAATGATTATGGTGTAAACGGTGCGGGTGCGGTGCGGGTCTGGTCATATCCATACCCATACTCATCTAATTTAGCGGGTTCGGTTCCGGTTCTATACCCGCATAATAAAAAATCTAGACCCACACCATACACGTACCCGCCTTAATTAGTAACGGGTTTGAGGTGCAGGTATGCGTGTAAGCAGTTTCATATAGAACATCATATTGTTATTGTAAGAAAATTATGATTATGTTGTGTTTATATTAATATTACAAGATATTGCTATTATATAGTATATTAACAAGCAATAATTATATTAAATAACTTTGTAGATCTAAGATTAGTTGACTTAATTTGTAACATAGTTTTAGTCATCGTCATAATGCTTTAGTTAGGTAGCATATCTTGTAACTATTTTGATTTTCAGTTTACATATGTTGCTCATGATTGAAATTAGAATAACTAATTTAATTAGATGACCAGTCTCAACCTTATTAAAATTAAAGTGGGACATAATTTGAAGTATTATATTCGTTAGACTAGGAAAATATGATATAAATATCATATTATATAAGTAGTTATTTATGTATAACGGGTCTGGGTCTAAGCATACATATCAACGGACCCGCTTATATGCGGGTCCATGAGTATGCGGGTACACGAATTAAGACCCGTGATGGGCCTTTAAAGGGTCTGGAGTTGCGGATCTGCGGGTATACCCGTACCAATTTACAGACAAAAATGATCAATCTGAGTACAATATCCAAAAACGTGTTGTACTTTTGTATACTTCTCTTCTCTTTTATTATATTTCTAATATTACGTTGTCCAAAGTATGTCAACATTGGTCTTGATAGAAAATATTTTTTATGACGAACCTAATGATTATTATGTTTACTAAAAATTCTTTACGATTTGAGAGTTATGTGTAAAATATTTTCGTCTCTCTAATTTTTACCCTTTTTCATGGTTTATTAACTTTTTCTACCACATTAGCATTGACCACGGCTCCCAACCACCGAGTAGATGACCGGATGGGTGGGAGGGTGTGTATAGCGTAGCTCAATTCAAAAGCGTGTTCTCCATTGCGTCAGCTATATATATGGAGAAGAGAGATGAATTGTTTGCTGTCTCTACTACGTTTCGCTTTCTAGCCACAAAACCGAACAAATTCGGGCGTCGTGCAGGACACCATATCCTCATTTCGTATGACATTTAAGTCAAATTGCCACACATAAATATTGATACCGTAATCAATCACGCTTCTCGCCGCAAACGTAACCCGTTTGCATTGCTCGACGACGTGCGAGGTGAGTCAGTTCTACCTGTCCGCCGGGACACGCTATCTAAGACTCACGACTGCTGACTGCGCATGCCTGCTTGGATGGTGTGGACATAATTAATTGCTTGTAGAAAACTGCTACCAATATTTGAAACGTATGCGCATTTGGTTGCTTGGTTTGGGAGAGTGAGGTTGGTTAATATTAGCAAAATAATAGAAAATACTAGCAAACAAAGTAGTTTGGTGACCGTTTTGAGTCGTGTTTTGCCCTTGTTCAATAGCTAAACTCATTAGTCATTTCATCAGTTCACAACTTTGTGGCTTACTATCATTTAAAAAGAAAAATGATCGCCATCACTGTGTTCATTTCCCAAATTATACCCAGGAGTTTCTGGCAGTGCAACTGATGGACATGTACACAACCTTTTACAAGAGATGTTTAAGCAATGTTTGGTTTGCCAGATCAAGCTGGATTGTCCTCGATCCTGCATTCTCCTAATCCATATTCCAAGGATATAATAACATTCGTTGGATTAAAGGTGTATTATTGCTTATGTTGGATCGAAAAAGGAAGACCACGGGTTCGGATAGATGGAAAAAAGCTGGAGATACGCGGGACACAAGAGAATAGACTGCAGCATTCGTGTGCCGACTGTCAGTGCAGGAGTCTGTCACATTCCAGCTCCACCAAACCAAGTCTAATTTCTCTGTAGATTCAGTCCAATATAACAGTTACAGTAAACCAAATGGGCCTTTAGTGGACAATATGACGCTTGGAAATGATATAGTAAGAGAAAATACAAGGGGAAAAAGAAAGTGAGACGAAAAAAGAACAATTATATATGTACGGTATTTTTTAAAGTACTAACAAGAGTGCACATGTTAACCACGTGACTTGTAGTTGATATGCCATATTATATTTTTCCAATAGCGAACTAACAAAATTATTTGAAGTGAGTTGTTCGAATATTTGTTGTCACCACTTTTTAAAAATAAATTTTACTTGAATAGCGAATATACATTCTGAATTGGTTATTTGCCACTATGAGTTTTGTTCCATGGTTATCGTGATTTGTCAATACATGTCTAGTCTCTGAAATTTTCCACGGAAACACATGGAACGCCAATCTTACTTACTCTTTTATATATTTTTCTTCTAAAATTCAACTAAAACTACTTGTGTACCACTCTTGTAAAAACGTGCATTCTTCGAAGTTGTTAAATGTGCATTGTCGAACTGAAGTGGTTATTACTTTAAAATTTACTTTTAAAATTTAGCAGAATCAAGTTGTTTGGATAGCAACTGATAAAAAAACAAAAGTCAACTATACTAATGAATTTGTTTTGAATAGCGCACAACACCAACAAAGAGGATAGTCAACAAGTCAGTTGAAGCATGATGCTCGAATACTAATGATTAGTACCTTTTGTATCTTTCTGACCGAGTAATAGTCGTTAATAAAAAATTTGAAACGCAGAAGCAAGTTGTTCAAAAAATGAGGATCGATAAAAAAAAATGACCAATGTGTAAACTTGCCAACATGAACGTGAATAACTATGCTGAATCAAATACCTAGAAAATAGTTGATAAAAAATAAAAAATGATTAATAGAAGCAAGTTACTCCAATGAAAAAAGTTCATTAAAAATGATTCATGAAAACAAACTGGTCGTAGAACTGTTGTTAAGAAAGAATAAAATTAAAATGGGAAGAAGAATATCTTGAACCAATTTATGTGAATAGCACACAATACTAATCTTGTCGTCACTTTTGTAAAAAAAAAAAAAACAAATAGAAAATAGTTAGTGGGACTATGCTTCTCGAGTGGTAACGATTACCGCCTTTGTATTATTCTGCTCAATCAACAATTAACAAAAAAATAAAGAAATGAGAAACAAGCTGCTTGATATTATAAACAATGACAAAAAAACAACCAACCGGACCGAGTTCCAGACAAAAGAAATGGGCATGCCGATTGCACTTATTTATTTATTCGACTAACTCACACTTGAGCACCAGATAGTAACAACCCTATAAAATTTAAAAATTTGTTGAGATTTTTTGGTATAAATAGATCAACCAATAACAGTTTGGATAATCAAACATGCACAATACGTTAGCTAACTGGTCCGTTGTTGAAAGGATAACCGGTCGTTCAATACTAGATTTGGAAACGCAGTCAAAGTAATCATTGCTGCCCAATCAGACTATCATGCATCACATGTATTTCTTGCGGTGGAAAAAATAAAAAACAACCGTTTCCTTTTATTATTTAGTAATATAAAAGTTAAGAAATTGGACGCTAAGTGCTCCACCGGTAACGTGTTGCCCATGGAAAGCCACTACTGCTTGGTTGTGCCGCAACGCTGTCCCAAACGGAGCACAAGAAATAAACACAAACGCCGAAGAGATAAACATGTTAAAGAGATTAACATGCAAACAGATAGTTGGAAACCGGACAGATCAACTGTCTCTTATTCATATATATTTTTTAAATATACATTCCAAGGAGATAGAAAGGTATAATGACAATTCTTTTGTGAGTCAATAAGAGAGGGAAGAATATCACGAGAATTAAAGGAGGCGTAAATAAATAACAAAATGCACAAATACTCACAATAAAAAGAAGTATGCATAGATTTACGATAGTAATTGCAATAAACTAATAGCATATATAAATTTACACAACTAAAATAATAATAATAATAATAATAATAATAATAATAATAATAATTTTACAAAATATTTCACAAATAAATAACATATTACATATTATATAATTGGTATTTTACACACTAAAAAGTACTAAAAAATTAATATAAAAATGATAACAATATACACAACTTTATAAAAAATGCTCATGATTAAATATTATAGTACAAAAAATACGTATTATTGTACTCAGTATAAATAATATCCATAATAAACAAAATTCATACATATACATTTATATAACAATAGTAATATACATAACTTTATAATGCACACAGAAAAATAATACAATTCTAAAAATATTTATAATATTACCATACATAAAAAATATTCATATTAAATATTACACCACATATTTACATAATACATACACAACTTCACAAAATATACTTATAAATATTTAAAACAATGCACAAGATATGTTTGATAGTACCTATATATGAACAATACTCATAATATATAACTATAAAAATGTTACACTATGATAATATATATAACTTAAAAATATACTCATAAATACACAAAAAGGAAAATGTTTTACCAAACCTCCCGTAAACCAGCCGATTGGCCTGGTTAACCGTCTTGAGGTAGACCAATCTGGTTTCTCTTGTTGATTTTATTTACCGTGACATTTGCTAGCCGCACATCAAATCGTAAATAGAAGCAATTCTGCCACATTACTTACTTCCCCTTGGCGTGCAAGCGAGAAAGATGATGAGTTTTTATCCATCAATACCTTGCAACATGCTCCTTCATTCAATGTCTTCTTTTTTTATAGTTAAATATCTTTGCATTGATATAGAAAAATTTGAGAACACAACTGTCGAGACAGAATTATATGGAAGAAAAGATAGAATTATATTTCTTTATGTTCAAATATAAGTACCAGTGTTCTTTTGTATAGGGCTTTGGCCTATAGTCTCTTTTATTTCTCTTTTTACTTTCTATGGTTTGTACTAAAAAATTACAAAAATAGTAAAAGGAGTTTTAATGACAAAAAAATATAAGTACTAGTGTAATCATAATATTCTATGAAAATAGAAAGGAAGTTTAGAATTAAATGTTTTAAAGGGAAAACCATCCCACAAAAACTTTGAACTATAATAATAATAAAAATCCAAACATTAAAAATCTAGATGGTCATCATTCTATTGTTTGATAGAGTTTTTTTTACTCTTCATCTTGCTCTTCAAGGATGTGATGCACTGTATATGATATGTGACTAATGTCATCGTCTCAGATTTGAATCAGTTGAGTGTCTTTGACCTCTTGAGCTGTTAATCTCATACATATATCAACTGTGACAAAAAGAGTATCAAAATATAAGTTTTTCATACCATAATGTATTATCCAATAGTGGTGATTGGGTTCTCAAATAGTCTTTAATTTTTTTTGATATAGTCCTAGAAGAGGATGCTAGTAAGTATAGTCAGTATTATTAAAGTGTTTTGTTCTCATTTTTTCTTAATACGATGGAAAGTCTCAAGTTTGATCTCTTTAATAGTTTGTTAAGTGTAAAAGTAGTTTGTTCGAACTCATTTGTTGATCTATTTGGCCAGTCTTCTTCTTTTTCATAAACTAACAAAAATTACTACGATAGGCCACCACATAAATGAATGATAATGGATAAGAGTCAACAAACGATAATAGGATAAACTAGACTCCCATTTACAAGCTAACATATTTAATTTCAAATTCAAAATGTTCTCACTTTTGGTCTAGGCGGTAGTAACCTTGGAAAATCAACACTTCCCACGTATATGGTTAGATCTGGGTAACAATAATACTATCAAAATTGTAAGTCTAGGTTTGTTCTTGTTCAAAAAAGGATGACCATTTTTCTAGCGGTCACATCTAGAATTAGCTGGCCTAGATGTCAGTCACTATGTCCAAATCATAACTATTGTTAAATTAGCACCTAAAATAGAATAAAACTCAGGTTTCAGTCAGTCTATTCAAGCAATTAATACATGCTCGTTAATGTCATAACATGTCATATAGGTATGCCAAAATTGTAGTACCACATCACCTAACTTTTCACCAATCTAAATTGATATTGGCCCAGACCAAATATTTCCAAACCCTAAACCAATCTAAATGTTGAGAATTAGAACAAAGTGCTACCAAGTGTGGAAAGAAAAATTAAATAAGATTAATAGAAAGGAAATAATTAAAGGGAGAGTGATAGAAGAAAAAATAATGAAAAATATACAATTTATGATTGCTCCTACTACCATGAGCTGTTTACAGGGTTAAAATCATAAACAATTTCTTGGTGAGTCATAGGACGCCATTTATGTTGGATCTATGGCCTTTATCGGGGAGGAAAATAGAGATTAACCACTTTAACAAAAATTATAAGACCTTTAGATTATGCCAAAAGTTAAGTGAAATTTGGTAGATAAATAAAGAAGAGAGGGATTGAAATGAACTCTATTGTTTATAGTCATTTCACCTCTTAAGGATGTAACTCCATGACCTAGAAAGGTCAAACTCTAGGGTTTTGAATACTTGAGTACCTCCTAGTATTGACTTATAGGAGTTTCACCAAGTGACCACCTTTTTGATGAACAAGGGATAGCTAGAATTCCCTTTTAAGACAAGGAAGACAATAACTATACAAAGGTTTCACATACTTTTATCAAGAGTCTTCATTCTTTACCAAGGACTTACCTAACCGCGGTCGACATCCTTTTCCTTCTTCTTCCTTCACCAAGAAAGCACCTCAATTGAACAATGAAGATTTCTACAAATCATAAACTTGAGAGAGAGAGAGAGATTGGGAGAAGGAGAGGAGAGTTTTGCACAAAACAATTAAGATCAGATGTAGTTAACTATTTACTTATTCACTCATATGAAGGTAGAGAAGTGATAATTTTAAAAATATAGTAGGGGTTCTTTTGGCACATGTACTTAGATATAGAATCTAAGAAAATAAGGTAACATCGGTATGAAGCCCAAAGGTCACCATTTATAGTTGAGGGTTCCAAATAGTTATTAGGTTCGATTTGTTTAAATTTTATCCATTTTTGATAGATTGGTTGGGCTTTCAATGTATAAATCATAATTTTCCTATCTCTAAATAGCTAATTTCACTTTATAGCTAAAGTACCATTGCCTGAGACTCTGGGACAATTACTCGACTGATGACACTTGTAGATAAGGAATTCAAACTCCAACATAAGAGATTTTGGATGACAAAACTCGACAGATGAACTTTTGTTTGCACAATCATTTTTTGTTGTCCAATATTGTTTACAATTAGAATATAGGTCGACGACATTAATTGTCTTAAGAAATAAGTCCATCGTATGAGATTGTTCCAAGACAATCCCAATAAATGAAAATGCATGGATTGCATTAAACCGATTAATGCAAAAAGAAATATTCATCAATCTAACTGATTTTAATAAATGCTTGAGCTTAATTAGAAGTCATGAAGCCATTATAAATGATATAAAGTAAAATTCTAAGACTGAATATGTCTATTCTTAAAATATATAATTTTGATTCTTATAACTTGAATATTGGCAAACTAAAGTTTGCTAAATTTATGAAATTAGTGTACCTATTCATATGAAATGGTATAAAGTATAAATGTTTTATAGGCATGAATGGAATGGTTAAGTCATCAATAAAATATGGACAACATAAAAATTTTATGTCGACATCATCCCATTTTTTGAAGACCAGTCATTCCTAGAAAAATTGAAAGGATAGAAATTGAAATTCTTTACCTTTGATTCTAAGGAGCATGAATGCAATTTGAATCAAGTATGATCCCCCTAAATTCCTTCTTACTACGTATTTAATTATCTCTTCACATAAAGAAACAACTTACATATGGAAATCTCATTTAAGTATCAACATATAAGAGATGATGCAATGAGATCTATTTCAACAACAAATATTCCCCCCTTGTCATATCAAAAGTGGTGGGATAAGAGCTATGTGAGGTCTTATCCAAAATACCATTACAATAATAACATCAAACCATAGATATGCAATTATATAATTCATAATCAAAATATGTGCTAATTATCTCAAAATCCAAGCCATATGCATTAAGAAACATGTACTGTGTAAAAATAGATAAAGCAATTATAATAGACAAAAAATACAATAACAATTAACAAAAAAATATGAAAATACAATTCATGTACAAGTACCACATCAAGTACATGTCAATCTCACAAAATACAAAATATTAGACACTCTAGATCAAGATCTAGCTTTATAGATCAGGATCATAATCTTCATACTCTTTATCATTCCTCAGTGTTGGGGGAGGGTAAGGAGAACTCTAGACTTTCCTTTGAAGGACCTACACACTCATTATCATCACTTTCATACCCCTACCTTTATCATCACCCTCCACATCATCAAAAATCTCACAAAAAACTACGAAACATCCTCAAGCACCTCAGACTCAAGTCCTTGCCACCTTGCAAGGAACTATGCCCCAGTCATGGATCCATGTTTAAAAATGGCTTTGAATTGTGAATATTTAAGTATGGGTTTAACAAATTCACTTTTCAGTCTCCCCCAATTAAGAAAGGACCTTAAAGTCGAGAGCCATTACCTGGATTCCCAAGATCCAGATTTAGCAAATAATAAAAAAATAAAATATAATTCCCATTATTTCACAAAAAATTATTTACAAAATGTATAATGAAACTCTTACAAGGAGTTACATGATTTTCAACCTAAAAATATTACATATGAGAAAAAGTGTTACATCTAACTAATCCTCCCGACCTAGATTTAGTATCTTATTTTTATTTCATCTAGTTCACCATGTCTTGTGATATCTTCATATTTGGAAGTTACCTAATACGTTGACAATCAAAACACAATCAACATATTTCTATACTGTGTATGTGGTGCAACCAAAATATATGCATGTAGGTGTAACAACATAACAACCATATCAACAATTATTATTAAAAAAATCAAACATGCATTTTCTGTTACAACTTCTCAGCCCATAATTGCTCAATATTTGTGGTATGCCATATCACTAGGGGCAATCTCTATGGGGTACCCTTGTACCAGGGGTTTTGTCCCTACATTGAATTCTCATAACCTTCCCTCTCCTAGGCTTCATTTCATATCAACCTTCCTTTATAGGCTTGGCCTATTAGTGATCTTCCATTCTGGGCTTGATCACCCGTTATCACAAGGACTTTCTTTCTCCCACATGTACATTCAACCCTCCAAAGAAAACATCTTGGATTTGAGCAAGTTTTGTTCATATTTGTGATATACATTGGGCCTTATAGTTTTCCAAAAGTAAATAAACAACCAAGGTGGTTTATGACAACACATTTATGAAACTTCAAAAAATATCAAAATTGTATAAGAGTGGTTATCCATAAGTAACCACATACCTCATTTCCATGCAGAAACTGTGTAATATGTACTTCAAACATATATCCAAACATCCAAGTATTCAACATAATCAATCAACATTATATGCATGTATGTATACTCTTAAGTCTAACCATCATATTCAAAACATCATAATATAACATATGTCCTAAACTAGGTTTTAGGTTGTCTCGAGTCTGGATAAGGGTACAAACCATAATTCCATCACATTATGATTTAGGATTATAAACACATATTAAACATTAGGTGGAACCCTAATTAAAAGATTTATCATATACTTGCATCATGAACACCTAGATTTGATTATGTGAATTAATAACATGGAAAGATACGATCTTTCCTTTAAAACCTTAATTCACCATATGTATCATTATTGGTCTAGAAACCCTAATTACCATGTTTATGATTATTGAACTAGAAACCCTGAGCATTCATCACCTTTATCATCATTATTTTGGATTCCAATTAATAATATCGGATTATATATCAAATGAAAAGAGTCAATCTATTCAACGCGTTAATCACAAATTCTATAATTTGCATGTATAAACCATTGATTAGTCATGCATTATCCCTACTTCCGCAACTATGATCAGATTTGGCTAGCAAACATATTTTTTCTGGATTCTACGTTTATACTAATAAATGTGATATATAATTTGACTATAATATGATTTACTAATAATTAACTTCAATTATTTTAAGATAACATTATTAGGACCAATCATTGATTGCCACCTGGTAAGTATCTTGCCATCCTTAACATATTCACACTATTTGGTCCTGCCAACTGGCTCAAACCATGTCAACTTGGACTCCAATGAGGGTCTGTGTTATGGGAACAGAGAGATTCCCCATTTTTCCCCTTTACATAGTGATCCAAACTAATCATGCTGGTAGAGTCACTAGGGGTAATTTCTCCTAGGGGATTGATCGTCCCCTTCTCCCCCGTGAGCCATGACCGACCACCACAATGTAGAGTCAACTAAAGTTTGAATCTATCTTTTAGGGCTGGGGAAGCTCAACCAATGACATGGGTGCCTCCAACAGTCTCATCTAGTACTAGCCACCCTTAAGCGAGATCAAACGGTGTTCAGACAAGAAAGCTATGGGGATAACTAGAACTAAAGAAATAGGGAATTGGAGGCAAACCCTTACTAACATTGGAGATGTTTTGAAAGTCAAGGAAGCTCTTTGAGGGTCTTTTGATGAATGTATACAAGTCTTCAACAATCCTAGATGACCACAAAAGTGATTATGATTTGAAGCCTAAAGCAGTCCTGGTCAAAGATCCACAATGAGCTTTGAGGCTTGCTCGTGCTTCAACAAAGGTTGGAGTACCCTCGTGGTGTATCCGCAAAACTTTCACTCAATCAAATTGACTGGAGACACTCTGGTTTGAGGGTTGAGGTTGACATTATTGGAGTATGGTTAGAGAATCTTAGTGGCAAGGTTCAAAGAATTTCAAAAGAAATTGAGAGAAGAGTGTTGCTCTGGAGGTTATGGGTGAACTTCCTAATGCCGTATATAGGCATGGGAGGCAGGGTACTAAGGGTTCTAAGGTTTTCCTTATTTGTGACTTAAAAAGGATTTGGTAATCTTCCAACTTCAACACTTTGGCGGTTATTTTATGCATCGATGTGTACATATATCTCTTCCAAAACTAATAGAATAAGAAATAAGGAAATAAGGTTGTGATTTGAGAGAGAAAGGGGTAAGGAAAGATTGTAGCAATGTTGCCCCGATTTCCCCTTTCAAACTCGAGATAGGAGATGACAAATACGTCATTAATTATTGATCTGATGTTCACTCCCTACTCCCAATGTGGAACATCAAGAGGCCTGTGGTTGCATCACAAAAAGTCAAAAACATATTAATATGTTTCTAAAATAGATCATATACTATAATTATATGTAGGTCCCTCTCTTCATAGATTTCTATAGGACACTTAAAACACCCTTTTTCTATGAAATATGGAGAGTAAGTCATTAATATCTTTCCCAACTTATATCTAATTTTTGAGATTTATTGATATAACTTTCATAGCCAAAACTTGCTCTTTAAGTATTTTCTTAAAACAAATACCCACATCACATGGAAAGTCCTTTTCATCTCAAAATCTGGACTTCTCTTAGTTTTATTATTATCTTCTCATTTTTAAAGATAATATTGAGATATCCTTATTTGGTTCCTCAAAACTTATACTTCATGCCAGGATTAGATAATTACTCTATTAATTATCAACATTAAAAAAATATCTTACAATATTTTGGAAACCTACACATTATTCCATATTTTAATTATTTAACTAATCATAAATCCATTATCCTTTACTTATGCACAAAATCTCTTATTTCTTAAATGTGTGCCACAAGGAGCTATTTGGAAATAAAATAGTCTCATGGGTCTCACTTGGGCCATGGGTTGAACCCATGCCACAAAGTGGATAACTTTATTATTCTATTAGTTTCATTCAGAGAATTTACTTATCAACCCAAGACTTATATTTATAGAATATGCGTTTACCAAATTTGAGGATCTTACATTCACCCCTCCTTAAAAAAATTTTGTCCCCAAAATTCAAACCTAGTAAGGTTAATGTGAATAAAATGTCAACTTAGCTTCAAACCTTACGATTAACAACATTGCTTGTATTAGTTATATCTAGATCATTTGTAACAACTTTTATTGGTATGAAAAACTCTCATATTACTAAGATTGATACCCAAATTAAATTCTAGGATATATCCACGTCCTTATTCATGATATAACATTATCACTTAGTGATTACATTTTCACTTGTGATTCCAATTTCACTTAGTGATTACCATTTCAACTATTTTTGTAAACTATTATTTACTTACTCTAGTATAAGGGTGTGGTAACACCTCAAACCCTAGATGATGCCATTAAATTTCAACTTAGGGTATTCACTCTCATATGTCAATTTTCTTATTCTTTCTTTTAGGGATAACATGTGTCTACCCAATCTCTCTCACTCATAACAGGATGAAATAAGCATTTTGATGCAATCCAAATACAAAGTTTCTCCCATTCCAAGACAAAACATGGTGTACTCACACATTATTTTTTAATTTCCATTTTTGTAAGGTTGAATCATTCTTAACATGAATCCAAACCATGAATAGTTTTAGTTCTAAAAGTTTGTTCATATTTCATGCACTCACATGGAAAGTGATTTTTTACATAATTTATGAGTCTACAGAAAGTGATTTTTCTCATAATTCTTGAGTATAGGAACAACTCTTTTTCAGATCGTATCAAACATTATTACATGACATCTTGTATCCTTTATATCTACATCTCATGTCTCATTAGCCTTAGTCTTTCCCTTAAGATATCTACGAGTATAGGTACCTTTGGAGTGATCTCCTCTTATCTCTCAAGGGTGTTACACACATATGGAGTGCCTCTCACATTATCCCCTTAGACATCATCAATTCATTAAGGTGGCCAATCTCCTGACCCCATGGGCCTTGGGTACATATGGATGGCTATCTTTTGATTTCACGGTCTTATGTACATAGAGCATGATCACTTCCTGACCTCATAAGTATTATGTACCTTAAATCATCCCTAATTGATCTTAGGGTTGATTCAGGGCTCTACCCTTCCAAAGGGTTTTACTAAGATGACTTTATTTCATTACACTTTATTAGGTTTCTTTGATAATATTTAAGCTCTTTATATCCTTTATAATTATTTAACCCAGATTTCCTTCATCTTTTAGGGTACACATTATTTACTTCATGTCCCTTCATTGTGTTCATGGAAACCTTCCCTTCTGGGCTTGGTCCCATACTGTCAGCCATTTCCACTGTGACTTCTCCTCATGTCCCTTAGAGATGACATACTTGGGTTCAAAGAATTGTTATATTCAAAATATATGGTTTCAGGTTTAACATACTTAAATGATTTCAAGCTTTGGGTGACGTTGAAGGCTAGCTCGATTTTTAAGCTTATTTGTGAACTCACCCCTCTAGGAAAGGTAGTAACCCAAGACAATATAAAACTAGTACTTGGAAGTAAAAAAAGATAATAGAAGCTTACTTGAACCCAGATTTATATTATCACAAGAACATGTCTTTTAGGCATATTTTCCATTATATAATCCATGCATTTAGTACTTGAGAGTTGAATGCTTTAAGGCCTTATGATCTACTACCAAAGAGTTGGATCATTGCAAAGCACTTTAATACCAAAGAGTTGAAGTATTTTTCTTTCCATTACTTTACTACAAAAGAGTTGAAGTATTTTTCTTTCTAATATTTTACTACCAAGGGGTTGAAGTATTTTTCTTTCCAACACTTTACTATGTTGAAGTATTTTTCTTTCCCACACTTTACTACCCAAGAGTTGAAGTGCTTAAATATAATGCAAAAAATAGCTTATGTTTCATGTGTTCAAGATTACATACATAAAGAATCAAGCAAAATAGTATACAAGAACAATTATTTCATCCTATACATTAATGACAAGTATTTTGTACACACATAATACAACTATACTATATAGTAGGCCAAGTAAGAGGTAAAGCATACTTTAAAGAAGAAAAATTTAGTTACCTCATATTCCTCATGTCAACTACAACTACATTCAATATTTATCATGAATATTATCTAATTTCACTTTCTCATATTTGATTGTAAACTTTATTAAAGGTTTATCTTCAAATTAGCTGGCTATTTCACATTATCACAATCCATGCATATGGCTAGTCAATTATAGATAGAGAACCATTAAACCAATTCTAAGTCTTCCATCATGTCAAATCCATATATCACATTTCAAGGTTGTATTAGCTTCATATATATTATATTATGGTTCATATAAACAAACTTATATGAGTGACTTGTCAAACATATATCAAAAAGTCCAATTGAGGTTCCTGTAACCCATTACTTGATGATGGTGCCATGTTCAATCTCTTTGAGCTCACTCAACTTTATGAGTATTATATGCACTAGATATGCCTTCTCTATTTAGTCTAGTTTCTCAGGTATACTTCATTAGTATGGATCAATCAAATTTACAAGATCTAGTCACTCAAGCACAAACTGAGCCAAAACATGATATAACATCCTCTTCATAGATCTCTACTCATGAAATACTCTTACCCAACTATCTCTTTCTCATAAACAACCACTAGAGTCCTACGTAAGGAACCACCAACCCGAGCATGAGGCTTCATAACATACTATCATTCCTAACCTCCTCAGGATCTTGGGACTCTCTCTCCCTTGCTTAGATGGTAGCACTCATGTCATATACACACATATATAAGAAAAATCTTTCTCTATTTCTAGGGTTCAGTCCTCCCAAGGACATATAGGGTAAAACAAGCCTATAGGAATCATTCATAAAGCAACTCAACTCATTCACTCAGGGGTAGTCTTGTTTAGGACATATTACAACAAATATTTCTCCATAAGTTTTCATATCGTGGAGTTTAGGTTTCTGACCTTCCCCTCTGGGTCTTACTCTCTCTCAAGTTAACCCTATAACCTGTCCCGACACTAGAGGTCCTCCATTGTAGAAGAAATTTAGGCTCTTTGTAATCCACATCTTATATTGACTTAGTATTTATTTAAGAGAAGCACACATACTTGCATCATCATATCTTATGTCAAATCCTCAAAATTGAAATCAAATTCTCAAATCTGACTGGGATCATCATAAACCATATTGTTTCATTATATAAAAACTTAGATCGTATCATCTATATGTATTTCATCTATTCCATCTATCACATATTCCAACAAGGCTTTAGACATCTAATCTAGAACGAATCCCTCTTCTAGACTGATATCACTCATTTTCATTTAGGTGCATGCCTACCTCCTACTGGTACATGTGTGGGGACACATTTTCCTGTTAGGATGCCTAACAAGAGGAGGTTAGTCTTTCTATCCAAAAGCTAACCTCATGGGTTTCTGGTTTTCCTACCTCATAGGTCTTTCCCCCATTCATAGGTTGACCCACCCCAGGGTGGACACCATTCCTAAATGTGAGTTGAAAGTCTCATTTTTTCAAACTTAGGGTTTATATGGGTAGGATAATCATTTTGCCCACACTACTCCCACTACCCATGATTACGATTTAGGGTATAGGGTTAAGGATTACACCATGTATCTTAGGGTTTCTATGTCCCCTGACTCACTAGGGTTTTCTTAAACCAGCCCTAGTTCCATTTAGGGTTTATCCTTGCAAGGAAAATCCATAAAAAAATTTAAATCATCTCACCATTTGAACCTTTTATGTACATTTATTGGAAGAGGATGCCTTAAACCTACTTCTTCTCAAAATGTTAACTTGAGATGAGGAGGGAAGTACCATTTAGGGTTCATTAAGTAAGATGATGAGAATTGGATGAAATTAGATATGAGAAACTTGGGGGAACATTACTTTAGGAAAATACTAGGTTCTGGCCAGACTAGAAAAGGGGCCAAAAATATTTTCTTTTAATCAAGTTGTTCTAGTTATGTATATAATTCACATTTATACGACTTGTTTGTTGTTTTAGCTTCAGCTTTGTCTTATTTTGATAATTAGTTCCATTTCATCACAAGGAACTTATTGAGTACATATGATTGAAACTAAGTTGTTACTCTATAAAGACTTTGAATCAAAACAATAGTATGTATGAATGCATTAGAGTTCATTATATAACCACACACCTAATGTTCCCTATCACATCATGTAACCCTCTTTCATTTATCAAGCTCACCTTTTCCATCATTTTTCTTTGTTTCATCTGAGTTTCTTAACCTAATCTTATTAGTTCTCATTACTTTAATTCTTCTAAAAATTCTCCACTTCTATGTACTTATTGTAAACTTTAATTCTTTTCTTCTATTTTCCTTTGTTTAAGAGCAATATAAATGCACTTTACTTAATTACATAATCCATTCCTCATAAATGATCCCTAATATCTTGATTTTTATGTACTTTACTCTTATTTCCCCCATATTTCGTATCTAGATACTTCATGTACTACTTATCATTAAGCCTTTGTTCCAACCTTATAACATTTCATCTTAATTTCTTTTTGTTCTATCTTCTTATTTAACATAATTTACTATCATGAGGCTTTTCAAAGTTGATCCGTCTCTTCAGTGTACTTCAATATTCTTTAACTCCTTTCTTCTTTACTTTCTTTTGATTCATATTGAATAAAATTCCTCAATTGATTATATGATTTGGTTCTCTTTATCCATTCTTTCTTTTTTATTTGTATGCTATGTACTAATATGTGTCTTGAACCTATATTCCTTCTTCCTTTATTCTCAAATTAGGGTTTCTTTTCTGACTCATGAACCTTGACATAGTTATTAATCCCAAACTATTTTTACTTATTCTAATCTTCCCATTATATTTCAATATCTTAGGGTATGTACATCGTCTTTACATTCTAGGTTTAACTCTCCATAATTTACTCTTATTAGATTATTAATAGGAATCACTATATATTAGTAACACGTTACCAACCTACAATCATGAAGCCAAGAGCTACTCAGGATCAACCAAATCCTATTTGTCTCAAACATATGAAAACAATATTCACATAGGGAAAACTCATTTTAAGACTATTTCTAGTTTACTTGATCTATAGAATATAACCAATTCCAAAAGTAACTTCATAGTGTACCTCAATATTAAAGAACCATTTATATATTCTGAAAATCAAATATCTGAAGGCACATATATATGAGCATTTTAATTCATATCAAATCAGAACAACTATATAAAATAGAAGTTCTATCATATTCAATCTTTATGCTCATATTCTTTTCTTACTTTTTGGTCTTCTGACTGTAATACTTCTAGGGTTTATCTATAGCCCATCCTTCCTATACATACATCTCTAGGGCATTTAGAGAAGAATAGATAGAGTAGGTCTGGTCAACCTAACTAATCGTATACCAGGCTAGGGTATCCATATACTCCGTCCCCCAAAGCTTTAACTAGATAATCTACTAACTGTCACACTTATGATTCTAACTTACTAACATAATGGTTCCTAACAACTCAGCCTAAGATATGATACCAAGCTGTCACATCCAAGTTCCACAAGCAATGATAGACTATGAAATAGTGCATGACTTGAATACTAAGAAGACATAAACATTGCTTTTAACCTTTTTGTTTTCTTTTCTGAAAACTAAACATGAAACACAACCAAAATAAACAACATGTATAAGAAAAAAAACCTTTATCTTTATCTAAGTGCACACATAAAAGAATATATAAGATAGTCATACTATCTTTCAACATTACATTATTTTGGCTTGACTAATAAGTACCAAAACTATCATGATCAAAATTAGTACAACTTCACTCATATACAACTCTTTGTACTTCTATAACAAGGACATAGAGTGACATGGACCGACTATCTAGACCTCTCTAGCATATGACTTTTGACAAGACTTATAATATAAATTTAGATCTCCATAAGCTTAGGGTGTACCTAAAATTTTTATGAGTAGTGAGATGAGATACTCACCCATTGAATTAGTACTTCTAATAAATTGTCGAAATATCTTAAATAGTCAAAGGATATAATTTTAAGCTACCAAATTTTAAGTAAAACAATAAAGAACTATAAAGAAACTAATCGGTCACTAATATATCAATGGCAAGTTACTCTAGATATCTGCAAAGAGTAAATCAATAACTAAACATACTTGATTAAACACAAAGGGAACTAGTGATATATAAAACATACAAATGGCATGTTACTCCAGATAACTTCAATAAATAAATCAATAATTGGACATACTTGATCAAATCCTCACTCATCTTATTATGCCCTAAACCCACATGAAGTGCACCATGACATGAGAGAGATCACAACAATGTAACATCTCACTGTATAAGACTTATAAGAATGCCCGAGTTTCTAAATCTAAGCTTAAAATACCTTTTATAGAGGGCATAACCACATCTGGATCTCGGCTGCTAATGGGAGTGGATGGATATTTGGATTCCTCCTCTAAACTTGGGTACTCAGATAGAGAGTCAAAAACTTCATATCTCTGCATCAGTGGTTCCACCAGGGCCAACCAGCTAATCGACATCATAGGTACCATTGACTTCTCTAGTTATTTTTTGTTACCACATTATTATAAGAAACCTATCATCACTAGGGTAGACCTCCGCATCCTTGAATGATATTATTTGACTATTTGACCAGGACTTATCCTCCAATCAGAAGAACCTTTCCTCCTCACAGTGCAAGCCACCTATGAATGATTCTGTATTGTTTAAGACATCTTATGTCTAATTCACTCTTAAAATTCATTGTCCAATCATCTAATCATAATATCTTAAGCTTGTAATAATTTCTTTTTATAGCTTATTTGTAATTTGTAATGTAAACTAAGCTATTGAGCTACTCAACTACTACACTTATCCTATTGAGAAACATTAAATGAGAATACTTAATTTATTGAATGCCCTATCAATAGAACTTCATTTTCCTTAGTCACATAAACATGACTCACAAAAGAATTTATTGCATCAAAAGTTTTAACTGGTAAAGGGAATGTTTATACTAGATAACATACAATTAAACATGTATATGAAACCCTGGTATGAAACTAAACTAGGGTTTCCACATCTATCATTGTATTACCATGCATCAATGATAATCAAATTAAATAAAACTAAAATATTTGAAAGAATCATTTCTATTAATTTCCATTATGTCTATTCACAAGTTCCCAAATTTGAACTTATCTAGGGTCTCACCATCTTTACTAAGATATCAAGCAACATTGATTACTTCAATGAAATCTCTAACTAATTATGTAACTATACTAAACATTTAGAGAAATAATCAAAGAATATACAATGAGATTCAGATAGGCAACATTCCTTAGTTAGCTATATAATGTGAATTCAGATATATCTGAAAACCCTAAGTCTCAATGTTCTCTTCTAACTTCTACATTAACTTTAGGAATTCTATTCTAGATGATTTATATCCGCTTCTAATTTGATTTTATCATCTTAAATTCATCACATCAGAAAATAAATCAATTTAGAATCATCTTGTAAAATCTAGAACTAACAAGAAAATCCAGGGTGTATTAACACATATAAAGAGGCAGTCCAATTTAGTCAAATTTACCATTACATTAAAGTATCCACTCATTTATTGTGTGAAAACAAGTAAAATTTTGTAGTCAAACTTTAAGCAATACATCACTTTCTTCAAATGGATAATTATAGAGAAAGAGTGAGAAAAGTGAATGATTTAACATCATTTTGAATCAAATCAGAGTTGGGACAATATCTATACATGTGAGAGAATAGTCACAAAGAAAATCCATCTAACGATGACCAACTTACTTGATTGCATCAACTCTAGGAATATAAAACCCTAGATCACCATTTTTTCCTCTTTCTTCATCCAAAACCTAAATCTCCCTCTCTCTATTGGACTCATTTATCCAGAAGGAATCATGAAATACAAGAGATACTAGTGTATTAGGTGTCAATATAGAGAAATTAAGGTGCTTGGGGAAATTGAAACTAATTCTATCTTACATTTTCTTTTATTTTAGTAGAACTTTATGTTAAAATGTTACTAAAAAATTATTACCGTACATGTATGTACTCCAAAAATAAAAAAAAACTTGGCATGTTTTCTGAAATAAAGTTCTAGAGCATCACTAAAAATTTTAGGTCATTAAGAAACACCAATATGTAACGAAAAATCAAACACTACATTATTATACTACAGTCTAGAGAATGGTTGGTGGAATAAGAATTTGACCAACCAACAAGTTCAAAGAAAATCAAAATATTTTGAAAGTTTGCATTAACACATATAATTGGGTTATCAAAATTATATCAAAAATTTCATTTAAATTCAAGTTATTATAAAATATTGTACACAACTTACTACACCATTGTATTTATCGAATTCTCTGTTCATAAAGTAGTAAAACCCTAATTTTGGTTGGTTAGGGGTTCATTCTCAAACCCTAATTATTCAAAATAAATGCATGATTAGAGTTCCTCCTTAGGTTTAAAATACTATAATTAGACATCTCATTATAAATTGAGGTTAAATAATGATCATTGTAGTTAAGCATGTAATTTTCCATGTAAGTCCTAATTAAATGTTCAGATGAAACTGGGTCAGAGCAGTGGCTCTGAGCTAAGTGTGGAGACCCTCGGTATTTAGGTTGTCTTGTTTTTATTCAGGTGGATTTTCTTCTCCAATTTCGGCCGAAGGTGGTGTTTTTGCGTATGTCTGTCGATTTGGTCGGACGACCAAGAACTAGATTATCCAACTGGCCTCCAAGTCTAATGGGCTTGCGGTTGTCCCATCGACAAGGTGGGTTGACCGACCCTTTGTATGAAGAGTCTCCTGGAGAATGAATGGATCGACCAATCCATGAGGTGGATCAACCAATCAATTGGGGGCCCAAAAATCCAGGGGGCTACTGACTTTGAGGGGCTCAATTTCAATCAGCCATCTGGTGAGGTGGATCAATTGATCAAGCTCTTCCCTTGGATCATGTGCTATAGGTGGGCCGATTGATCAAGATGTCAGGCCGACCAACCACTTGCCACAAAAATTTGTTGTTGCTATCGGTTTGGCAAATCTACTTGGAAGTGAATTCCATCTATATGATCAGTGAGGTGGATGGGCCAGTCAAGTTTTCACCAAGTGTTCTATGTTTACTAGTCTTGAGAATAAAATTATGATTGGCCAACTAGCGATGTGAATCATTCGACTTGGATTTTCCTTTGTAGGTGTCTTGGATTGTTTGGGAAAATAGATTGATCAGAGTATTAGGTCAGTTGATCGACTCGACAAGTTTGTGCTAAACATATCTATTTTGCCTTCTAAAACATGCTAAACATGAGTTATATGATTGGGAAAGGACTTCAAACATTATCTCAAGCTGAGTTTTACTTTTTATACATAAGAACAAGAACATAAAAAATGTTGCAATATTAAGAAAAAAAATCCGAACAATAAAACTAAGCAAGACAATAAGAAAAACCAAGTGCAATTGAGCAAACCTCAACTAGAAGGTGCAATGAAATTGTGATGAATATGCATTAATAAAACTACCCCAAATTTGAATGTTTCTCATCCTTGAGCAACACAAAATTAAATTAACATGCCAATTAATACTACTATAGCTAGTCATCCTCTCTTACAAAACATTTTTGGATCCCCTACAACCATATATGGCCTAGCAACCCTGATCTCCTGAATTCATTAATTGCAACTTCAAATTCCCTATTTCTACTTCTCTTTCACAAACTTATTTCTATGCAAAACATTCCCATCATAGTCATTATATCATTGATGTTTAATAGAGTTGAACATTTTCCTATGAGATTTGCATTAAAAAATGGTCAATTGTATATGGAACGCTTTTGGGTGATTGCTTCCCCTAAGAAGAAAAGGGAGTGAATTGAGGTATGGAAGGAAGAATTTGCAAATTTCTCCTCTATTTGAGTCAGGATTACTTTTATTTTTACTGTAATTACATTGATTATAAATTTTTCTTCTTGGTGTGCACATTCAATTTTTTTATTTATGTCCCTATTACATAGTAAGGGTATGGAAGAAGTAGAGGGGTGAGAGAAAGGGTTCCACCTTGAACATGTAAACTAATAACATTATTTTTGTCCTTTTTTTAAAAAAATAGTGGGGTAAGAAGATGGTGTAAGAAGTGTAGAAGTGATTGAACTTGTGTGTCTCATACTTGGAAATTAGTGAATAGGAACAATCTTTTAAGAAACAACTCAATGACAACATGTTGCTTGCAAACAAAGAAATTTCCAAGAAGTTATGCTAATGAATAAAATAAACGTTGCATTTGGTTCCTCTCAATCCTAAACGCTTGCCCTCTTTTTAATAGAATGTTGTCAATTAGGATCTTTGGTGACATGATAGCTTATAGCATTGGGATTTATAATTCATCATTGAAAAAGGATTCATTTCATTCAATATGGTACATTGATGATTGTTTCATAATTAAAACAAGGATGCAAGAAATGTATCTATGAAGACTAGGTAATGACCAATTACATGCAAGATAATCATGAAAGCTTAAAATAAAATAACAACAGAGGAACATATGCAATGCAAGGCTTGCTAAAATGAAAACAATAAAGGGAAAGGGTATAGTGGGTGGAACAAAGACATATCACTCACCCTCCATCCCTAGTTTAGAAATTTCCTCATCCTCAAACAAGCTCTGGTTCCAGAATGGAGTGGAGGAAGACTACTAAAATGTCCACCACTTGATGTGCTAAACCAATAGTTTGGTTGTTATGGAGGGGGTGGGATGATTGGTATGAGCTTGGAAAGATAACCAGGATGGTTGGTCAAACCAAACCCGTACTGACTTCTCCAATACTAAGAGGTAGGGTTGTCCTACATGGTAGTTTGTGTAGTACATGCGCACATGCGTTTAGTCTCCTCTTCCCATTTGCCATTATTCATGTACTTGTTGCATTACATACATGCAATTCATATAGAGTCCCTGGAATTGCTTTTCCATCTTTATGTGGGTCAGGGTGTTGTCAATGTGATCCAACTACTACTATCTTTTGGCTTTTGGCAGCATGTACATTCTATGGTACCACATCTGTGTTGGTTTTTTTTTTGCAATTTGATCTTCAAATCCACAATCCTTAGAGTTCTTTGCTTCTACTTGACTTTTAGACACTAGGAGTATGTTGGGGAAACTCTTGGACCCTTCTTAGATTCCCCTAAGGGTGAAGGAACCATGTGATCATACTACTTATCTCATGTCCATCCAAAGCATGATTCAAGTACTTGAAAAACATGCAAAGAATGTACATATACATTTAATTGTAAACCATTGATTGTGGGAAATAACTTGACTTCCAACAACTTTATATGTGACTAAAGTACAAAAAAGTACAAGGTCAAGCCCTAAAATAAGACTACATCAGTGACCCAGATAACCATATGGTGTCTGGCACATATTGATTTACATGATTTCACTGAAGAGAGGTCGCATTAGACTCAAGTACTCCAAAGGTATCAAAGATAAAAGATAATAAAATAAGGTGATTTACCAAACAAGTTGCACTGCTTTTTTACCTTTGTTCAACAACATCATCAGTTGCCTGACCTACATTAAAGTTACTTGAAAGAACACCTGAAAGAGGAGAGACTCTAGTGAGATTGACACTGTAACATCCCTGACCTGGGTTATGCTTAAACCCTAGATGTTTTGTTTAAGAAAGATAATTATATGCTTGTTCTTATATTTTGAAAAGTAATTAAGGCTCAAGAGGAACTTATGTTTCAATTTTAGTTCTTTTTGAATATTAATGTTGAAAACAATGTTTTGCCCATTTTGGACTAAAGTGCAAATTACCCAAGTTGAGGGGTTAACTTGAAAATGTTACATGATAAAATGTTCCTCAAGTGTTGAAGAATCATAAGAAATAAAATGATGCAGAGGTATGGCTTCCACAAGCCTGAGCACCAAGAAAGAGCTTATTAAGCAATGTTTGTGCATTAAAACCTAGTTTTGGTTTAATGTGCAATTTACCCAAAACCTAGGGTTCAATATGCAAAATACCACTTCTAGAGAGTCCCTAATGTTTCTTGGAATCAATTAGAGACAACAAAATCAGAGGGGCGTCTCATTTGAATCTCTTTAGGGGAGAGAGAATCTTGATATTAAAATAATCAAGATTTAAGCATAATTGAAACCCTAATTCAATTTAATGCAAAAATAAATATATTAATGGTAGTGCCCTTCAAACAAAAATGTGATGGTTGAATTTATATAAGTATGTACGTCCTTGTGCCTTGCAATGGAACCAAAATATCTAAAGTGAGTGGAGAGCCCACTCACATTAGTTAAAGAAAAAGTAATATCCACTAATTTTTGGATATTATTTTTATATTGATTAAGGTGCTTAATTGTTTTCTTTTAATTCATGGATAAAGAATAGGATTTCGAAGGGGAGGATGATGGATTCGTATGCAATGAAGTGAGGGGGATAAGTGGAACCAATTTATGGAATTGAAGGATTTTTATAACACTTTCTCTCTCTTGAATTTCCCTTATATACACTCCATTCTTTCACCCACATGAAAGGATTTTTCGACTCTTCTTTCTTTCCTTGCTTTGTCCGAGCACAAGGGAGCTTAGGAGCAATAGGAGGACGTACCCAAACCTATAGGTGAGCTCCTTAATCATCTTCAGCCTTGATTTCATGGTGGAAATTGAAATTCAATGCTTATTTTCTTCTTTTCTCCATTCAATCTTCAACTTTAGCCATTCTTTTCACTCAAAGACTTGAGGACGGACCTTGGGAAGTTGAGAAAGCTTCATTCATCATTAAAGACGTGAAGCTTGAATTCAACTTTGAAGGTGGGTTATATAACTTGAACCCTTAAATGTCATTATTGATTTCATTTCTTCATCATATGTTGATTCATTTTTCTTTCCTGAATTTCCTTTTGATTAATTGTTGAAATCACCACAAAGATCACAACAAATTTCGAAGGTTTGAAGCTTGAAGATGATGATGTCATATTAGCACACACCTCAATAAAAATCATGAGCAAACGGTCTCAAGACCGTTTAGTGACCAAACGGTCTCAAGACTGTTTAAGGTCAAACGATCTCAAGACCAATTGAGACCAAATGGTCTCAAGACCGTTTGAGGTCAAGTGGTGTCATGGTTGGATGGAGATCCAATGGTTACAATTGATCTAGTTCTAAAGGTTTCAACATTTGATGGTTCCTTGATTGCAAACCCTAAATTGATTGATTGTAGAAAACCCTAATTGGTTCAAACAAGTTTTTAATAATGAATTGACCAAACGGTCTTAGACTGTTTGAGGACCATTCAGTATCAAACCGTTTGAGGACTAAACAATCTCAAACCGTTTGGGGTTAATTAATATTTAATTCAAACGGTCTCAAACCGTTTAGGGATTTTGAAATCAAGACCGTTTGATAGTCTAACAGTCTTAAGACCGATTGAAGGTGTAGACCAAGACCGTTTGGAGGTCAAGCACCTCAAGACCATTTGGAGGTCAAGGGATGTGATGGATGGTTGGAGATCCAAGGGTTATAATTTGATGTACTCTCAATGGACCAATTGGTGAATGATTCAATGAATCAAACCCTAATTGATTGGTTGAAGGAAACCCTAGATGATCCTTTCAGTTTCAAGGTAGTTTGGACCAAATGGTCTTGAGACCGTTTCAGTCCAAATGGTCTTGAGACCGTTTGGAATCAAACGGTCTTAAAAACGTTTGAGATCAAACGGTCTCAAACCATTTGGAGGTCCAATAGGTTTCAAGGTTGATTTATCCAATCGGTTTCAAATGTTGATGGGTCCAATCGGTTTCAATGTACATGTGATCAAACAATTTTAAGGGTTGAGTGCCCAAACGGTTTCAAAACCGTTTGGAGGGCAAATGGTTTCAAAACTGTTTGGAGGTTGAGGGGTCAAAAATGTTTGGAGGTTCAATGCAACCAAAACCATTTGAAGACCTAATGTGATGAAAGATAAATTAACCCAATGATTGTTAATGATGTATATCTAAGATAATTACAATGGTTGTACCTTTAAGGTACTAGGATGATTAGTACCCTTAGAGGGGTTAACCTTTGATGCTTATGGAAGCAATATTTCAATACACTATGCTATCCCTAAATGTATGTACTTGAATGAATGGTTGACCTAATCTAATCAAGCTTGAAGTAATCAACATCCTAGAGAGGATGAGAGAGAGAGGAATCCATACATGTATAATAATCATGTGGTGGTTAAGCCTCAACACTTTCAATATGAATAAAATATGTAATTAGGGTATGATCCTTGATAAAGAGATCATGAAACCCTAATCGAGAAGGTTGATGAGACCTAACCATAATTTAGGGTAATGCTAGGTGAAACCCTAATCTTGGGTAATGGTGTAACCCTAATCTAGGGTGATTCTATGTGAAACCCTAATGCAGTGATGTGAAACTCTAATCCAGGGTGATGCTATGTAATGCTATATGAAACCCTAATATGAAACCCTAACCCTAATATAGGGTGAAGGTATGTAAAACCCTAATTTTGGGTTATAGTTTATGAAACCCTAATCTTGGGCAATATGATGATAAACCATAACCCTAATTTTGGGTGATGGGATGAGTATCCCTAATTGACATGAATTGGGAAACCCTAACCCTAATAAGGGAATAATAGTGATGCTACCCTTACATTGCATGGTGCTGATATGTAATTGAAATAACTATTATCATGTGTACTAACCTTGCAGTTATCATGAGATGTTGGGCATATCCAGGTATGAGCTATGATGTTTTATTATTGAAATTGTTTTATGGGCCTTGTGAGCCATGATATGCTTTGTTGCCTAGTAAGAGGTAACGAGAGATTAAATTATCTTTGAGGGCCATGTGAGATGCTTGTGTAGCAAGTATCATGTTTACCTTGGTCAGATGACCTGAAGGTATTAGTTACTTGATAAGTGGTAACAAGTGTTCTTTGATGAACTGAGGGTTTGAATACCCATATTCCATAATCATGATGATGAGATGTTAAGGGATGAGAATGCCCATGATGTGACCAGGGATTGAGATCCTAATGTTTTATAAAGCTTCAAAAAGTACTTGATAGAAGTATTACACATTCTTTGTAGCATTTGTTATAATAATTTATGTTTGAAAACGTGACTGATGCTAAAAGAATATGGTAATGAACTTAATTAATCAAGTGAAATCTTATCATGTAGAGCCCTGGCCATAGATCCATCATCATCAGTAGTTGGTGATGGTGAAATAGGTTTTACCACGTGATCTCCTGGAGGGCATACTATTGAGTATGTGGGTGTTATGAGCATGAATATCCTTACACCCTAATGTGGGATTGATGTGAGATAAACATAAAATCTCTCAATCCTTCATTATATGTGCCATGATCACTACTACATAAATGGCTTATAAAGTCACTTTTCAAGGTGTCGGTTGTATTAATAAACCGACACCTAAACTCTACAGTGTCGGTTGATAACATAAACCGACATCCAATCTATGAAGGGAGACCAGACACGGGTACCGCTTTTATTAAGTGTCGGTTACTTAATAAAAAAACCGACACCTAAAATTAACCGCCAAATCCAAAATTTCCAGCAAAAAAAATTACCTCCAAAATTTGACATATGGCGTCGGTTGATAAATAAAAAACCGACGACTAAAGGTTATTCGCGAGATAGAAATTGGGCACATTTTGGGCGTTGGTTTTACTACAACGACCGATGCTTATGAGTTTTCCCGCGCTGTCCACGGGGAATTTTTCACACCCTTTAAGCGTCGGTTTTAAGTAGAAACCGACGACTATGGTCATAAATCGAGAACGATTTTTTTAATCGGCATATGAATATACATGTCGGTTTTTTTGTAGCTTAAAACCGACGACTATAATCAAGTATTTGTGTCGGTTGTTGTTCAGAACCGACACTATTAGTGTTAGTTGTTGGTTTTTTTGAATAACCGACGTCTATGGTACAGTTAATAGCCCCGCAAACAGAACTTTTCCCCATTGTTCTCTGTTTCATTGCGACTCTAGCTGCTAGGTCTGGTGATTCTGCTCCCCTTCATCGCCGCCGTCGTTGCCCCAGCCGCCGTTGCTCCCCCGCGCCACCACAACTCGCCGCCGACGCCCTCACCGCCGCTCCTGCTGCTCTCCCTTCCACCGCCGCTCCTCGCCGGCACTTCTCCTCTCCTTGCCGCCGGCCCCGCCGGCGGCTGCTGTGCTCTCCTCGCCGCCTTCGTCGCCGCTTATCTTCTCTCCTCGCCGCCGGCGCCGACTGCCAGATGCTGCTAGGTCTTGCTCCGGCCGCTGCTCTCCTCTGCCCTCAAGGTATGCCCGCCCTGCCTTCTTCCTTCTT